>CM014095.1:30559691-30888798 GCA_004119915.2 Collichthys lucidus
TTGTTTCTTAGTATAAATGATCTGCACGCGCACTAACATGCAGTATAAGTGTGTACAATGCCATAAAAATGCCATATTTCTACTAAAACAGTCCTAAATGCAACATCTTCATCTGTGTGTCTGTACAGAACGAGGTCAGAGCTCTGCTGGAAAAAATCCTGCAGATCGAGAAAAAGAATCAGGAAGATTTTGATTGTGAAGAAGCATTCGTTGGATTTTACGTGGACACCATCCAGGTAAAGAACCATTTCTCCTTTTCTGAATTAAATTATTTAACAATAAGTTATTTGCTTTCTTTCTGAATTTACTCTCTTTGTTTATTGTATCATAACATTTATTTTTTCTTCTTTTGTGTGAAGTGCATCGAAGCCGTGCCCAAAGAAGCCCAAAAAATCAGCCGAGTACTGTCTCTCGACGTCCGGGCGGTTTGTTTCCGAGAGCTGCTGACGTTTCTGGAGAGGTGAGAATCTATTTTTACTTTAGGAATAGATGATAAATAAATTAAATAATTTGATATAAGTTGAACTGACTTATGCTGCATGGTTTGGTTTGTAGGTACTCCGCTGAGCAGGCAGAGATTCTTGGAAAAAAGGCAAAACTGGACAAACCAGAAATGATTCCCTTCTTCAAGACTTTGACCGCCTGTAGTAAAATCAAGTGAGTATTTCAGAACCTTTGTCTTCAGTTCACAATGATACTTATAGTTAAAATACTAAACATACTATAGGGAAATTAATATGATGATAAATGACAATGACACGACTTCCTTATGTTACATTCATGTTATCTCCTCTCAGGCTTCATGTTCAGGCCACAGCTAAAGACGTCAAAGGATGCCACATCGAGGAAATCATGGAAACGCTTGAAAACATGGAGGATCTTACTCTGACACTTCTGAAGCAGATTGTAGCAGACATGGCAGAGGTAGAGCATGGTTCAGATTCTTACATTTGAAAATGTGTTTTATGCATATATTTATATGTTCATGATCAAGTTCAATCTGACACTAGATTTTTTTTTTTCTGTCCCACAGAGGAACCTAAAGAGGTACTTCAAAACGGAGAACAAGCATTTCTTCGTCTTCATCGTCCTGATAGAGACGTATTTCTCCAAGGACTTCTGTCAGGATGTGAAAAAGGTTTGTGAAATAAAAAGGTTAAACATTTTACTACATATTTTACTACAGTAAAGACTAATATTAAGTTTAGTTCTCAACTTATAAACCTGAATATGAGACATAAGTTTCTAGAAAAGTTATCTGACTTTGAATTTGACAGCCAAAAAAAAGAATAGAAGAGGAACCAACTATGACGATCACATACAGAAACTGTGTTTACTAAAAGAGGAAACTGTGTAAAATATAAAATACTTACATGTTGTTCTTCTTCTCGCAGAGAGTGATGAATGAGGTCTATAAACTCATCAGCCACATTTACCTCAAACATCTCGTGCGGAGCAGCCAGAGCAAACTGACCAAACGCTGGAGTCCTGACGTCGGGCAGGCGGTCACTGAAGATGCCGAGCTGCTTCACAGCACCATCTCCAACCTGGTGAGATCTTCGTTGTTGGTATCAATCAGACTTGTGTTGTTTGTTCATCGACGTTCCCCCATCATGAACTCCTGCATGTGTCTCTGTGTGTTCAGGCTCCTGGTGTCCAACAGTGGAACCTCATGCTGCTGAAAATCAAAGAGCTGCTCGACTGTCAAAGCGTCGTGGCCGTCCAGCTCACGGCTGCGAGCATGCAGAAGGAATGTCCCACGTGGAGGTAAATCATTCTCATGATGCTGTTTACACGCATAGGAAACATGTGTCCATCTATACAGCTACAGTAGCTGTTGTCCAGATAAAATGTAAAGTTAACTAAGCTGCATGACAAACTGTTAATGAGGGGATGTTGCGGTGGAGTTTGCATGTTCAGGTTTATTGGTGACTCTAAATCACCTGCAGGTGTGAATGTTTAATTGATGACAGCAGGTATAACAACCCTAAGTGAGGGTAAGCGGTTAGAGAAAATGGGCTACATCTAGTGTCCGTTAGAGGAACTGCATCTGACGAGCTTCTGGTTGTTTTGTCTCCAACTCTAGAGAGGACCAGGATCTCCTGCCTGCACTGCTGCGATGGAAGGGTCTCTCTGGACGGAGGGTTGAGGAGGTGATGAACATCCTCCCCGGGCAGAAACCCAGATCCGGATCTGTGTCATGTTTCTCCTGGCTCTTCTGCTGGGTCAGCAGAGAACCGACCGTAACAAGCAGAGAAGAGGACGCGTCTGACTGTTGAAGATGTTCCAGAGACTTTCGATGAACTTTTTTAGATCAGCTGTTGAATCTTACTCCGTTACTGCTTCGCTTCGTTTGTCAAATCCAATCTGGAGATCTGGATAGACAAAGAGAAGCAGAAGGTTACAAATGTTTTAATAAGCTGTGAGACTAAAGAGAGGCTGTGGATGTTTCTGTCACAGAGAAACAGCATTCCTAATTTAACTTATTTCAGCTTTAAAGTCTCTGGTTTTAAGGTTTTATTAAGATGTTTACATGAGCATGTAATATTTAGGTGGATATTGGTTGAGGGAACAGGATAAAAGATTTTCTCGTTAAGCTCTGACAATCAAAAGCACAAGCAACGATTTAAAGGGAATCAATGAAAGTGAAATCAGTTTGTTTTGTCAGGCAGTTTTTTTTGTTTCAAAACCTTTAAATGCTCCGTTTTCTTCTTACAAACTTTTATATTGAATATATTTGTATTTATTATCTTTTATTTATTTATTTATTTTTGTTATTGCCGTTTTCTACAAACATTCCAGTAAATAATATAAAATCAAACTGTTCAAATCAAACTTGAACTGTTTTTGCTTATGTTTATTTTTTTTACCTGTTTCATTAAATGTGTGACGTACTTTATGATTTATGTATCTGTAAATACAGATTACATGAGTGTGATTTCTACTTTTTAATAATTCATTCCACTGAAAGCACACGTGGTGTTTTTCTTCTGTTCACTGCAGTGTCATATGTTCTCCATTAAACAGTGTAATGAATGAATTTCAGTATGATTCAATAAATAAATAAATAAATAAACGGTTTTTGGCTTCATTGTTCCACCACCAGATGGAGACTAACGTCCCTGTATCAACATGGTTACAATTCATCCTGAGAGAAACGTGAATGCACGTCTTCATTTTCTCGTCTTCTTTCTTGTCTTCCTCTTCTTCCTCCTCTTCCTCCTCTTCACATACACACTCTTCCTCTCACAAAGTTTCTTCTATCCATTCTCAGACTTCCTCCTCCTGTCAGGCCGGGACTCAATGAGGACTCAGATGCAGAGTTAAGCTGAGAGTAGCTTTATTCACGTCTTCAATAACCCTCAAAAGAGTGAGGCTATAAAAATAGACCTAAACTAAGAGAAACAAAAAATCACTCCGAGGAGGAAAAAACTCTGAACTAAGATTATCAAAGATTACCAAAATCAAAATCACTCACAACGAGGAGAAAACAAAAGGCTATGAAAACACTAACTAAGGACGCTCCTACGAGGCTGACAAAACACTAGGCTAAACACTAGGAAACCAAAAAGGGCTGGACTAAGATGATACAACAAAAAATCACTCTTGCGAGGAAGAAAACAAAAGAACTCTAGAGCTATGAAGCTATGGCTGAGGCTATGAAAATACAACAAAAAATCACTCTTGCGAGGAAGAAACAAAAGATCACTTGAGCAAAAGCTATGGCTGTGGGCTAAGGAATTAAGGCTTTGGTGAACGCTACATGAGACGAAACACTTCGGCACGGGACAAAGGGAGATGCAGACAATATATACACAGGGTGATGGGGAACATGTGGAAACAATCAGGGCGGTGACACATGAGGAAAGACAAGTGACCTGAAACGAGAGGACAGTTATCTTTCAAAATAAAACATGAAGTGACAAGACAAGACAAAAACCCAGCTTGACCTCACCGCGGTGTGACACCTCCTCTTCCTCTTCGTCCTCCTCTTCTTCCTCCTCGTCCTTCTTCTTCTATCCAGTCTCAGACTTTCTCATTCCCGCCTTCAACAACCTGTTTTCTCTCTGATCTAACTCATACTGGGCGTGTCACATCATTTGAAACTGAATTAAATCAGTTTTGAGTGTCTGTGTTTAATCAGTGACAGGTCTGCTTTATTTGTATTTACAAATTTGGATGATGTGCATCAGAGTGCAGAATGTGGTGACAACACACTGAACAATGAGCTAAATGAGTTCAGCCAATGGGTTGTAGTGTTTTGAGAACTGAGAAAAACTGTAATCCCCCAAAATATACTGGGGGCCCTGGTGGCTGTGGGGCCCTGGTGGCTGTGGGGCCCTGGTGGTCGTGGGGCCCTAGTCCACATATAGCAAGAAACGGCCCTGAACACAGTGCTAATGTTTGGAAAAGCTGATTACACCTGATCCAAAGGGAAACATGAATAATTATTGTGTATTTATTGCTGATTTATTGGTTGTTTGTTGTGTCGTTTCCATCGGCTGCCCCGTGAGGACAATAACAACGACTCTAGACACGTCTTTCTTTTCTTTTAGAGCTCATAACAAAACAAAATGGTTTGTTCAACACTCGTTCTGGCATCGGTCCTGATCAACACCAGCGTCTGAGTCCAGGGGCCCCAGCAGGAAAGCACTGAGCCTTCCAGTCACTGCTTGGCCTGATTATCCCTGATATTTACCGCCAATGGCTTTAATGAGTTCAGCTTCCTTCGGGTTGTTTTAACTCGGCCCCTCGTCTTCCTTCCTTTCACGGGATGCAAACACAGACTCAGATCCACAGAACACTCACATCCTTCCCTGCTGTACGACTGGAGTTATTACCCAGAAATAATAAGCTGGAAACACCTCAGCACAGTGGGCACAGTCTCTTATTCCCACACCGAGAGACAATGATTTCCCGACATTGTTCGAGAGCGACTTGGCTGCTTGTGATGCCGCTCGCTGAACACGCTTTGAACATTTTAAAACTCCCCCGTGGAGACATTTAAGCAGAATCAATACCACTACAAGGCCTGACCTCTGACTGTGGAAGAGTTCCTCAGAAACACCAGCAAAGCAACACAATGTGAAAACAAACCATTCATATTCCCCTGAGGATGAACTGTAATCTCTCTGGTGGACTCCATCAGCAGGTCGACTATTTCACATAACTCTCAACAATCATTGGACGGATTGACAGAAAAGTTTGTACAGACATTCGTGGTCGCCAGAGGATAAAGGATGTATGCATGTTATATTTAGTGCTAATTAAGAAATGCTAACACACTTACTTGGTAAACTTTACACTGTTTGTTAGGATCGTCATTGATGACACCAAGGTGAACCCCACAGACATGCAGTTCCTCTAACGTCCACCTGAGGCTGGCTCCAGCAGTGAGTCAGTCTCCATAAGTCCCCATGTTTCACAGCAGAAATAAACATGTTTACAGCCTGGTACAAAAACAGTTTTGGTCTCTGTAGCTAATTTCCCCGTTCATGACAACTGTACTGAGGGTGAATTTATATACAACTCACCTGTTCACATTATATTAAGGCAGTGATGCACAATGTGACACAACCATAAAAATGTCGGTAACCTTCTGCACTCACGCATTTGTTTCTATAGTTACATTTTGGTTATATATTTAGTTATTAGTCTAAATTGGTTTTAACATTTAGCTGCAATAAATCACACTCTCTGTTCCAGATAACACACTTTATTCTTTTGAGATAATTAGCTTTTTTATTTGGTTTTGTTAAGTATGGATTATGTTTATTTCAAGGAGTTCATTTTCCTGATTTGCTTTGGTAATTAGCTGTTGTCTTTTGTGTTTGTTTACCCTTGTTGTGTTGGTATGGGCTGATCACCCAGTATATAAGTTTCCCTCTTGTGTTTAGTCATCAGGTCTGTTAGTTTGTTCACTTGGCGTTTATACAGTTTTGTTAATTTCACCTCTTTTATGGGCCCAGTTCTTTATTGCTTTTGTTTGGAAATTTTGTTTTTTCATACTTTGGGTAAATAAAAAACATTTTTTGAAAATACTACCTGTGGTTCTCATTGCCGGCTGACTCGGTCCCTCACACACGGGAATATTTTTAATGATATCCGTGTCGCGGTCGGTCGGGTCGTTTGAAATAAAGATGCCAAGTAAAGTTTTGTAATTTATGTAGACAAAAGTTGAAATACACTTTAGACGTTATTGGCTGAATAACTGGGGCGAAGAAACTACTACTTTTAAATCAATATGATGTAAATGTACAACATGAAACATGAAACCACACAAATGTATTGATAAACATAACTTACATTTATTACATACTCAAAAACAACAACATGCATCAGATGTGAACGTGTAAAACGTGTAAAACTATAAAATTAAGTTATTTATTTATTGCACGTATGAAAATGACTGTAACACTGATTTAATATAAAAAATACATTCACTACCTGGTTCTCATTCACATCTGACCAGATTTCAGTCCAAAGCACCGTGTTTACCAGCAACAATGTGAGCTTTAGTATTTACATTCTTACAGTATAAAACACTTTTTTACAGACAGATGATATGGTAACATCCTCACAGTCTGCTCATCACACTCTCACACTACAACCAAACCTTCAGCCGACGTTAAAGTGACTGAAACCAGGAGAACTCGACGCGCTCGCCTCATCGAAGCTGAACCGCAGAGAAAAACGGTCGAGTGGCGACGCAGCCGGGTTCCTTCAAAGCGTCCGTCAGAGTCTCTTTGACTTTCCTCCTGTCGGCTTTGGACAGGTTGGCCTTGAGTTTGAGCAGAGCCGAGACGTGTCGGTCACTGCGAGACAAAAAATCAACATTTAAATCCGAACTATTTAACGTTAGAAACAGCTGGACTGAAAAAAGTGGAAGTGAAAGAGGAACGGTGATTCAGACTTCCGTAACAAGAGCGGCATATTGGGTAAATTGTCATGAACTGAAACATAGTGCTGTGGTGTGTTTGGAGCTACAGCTGCATATCTGGATTTAACTTTTGACTGATTTTAATTAAAGTCAGACTCCCTGTAAAAAAAAGCACACTCCTGTGTCTTCAAGTTCAGAGCCTGGGTTCACCATGGCGTTAATTAAAGACTCGAAACAGACGAGATGCTTCCTGTTTACTCTGAGTTTACTGCAGGATCAGACGAGCCACTGCTCGCTCTCTGCCTCAAACCATCAGACACAAACTGAGTTAAACTTCTTTGCGTTTCTATTTTGCAGCTTAAATTTCAGTCGGACTCAGATTTAGAAGCTGCTTCGTGAAACAAACAAAGTGTTAGTGTCACAGCACGTCTACTTTTAGCTCATAATATCATCCTCCAACCAGGAAACATCTGAACATCTTTATTTTCACTTCCTGAGGCCCCTCCGGCTCTGAGTCTGCTTCACGCTCACCCTGAAGTTACATGAACGCTGATCTTATTCATCTGGCTGCAGAGAGACTCAGTGAAACACGCTGTTTACATTTCAGTTAAAGGAATTCATCCAAAGTGCAGGAGGGTTACCTGAGGTCAGGGTACGCAGATCCCAGTGAGACGACCTGCATCTGTATGGCGGGGAGGTCCTGGAGTTTCAACACTTCTGCAATCGTGGTCAGGATTTCCTTCAGCCACGCCTCCTTTGACCCCTGTGCAAACCAGAAAGTTACATCACTTTAATCTTTGGTGGAGTTTTCACGCTGGGTTTTCCCTCGATCACGCTCTGCAGTGAGTCACTGACGCATTTTTTCTTGGAGTTTCAGACCTTGAATCATTGAATTATAAGTTTTATTCTCACCGTGCTGGCAAACAAGCTGTGCAGGCTCTCTGCGTTGTCTCTCATGGTGTTGTAGGCCTTCAGCTGCTGCTCCCTGTCCTTCAGTTTGACGTCTCCTCTCAGCAGCCTCTTCACATATTCCACCGTCACCTCCTCGTACAGCTGGTCGGTCAGCTTCTGCCATCGAAACAATCAGAAATATGTGTGTCAGACTTTTGAAACATCAGGTCACATCTTAGAGGTATTTCAGGCGGTCTTCATTCTACCTGGTGACAGGATTCAGTCGAGCCGTGAAGATCCTGGAGCTCGTCTCTGACGCCGTCCAGCAGCTTCTTGAACGCGGATTTATTCAGCCAGTCGCTGGTTCCCACCTTACGGTAATGTGGCTGCGGGAGGTACAAACATGACAGCTTCACAACACGTTCATCCACAGCGGCACAGAGTTTGCAATAAAGCGTATCTACACCATCACCTTTTCTGTTTGGTACTGTGCTGCCTCTTGTGCTTTTATCGTGGAAAACTTCTTTGAGTTCAGCAAAAACACCTTCCCTACTCTGTCTGTCCTCAACATCAAGCCCGCCGGCTCCGATTGAAGAAGTAGAAGAAGTCTTATCATTCCTTTAAACAGCTGCTCGCTGGAGGGAATAGTTGGGGACTATTTTCAGCGGTGGATTAATCCACATTTGCTGCTCTGGTGATATCTGTGTGTGGGATGGAGCTTTGATACACTCTGAATATTTGTCAGCAGTTTAATTTAACGTTTCCATTGATACTCACCTTGAGCGCCTCGTGGACCGGCTTTAACAGATACGCGTGGGCCGCTTGTTTCATGTCGGGCAGGATAAGCAAACAGTTTTCTCGCACGTCGTTCGGGAACAGATGGCTCTTCATCTGGAGGACGTCGCTGCAGACAGAAACACAGACGTCACGTTAGCACACGACGGGTTTAAAGCTGTCCCACGATGTTCAGATGTCACAGGTCGTACCTGAAATGCTGGATGCAGCCGAGGTTGGCCTTGACGAACGGCTTGCTGTTGGGTTTGTTCTGCTTGATGATGTCGTTGTGGAAAGTCCTGAACCTGCAGATGAAAAGTGTGAGTGACTTCCACGGCGTCAGAACGCCTCGTCGTAAAAAGTCATCAGCGTCGTTACCTCTCTATCAGATCTCTCAGCTGGCAGGTTATGCTCTGCGCCTTGCGCCGATCTCCAACGACTTTTTCAGCTGAGGTCACCATGCCGTTGATGAGCTGGAGACAGACGGAGGATGCAGATTAATGACGGCACTTCAAATCCTGCAGAACGTTGAGAGAACGTTTCCTGCATGTTTCCCTCATGCACGTCCCCAAAAACAACAAACTGAAGCTCTGACTCTGCAGGTTCCCAACATGTGACCTTGATCTGACAGTGAATTACATTTTATAAATAATTCAAAGTGCATATTCCTTCCTGGATAATCATTCAAGTTTGGACAGTTTGTTTCCTCTCTGGTTGGACTTTGGCTGAAAGAGGCAGGAAACTATTAGAACTCCTGCTGGTTGATAAAAGACGTCCGTTAAATATTAATTTATCAGATGTTAGAAAAAGAATATTTCATGTTTAGCTCTGTTTTTTTGTCTCCACCAACTCCTGAGGAAAGTATCTGGCTCTATGTTCAGCTGGTCTCTAACACTGAGCGTGAACCCAGTGAGTAAAGCTCTGCAAAGGCCGAGTGCAGCTCCAGCTTCATCGCTACCTGCTCCACCTCTCACACCGTCGTCCCGTTGATTTCGTACCTGAATGACGTCGTAGGCCACGGTGCCAACGAAGCAGCCGTCCTCTTTTTTCGGCATCTCTCCTTTATCCCATCGTTCCTTCGCTTCCTCCAGGACGCGGCCGATGTACGTCGTCAGCTCATCCTGAACACACGACGACACACTTACAACACATGATGCTACGACACTTTAAACATCACACACATCCATGTCCTATGTGTGCAAAACTGAAACTCTAAAGCTGTATTAGTAACTATAAAGTTATTGACACAATAACTGTTAAAACATGTTGATTATTGAGTTGATTCTCACTTGCAAAATAAGATGTGACCTAATGCTGATGCTTCAGATCAGACAAATAACAAAAAATGGGACCATGCACGTGCAAAAATATCAAACCCATGCATGAAGGTGAATGAAATCTAAGTACAGGTTCGAGCAGCAGCTCAGCTCACCTTCTGTTTGCTCAGGTACTGCTCCTCCAGAGGTTCCAGTAACTCTTCAGGAAGCAGCTTTCCCAGCAGCTCAGTGTCGATCTCAGCGGCCAGCTCCGGCTTCCTAAGGAGCCTGACACAGAGAGAAGATCTTTGGTTACCACCTCGAGATATTTGAACAGTCGCGGTCACGGCTGGCGTCAGAGAATGCACCGATCATATTTAATACTAGTCTTGGACGGGTTAAAGCAGGATCATAGATCCGGACGTGGCCTCCACTTGTTTTTTCAGGCAGCAACTTGTCTCCAATGAAAGGTGTGACACTCTCCACACCTTCAGGCTTTTTCCCATGAATCAGGGAGGGTGACAGTGAAGGATCATGAAGGACAGACTTTAGAGAAAATATCCTAACAGTGAAACCACAGCGTCTCCAATCATAAAGAGAGTTGTTGAGAAATCTTGACCATGTTTAGATCCTGCTGCTACCAGGACAAGAGTAGAAGAGACAGACTGTGAGGTTCAAACTGGAGTCAGGACTTACTCTGGATAAAACTCGTTCACCCAGCGCAGGAGGACCATGCAGTCACTGTCGCTCAGAACAAACTCTGCGATCTTCTTGAGTCTGGCGCTGAAGTTTTCGTGGTACAACCTGGCGTATAAATGACAAATGTCCATTTTGGGAGGGTAGCAGCGGTTCACCACCTCCACCACCCACAGCAGGTCGTCCCTCAGCTGCCTGCCCATGCTGGTGACGTCCGTCTGGATGGACGACCTCCTCCCGTTTTCAGCCACCGGCATGGCGGGGTTGTCCATGCGCTCCTCCACCAAGCGTTGAAGCGCAGAGTCGTGGCGCTTCTTCCAGCTGGTGAGTCTCCACGCTGGTGGTCTCCTGTCCCTTTGTCTCCACAGCTGGTCCTGCTCCATCTCCTGGCTGATGGCCTTCACGGCCGACGTCAGAGCCTCGATGTTTATCTCGCCAGTGAGAGACTGACTCAGAGTCTGCAGCACGAGAGCCTCCAGGGCTTCGTAGTCCGCAGCGAGCTTCTTCACTTCCTTCTCATTCTGTGCCTCCTCTCTCTCGATCAGCAGCCGGCTGGCCTCAGAGAAGTGCAGCGCCGCGAGATGTTCCTCGAACGTGAGGATGACTGAGGGAGAAAGAGCCAGAAATAATAAAACATCCTGCAGCCATTTCAGCTTTATTATTCCTCTGTAATGTTCCTGTGACTCTCACTCTGATGGTAGTTAACATGTTTACCTCTGTTTAACACGCTCAGAGGGGATTACAGTAATAACTTCATTGAATATGTCTTTTATTGAAATTTTAAAGAATATTCTGACACCTTAAAGACCAAACAATGAAGAAAATAAACAGATTAATCACTGAGGACGTTCAGTCCTTCTCCAGTTTAAAAAATTATTTCTTGTAAATGTAAAATACATAAAACTCCTTCATTAATTCCCTCTATTCATCTCTATCATAATATTCTGTATTAATCTTGTTTTCTACACTGTAACTCTAGTTAAGTGACTGTAACTGAAATAAACATTAGATAATTGTTCTCACTGTGTCTCGGTTCCTAAAGTCGTTTCTTCTTCTGCTCAACATAACTTATATCATATTATCTAACAGCTGCATGTCTCTCATGTAATATATTACTTATATAATAATATGAGTTATATAATATTTTGAGTTAACCGACCTTCTTGTGGCTCCTCTTCCAGGACCGGGACGTGTCCATCGGTCGTGGGGCTGGTGCTCGCAGCAGGCTGACCCCCGCTGCCTCTGAAGAAGTTGGGCAGTCTGAAGCGTCTCCCCCCCGCAGCCCCGCCGCTCGGACTCAGGCGAAAGTTCTGCATGAAGCCGACGGACTCAGCCGAACCGGACCGGACCCGCATCGCTACAGAGTCAGAGAAGAAAGTCCAACAGTTGGAGAGAGACGCCGACAGAGCTGCGGAGACACAAGAGACATGCGCACATTAAACCTGCACATGCGTTTTTAATGCTTATGATTTAGTTATCTAATTATTTAAAATGTTAGATTAAAAGTTTAAACTGCTTAATTTTTAAAATAATTAAATAAATTCTAGTTGTTTGAGCACAAACATGAATAAATAAATAAATAAAGAAAGAAAGAAAGAATATCCAATAGTGCCACATTATCATCATCACTGTGTATTTTATAGTTATGTCTGAGTTAAAGTTGATAAAAACGAAGAAATAATAAAAACAGCACATGCAGTAAATAAATGATGAATGTCTCCACACGTCACACTCATAAAGTAACTGTAACGTGTAACAGTAACTTGTTTAGGACCTTTCTTTAATTAAAACTGATCCAGGTTCTTTGTCTTGAAGTTACTCACCCTGCTCAGCCTCTGCTGCTGTTAATGCAGCTGCTGCGAGTCAGTCTGTTTTAAAGAGCTGACTCCTCCTATGTGATGATGACACACACACACACACACACACACACACACACACACACACACACACACACACACACACACACACACACACACACACACACACACACACACACGCTGGGCTTTTTTTTCCAGGCACACTTGTTGTTGCAATGTGGGTCACTTGTCTTTAGAGTGAAATATGATTGTGCATGGATTGTTGTGAAAGTTTGTACATGGACCTTCAGGATCCTCTAATGAATTTAGTGGAGACACTTATTTTCCCTCTAGCGCCACCAACAGGTAAAAAAATAAATAAATTCAGGATTGTAAAACTCAAAACTAAAGATCAGATTCCTGCCAGAGAAACTTTCATGCAGAGAAAAGTGAAATTTTTATCCATTTATGTTTCATTTGATCTGTAACATCACAAACACAAACTCCAAAGAGAAGATCGATCACTTTCTGTCAGTCAATGACAAATCAGTGCAGCTTCATGTGCGATGATACGACCCACAGGTTAAACATTTGTGACGTCACCGTGAAACAGTTCCTCTAACGTCCACCTGAGGCTGGCTCCAGAAGTGAGTCAGTCTCCATAAGTCCCCATGTTTCACAGCAGAAATAAACATGTTTACAGCCTGGTACAAAAAACAGTTTTGGTCTCTGTAGCTAATTTCCCCGTTCACAAGTCATCCAAAGAAAGGTCAACACCAACAGAAACCTCAGCCTGGCGTCTGTCTTCAGCCTTAAAGACATCCTGTCCGGTTTTAGAGCCTTAAAATGTACAAGACGTCATTTTCTGCTGCTAAACATGAAAACAACAACACAAGATGGAGTTTGATGATGGAGTGATGGAGGCTCATGGGAGTTTCACGACTGCTAATGAAAACCTGACGTCACTCGGGCAGAATATTGTTCCCAGACGAGGATTTTACAGTTTTATTCATGTTACTTCATGTTTTTTCCTGGGTTTGAACATTTTATCGTTTTATTTCATGTCATGCTGGTTTGTGAATATCGTAGGCTGCTACGTCTGCACCGTTTGTGGTATGTTTGTGTTTTATGGTGCTGTAACCTTCCTCTATCTCTAAGACACATTTCTTCCTGGTGGAGACAAATAAAGAAACCTAACCTAACCCTTTTGTCAACCTTAGGGGTTATTGTGAGTGCAGAACTAATTAAAATGTATGGAGGTCTTCAGGAGGTCTGTGAAGGTCTAGAGGGACGCCCCAGATCTGTAGGAACTGGTTCGACGTTCCACCAACGGGGAACAACAGACAGAAAGTCTGGACTGCCCCAAGAGAGCCAGGTGATGTTGATCTGAGGAAGCAATGAGGTACATCCTGAAACATTTCCTCCTCTTCTAGTCTAAGTGGAACCATGATTTAGGAAGGAAGGTCAGGTGAGGTCATGAATCATCTGAGACGTCTGCTCAGTTTATCATGAAGCTCAATGCAATCCATTTTGTGTTGCAGCCAGTGGAGAGATGGAGAGATCTCTGACTACGAGCTCAGTGCTAACACACAGGATTTAATGCACACCTGTATGATGTCAGATTGTATTGCATTAAACTGTGCAGGGTTACCTAATAAAGTGACACTGTGTAAATAAACAGACATTTGTAAAATGTGATAAATGTTACAGGAAATTATCTCGTGTGTTTGGTTTAATGTTTAACTTTGCTCTGTGTTTGTAGCAAGAACTAAAGTTATGTTTTCCGACACTGAACATGACATAATGTCACTTTTCATATAGATTTCTTTTACACATACATGAACATGTTTGTAGACTCTTTCTGCTCATGTTTATTATCTTTTATGATCAGTTCTAACATCTGTAATAATCTGTTATCCATAAACCATGTTGATAAATGTAACAACCTGCGCTGTAAACAGTTTTTCTTACCTTCTGCTCTGCGGGTTGTGCAGTTAAAACAGCTCGATAGCCTCGATAACATCGCTCCTGAAGACTCACAGGTGAGTTCATCCGTCCCTGCTGAAGGTGAAACGCTGCAGTGAGAACGAGATGCAGACGAGACGTTTGATGTCAGGATGTCGGTTAAAGCGTCACCGCTTTGCCTCCATGCACAGGCGTGCTGCACCTCAACACATTTCCTCTGTGATGTGAGAATCAACGCATGGGTGGTTTCAAGAAGAACTTTCCAAAAGTCTTTCACGCTGCAGATGAGGAGTTATTAAGAGTCAGAAATGCTGTAAGATCATTCATCCTTTTTTTAGAGGGTAAATACATTTAAAGTATAAATGCCTCTGTAGAACCTCCAAGCACACAAAGTCCAGTCAGATCCATGCAAAGCTTCACAGCACCTGACAGAGCTGAGCATACTTCACACTTCAGGTACTACAAGTAAATTTAGGAACAGCTTTCACTTCCTTAAATAAAAAATGGCCACTTCTCTTTTAAATTAAGTTAGATAACGGGGTCTCACACACCTTTATAAATAAGCAGGACTTCCTGTGCTGCGGCACAAGCAGCTTCCTTCAGTTAAAGTCTGACAGTATTTACTGAGATCGGCACAGGGAGTCAGACTCTGCTGCACAAAACGACCAAACGATTATCTAAAATATCAGAAGAGACAATGATTTAATCAATATCTGTGACTTCAAGAAATGTTTTGACAGTTTAAAGTCCAAGAATGAGATGAGAACATGCAACTTTTATGTCTGTATGTGACTTTATGTTTTGCCTGGTCAAACTCTGAGTTGTACCTCAAGCCTGGGAAGTGATCTGATTTTCTGTTTACACTGTGATTATATAATATATGTATGCACTCACACTGCTTCATGAAGCTGCCTAACCTGTGCAGACTGAATCCTGGATCCACAGGAGGTGCCAAAAAAACGCCAGTCCTCGAGTGGCTGCATGAGGCCCGGCTGCAGAAGTAGGTCAGTCTCCATAAGTCCCCATGTTAATAACAGAAATAAATAAATATGTTTGCAGCCTGGTACAGAAACGGTTTTAAAATAAGCTGGGAGTTGGAAAGAGACGACCAACATGCCAGAGAAATGTTTAAATAAAATGTAACAAAAACATCATGGAACTGTTTCCTGATTGGATTTACAGTTGCAGCTGTTGCAGATGTTGCAGCTGTTGCAGATGTTGCAGCTCTCCGTCTGTCACCCTGTGATTTGCAAATACACACACACACAATTCAAAAACACACAATTAACCAGAGTGTTAAGTGTGTTTCTTCATGTGTGGGTGTCACAGAACGAACGCTGTAACATCTCAGTCAGTGATTTGTTTCCACTGACTCATAACAGACAAAGTGAGGAGTTTGATTAATGGAAAATTAAATGAAGCAATTCTGGAACTTTTGGTCCAATCACATGATCTTCATCAGCAGATGGAGTCTGGTCAGTTGTCATGGAATTGTATTTGAGTTATTATTTTTCTTTTCCCCGTCAGCTGGCAGGTGTCTAATGTTCACCATGTTCAGTGTGCAGCAACTTCCATGAAGCCAACATGTAAGTGATCACTGGAGGAGTGACTCTGATCCTCAGGAGGTCACCATGACTGAAGTTCTGGTCTCCAGACAGAAGACTGTGAGAAACATCCCAAACAAACCAAGACTATACTTTCAGGGATCATTTCTTTAGTTGCTGACTTGAGAAATGTGTTTCTAAAGAGTTTGGTCTCGCTGCCCACGATGAAGAGTTCAGATGTTTCCTTCAGAGCAGGAAACTGGTGGGAAGACTTTGTTTCTTCTCCACTGTTGAAGACTGTTCAGAGTTTCTCACTGAGACTCTGATGGAGGAAACATGATCTGAGTGGTTTCAGCATCTTGTTTAAATGTGAACTCATGTATTTAAACCTGCTTAGAAACAGTTTCCACAGCTGATTCACAGACATCTCCACAGGCTGAAGGTGAGCAGAGCTGTGCTGGAAGTGAACCTGTAGTCTCTCAACTTCACCGACTAATAAACTCTGATGGAGGAAACATGATCTGAGTGGTTTCTTTATATTTGTTTGAAAATAAGTTATATTTACTTAAATAGGTTAAATTTGCTACTTAGTTACGTCAGAGATGCTCTCAGGTTTAAATTCAAGGAGACAGCTGTCCATGCCTGAACCTTCATTTGTTGTTAAATTGGATTTAATCAACAGAAAAGTTCAGTGTGCCAAACTCTGAGCACTAATGACCTCTTTCAGATTTCACTTCATGTGAGTGTGACACATCACAGAAGTAAAATGAAAATTAAAATGTGTTTACTGAACTTTTTCTGCTGACTAACAAGTCAATGACAAATTTAAACCTGAGAGCATCCCTGAGGTGTTTCGTCCAAAAGTAGTAAACAGGGATTTTAGATTTTCAACAAATATAAAGAAACCACTCAGATCATGTTTCCTCCATCAGAGTCTCAGTGAGAAACTCTGAACAGTCTTCAACAGTGGAGAAGAAACAAAGTCTTCCCACCAGTTTCCTGCTCTGAAGGAAACATCTGAACTCTTCATCGTGGGCAGCGAGACCAAACTCTTTAGAAACACATTTCTCAAGTCAGCAACTAAAGAAATGATCCCTGAAAGTATAGTCTTGGTTTGTTTGGGATGTTTCTCACAGTCTTCTGTCTGGAGACCAGAACTTCAGTCATGGTGACCTCCTGAGGATCAGAAAGACTCGGAGCTACAAGCTCGTTAAGATGAACTCAAAAAGGTTTTTGAACATTTAATGGAAAATTAAACAATGCAAGATCGTTTTTTTATGATCCACAGCTACAGTGGGTGAACTTACCAGAGTCCACAGCGTTGGATGTAATTTTAAAGTTACTTTACAGTAACAAACAAACTCAGATCTCAACATTTACGGACAGAGACACTCCCTGAGGGAGTTAGATGTGAGTTTATTTGACAGGAAGATTTTCTACTGTTGTCCAAACTCACACAATTCCTGGAATAAGATTTTATGTTTGTCATAACTAAAACTAAAGAAATGAGCACTGAAAGTATCGTAGAGCTTTTAAATGCATCTTTTCCAGTGTCTCATGTATGAAGGATGACACTCTCACACACAGGGAGGCTTTTATTTTGAAATTTGCAGTGAAAGGATCTTTTGTCTCTGTCAGTCTGACATGCAGCCACTGCATTAGCACTTGATAACCTCTGTCGAACATGACACCAATGGAAAGTGAAAGCATCTGAAGCGTTGCTGCTCAAACTCGGGTGATGACGTTCAGAGACGTCACATGAGCGTGGAGCTGAAACCACATCAACCACAGGTGCACAGAGAGCATGTATCTTTCAAAAAAGAGTCTTTATAGGAAATTAGCTGTTTATTGTCAGGTCCAGATGTTTTTACTGCAGATAAGTTCAGTGTATTGTCATTTAAAAGCTGTGTTACACTTCCAATGCTCATTGATTTAGTTCTAGATATGACAAATATCAAATCTTGCTCCAGTAACAAGGCAGTGACGACGTGTTTGGTTATTGGATGATTTGTGTTTCAAATGAACTCGTATCTTTTACTCCCTCGATGTGTGACGCACTCACTAACCTGAGATATCAGCCCGTTTGTTAAAGGGTGGAACTTCAAAATTACATCAGTCTGGACTTTGGCTGGGAAATGACAGTTCACACATTGTAGCAGTGGATCATAAACTTTATGCATCTATCACAGTGTGATCACTGCCCTGCATGTTTTAGATATTTCCTCCACCACACCTGATTCAAATGATCAGCTCGTCATCAAGCTCTGCAGTGGTCTGATAACGAGCCGCTCATTTGAATCAGGTGTGGTGGAGAAGGAGGTCCACGAGGACCAGGACTGAAAAACATTGATCCATGAGGAGAGTCTTTCTGATCTGAGGTCACCATGACTGAAGTTCTGGTCTCCAGACAGAAGACTGTGAGAAACATCCCAAACAAACCAAGACTATACTTTCAGGGATCATTTCTTTAGTTGCTGATTTGAGAAATGTGTTTCTAAAGAGTTTGGTCTCGCTGTCCACGATGAAGAGTTCAGATGTTTCCTTCAGAGCAGGAAACTGGTGGGAAGACTTTGTTTCTTCTCCACTGTTGAAGACTGTTCAGAGTTTCTCACTGAGACTCTGATGGAGGAAACATGATCTGAGTGGTGTTTCATGCTTAAAGATAAATTGGTGTATTTTTCCAGTGAATTAATGAACGTCACTGCTAATAAACCGTGTTTACGTAAAACTTAGTGAGTGTCACATTCAGGACCAGTTTCTATGTAAGACAAAGTCCTCGAGTCAGGTTGTTTAAGGAGAGTTATGAAGTTATTGTTGAAGTTCTTCCACTGACCCGAATATAAAAATCCTCCAGTGACTGAACGTGAGATCATTGCCTCTTCACGCACACTCTGCTGTTCATTACACAACATCAGGACTGAGTTATGTGCAAAAGAAAAACAAGTACTGAAGTACTGATGAGTAATATTGTAAGTCAATGTAACTGTGTTATAAAAATATTGTTAAAGTGACCTTGACATAATCCATCCTTCTCTCCACCACTTCCTCTGTGGAGTCCAGAGGTCAGTCCAGGACAGAGCCGGCTCTCCGGATCAGTCTGAGTCTTCTCCTGCCCCCGTCCAGCAGACCACAGCATGAAGGAGGCTGAGGCCACCACAGAAAGTCCTGAGGAGAGTCCTGCACACTGTGAAGGACCTCCGTCTGCTCAGCAGGTGGAGGCACCTGTGTGTTATCAGTCCAGTCCAGTTTATTGTTTAGGTGAACACAGAGGAATCTGTAGTTCTGCACCACCTCTATGTCCGATCCCTGGATGTCCACAAGGGAAATGTTCTCCATCTTCACTCTGAGCAGTGACGGCTGGATGAGAAGTCAAAGATCATGACCCTCCTCCAGGTGCAGCAGTGATCTGTGCAGCATCACTCAGGTGTATGCATCCTTCATGTTTGCACACAACAGCTCCAAAGTTTTATTGTCTCTGCTGTGGCGTTTCATTTACTCAAGTATTTAAGTAGAAATTTGAGGTACTATCTAATAATTTATACAAGAGATGGACAGAAACTAAAATTTTTTTATGTGATGTGGAGATTTTATAAAATAGGGACTATTTAATATTTCCTCACATGCGGTTGCTTCATATTCAGATGCAGTCACAAGATTCATGAGGCTGATTTGTTTCGTATGTTTTATTAAAAACAGATTAAATAGGTTTTCAAAGTTCTTTACAACCCATTTTGGCTCCATTTGTACATTTAAATTCCTGAAAACCATCCTGAGATCCGACATGTTAAAGTCAACGCTCACACAGAGAAACGATTCAACACACGAACGATTTAAGACAGAAACAGATTTAACAGTTAGAGAATTGAAACGTACAAATTACACAGAGGAACTTTCTGCAGGGTTCAGTTCCTCGACCGGCGGCACGTGACACGTTCACTAAACATTCAAAGAGTTTCTGTGTCTTAGAGTTTGAATCAGTTCATCTGAGACTTTAAACTCAAACTAAAGTCCAATAAAATGAGTTAAAAAAACTCTTCACAGCGAACACGTCTTTTATTTCTTCCATCTGCCTGAAAGCTTCAGATTCTTTCACATGGAAAGTTGCACAAGCTCCTCACCCCCTCAGACTTTAAATGTGATCCAGATGAGCTGCAGAAATATTCCCAGAAAATATCTCTGCGATCGCTCACAATGCTGGAAACACTCTCCTACGTAACGCACTACATACATACATGTGATAAATCTTGTGAGTAAAAACATTAATGAACTTAATTTAAAACAGAAGTGAGTTCTGTCATCTACAGTGTACAGTCAACATCCATCATGAGATTCAATGAAACTTCATTTTAAGAATAATGCCGTCGTGATTTTAGACGTTTTTTTGTGAAAAGACCAAAACCAACAAACTAAACCTGCAGATTTAAATCACACATCAGCAACAATCTGTTCACAGGCAGGAGGAGGAAGAGCAGAGCGAGCGATCGCTGCATCAGTGTGGGAAAGACCGAAGAGAGGCAGCTGGTAAATACCCGAGCCTGCATCTCCAACAACAGGCAGCAGCATCAGGAAGGAGAGCGTGCCGACATCCTCCATCACTGACTGTTCTGTGGTTTAATAACCAGCAGCAGCCTCCTTTACCTGCAGGACGTTCATGTCAGCAGGTGCACAAGCAGAAGGACAAGAAGCTGTGAGGCCGACGAACTCAGACTCGTCAGGTTGTTGGTTCTTTGAGCTACGACGCAGCAAAATATTTTGATTTATTCTGTTTCATTTCTTTGTGTTTTAATGACAAACTAAACCGATATTTAAACTCTCATTCGTTAAGTTATGATTTCAGATATAATATATGATGCCACTAAATATGGCACACTGATCCACGATGGATGAATCCATTCAGACGAGTGGTTCTTACATGAGGCCCGTTGTTGGATTTTGAAGAGTTTCACAGGATTTAATGACAATAAAAGGAAATAAATTAAAATAATTCAGCAGAAGTTTGAAGTTTTGATTTCCACGTGAAGATATATTTGTAGTTTTAAGTACCAAACAAACAACTCTTCACATTTTGTTCTGGAGGTCCAGCAAGAACCGTTTTGTCTCGTTAAGATTAACGAGGCTGTCTTCTGATTGGCTGAAGTGACGAATGGCCGAGCCAACCACAGTTGTGACATCACAACCTCCCGGTATGTCCTGGCAGCTCGATTAAAGGAATTTTGGTGCTTCCCAATATTTACACAGCACCTGTTACAATCTCACTTTCTACAACAGGAAACCTTCAGACTCCACCTCTGATGTTTCCTCCATCATGTCGCACCGGTTATCGGGCTGCAGAAGTTGGGGCAGGAGAAAGGCAGACTGGACAAGCAGTCCGTGTTGACTGTGACCTGCATGTCACCAAATAAAACTTGGCTCTTGTTGCCGGCAGCGCCGCCCAGCTCCTTCTTCAGCCGTGTGAGTTTCTGCAGGATCAGCTGGTGTTCGCGGCCTCTCAGCAGACCTCTGAAGTTCAGAACAGCAACCAGGTGCTTCTTGCTGCAGGTGGAGAAAAACAACCACAAATATATTAGTTTGATCCTGATTCATTCATCTGCATGTTCAACTCACCAGGAAAAGAACCAACAACAACAAGAAGAACATTCTCTGCAGATTATTGAGACGTTTATTAATCATAGGAGGAGTCTCCTTCTGAACTTTAGGAGGTCTCCATGATGAATGTTCTCATTTCTAAAACATGTTTCTTTTTAAACAACATGATGAAACCACTCAGATCATGTTTCCTCCATCAGAGTCTCAGTGAGAAACTCTGAACAGTCTTCAACAGTGGAGAAGAAACAAAGTCTTCCCACCAGTTTCCTGCTCTGAAGGAAACATCTGAACTCTTCATCGTGGGCAGCGAGACCAAACTCTTTAGAAACACATTTCTCAAGTCAGCAACTAAAGAAATGATCCCTGAAAGTATAGTCTTGGTTTGTTTCGGATGTTTCTCACAGTCTTCTGTCTGGAGACCAGAACTTCAGTCATGGTGACCTCCTGAGGTTCAGAGTCACTCCTCCAGTGATCACAGCATAATCACAGACATTAACACTCTCACATGTTGTGTCTGACAGTTTACTTTCTGTTTTATCAAGAGTCTCTCACTGAGAAAAGTTTCTAAAAGTTTCATCTTCATGGAACTTAAGGACATTTTCCAGGAAAGTTTTTTTGTGCGTTATGAGACATCTGTCTGTGCACTTTCATAAAAGTGAAACAAAATCCAAGTTGTGTATAAGTGTCTGCACGTGCTCAGTTGTACGACGTGGTCACAACAGGAATGTGCATCATAAACATGGAAGCAGGAAATCTGAAGGACGACACAAGCTGAAGTCTGAGAATTATCAATGTTCTCACTATAATTAAGATTTTATCACTTTTTTCCATCACAGCTCACTGACTAAAATGTGCTCAAGGTAGCAACACAACACCTTCACTCCACTACAAAACTATCTGCTCACAATAAGTCAACTGTAGGAGGAAGATCTAGCTGATCCTCAGGAGGTCACCATGACTGAAGTTCTGGTCTCCAGACAGAAGACTGTGAGAAACATCCCAAACAAACCAAGACTATACTTTCAGGGATCATTTCTTTAGTTGCTGACTTGAGAAATGTGTTTCTAAAGAGTTTGGTCTCGCTGCCCACGATGAAGAGTTCAGATGTTTCCTTCAGAGCAGGAAACTGGTGGGAAGACTTTGTTTCTTCTCCACTGTTGAAGACTGTTCAGAGTTTCTCACTGAGACTCTGATGGAGGAAACATGATCTGAGTGGTTTCAGCATCTTGTTTAAATGTGAACTCATGTATTTAAACCTGCTTAGAAACAGTTTCCACAGCTGATTCACAGACATCTCCACAGGCTGAAGGTAAACAGAGCTGTGCTGGACTTGACTAACTAATAAAATCATAAAGATTAAAGTTGAACAACAGAATGAAGGAGATGTAGAAATACTCAAGTCGTGAGACGACCACAGCCTGGAGAGCTCGCTGACTCAGTTAAAGTCAGATTTTTCTGATGTTGTGAAGCTGCATGACCGGTCAGCCTGAAGCAGTGAGCTCAGAGAAGGTTTGTTGTTCATCAATCTTGACTCCTAAGTTTCTTATTACCCTCGTGGGAGCAACAGAAAGGGAGTCGATGTTGATGTTGATGTCACGGCTGGGAGGAGCAGCAGTTCATGAAGGTGGTGCTCCTTCATTCATGTGTGAAAACACAGAGTTTTATCTGCAGTTTAAATATATTCATGATCAACTCATCCAGCAGCTTCAGGAGAGACGAAGGATGATGAGGATAACACTGAGCTCAGAGGCAGTCGAGGTCAGACGGGTACAGGACACAGAGGCAGTCGAGGTCATCCGGGTACAGGACTCAGAGGCAGTCGAGGTCAGACGGGTACAGGACGGGGGTTTTGTTCCATTTCACTGCTGCAACACGTCTGTGATGAAAAGCTGTGGCTTTGTTGAGCCTAGTCAAAGTCAACACGCTTCACCGTGAAGAAAAAAGCCCAGAGTGATGACACCTGACCAACATCCTGATTTTAATTTCTATTTTAAATTATTAGAAAGGGTCGTGTGTAAATGTGAAAGTGTCCCATGTTTAGATGTCAGTAGATTGAAGCGGTGCAGAAATCCCCCATTCTGGACCAAAACAGACCCGACTGAAGTGGAATTAGGTAAACTGAAGAATGAGGAACTGTTGATTAGATAGCAGAAAATGGATGTTTCATTTATTTACACACAGCATAGCAATCATCATCTGGATGGTCTTTGTTGTTGATGTAAAAGCTCTGACGTTTGTGAGAAAGAATCTGTCGTCCAAACAGACAAAACTTCTAACAAGGTCACAGGAAACGAGCCAGACATGATGATGTACTGTATTAATGTCGACCTGTGCTCTGAAGTCATGAAGCTCTGAGTGACTTCAAATCAACTGAACTTTAACTACAGAAAATAAATCATAGAAAGCCAAGAACAATATTATTTCATGGACAAGTCCAGCACCACTCAGATCAAGTTTCCTCCATCAGAGTCTCAGTGAGAAACTCTGAACAGTCTTCAACAGTGGAGAAGAAACAAAGTCTTCCCACCAGTTTCCTGCTCTGAAGGAAACATCTGAACTCTTCATCGTGGGCAGCGAGACCAAACTCTTTAGAAACACATTTCTCAAGTCAGCAACTAAAGAAATGATCCCTGAAAGTATAGTCTTGGTTTGTTTGGGATGTTTCTCAGAGTCTTCTGTCTGGAGACCAGAACTTCAGTCATGGTGACCTCCTGAGGATCAGCTGATCTTCCTCCTACAGTTGACTTATTGTGAGCAGATAGTTTTGTAGTGGAGTGAAGGCGTTGTGTTGCTACCTTGAGGACATTTTAGTCAGTGAGCTGTGATGGAAAAAAGTGATAAAAGCCACAAAATCTTAATTATAGTGAGAACATTGATAATTCTCAGACTTCAGCTTGTGTCGTCCTTCAGATTTCCTGCTTCCATGTTTATGATGCACATTCCTGTTGTGACCACGTCGTACAACTGAGCACGTGCAGACAGCCACTTATACACAACTTGGATTTTGTTTCACTTTTATGAAAGTGCACAGACAGATGTCTCATAACGCACAAAAAAAACTTTCCTGGAAAATGTCCTTAAGTTCCATGAAGATGAAACTTTTAGAAACTTTTCTCAGTGAGAGACTCTTGATAAAACAGAAAGTAAACTGTCAGACACAACATGTGAGAGTGTTAATGTCTGTGATTATGCTGTGATCACTGGAGGAGTGACTCTGAACCTCAGGAGGTCACCATGACTGAAGTTCTGGTCTCCAGACAGAAGACTGTGAGAAACATCCCAAACAAACCAAGACTATACTTTCAGGGATCATTTCTTTAGTTGCTGACTTGAGAAATGTGTTTCTAAAGAGTTTGGTCTCGCTGCCCACGATGAAGAGTTCAGATGTTTCCTTCAGAGCAGGAAACTGGTGGGAAGACTTTGTTTCTTCTCCACTGTTGAAGACTGTTCAGAGTTTCTCACTGAGACTCTGATGGGGGAAACATGATCTGAGTGGTGCTGGACTTGTCCATGAAATAATATTGTTCCTGTCAAGAAGCTGACTGGCTTTCTTTGGCTTATTTTCAGTAGTTAAGGTTTGGTTGATTTGGAGTCAGTTGGGAACATTTTGTTTCTTGTCTAGTATCAAAGACTGTTTAGAAAAATCAGACCTTAACTGACTCAACATTCTCCCCAGGCTGCGCTCATACTCAAGTAAAGTATTAGTATTAGTAAAGTAAGTCGTACTTGAGATACTTTACTTGAGTATTTCCATTCTGTGCCCCTTTATACTTCGAATCCAGTAAATCCCAGAGTGAAAAGTTACTTTTTACTCCATGTGTTTGCTTCTGGTTAATAGTTGTTATTTACAGAAGCCCTGGTTTATGCCCAACCATTAACCATTGCATTATTAACAATGTTGAAGAGAGAAAGGCAGGATTACTTGTTGAATCTCCGTCATGGACAGAACGTGAGCAGAAGAATGAAACTATGGAGCTGCAGCTCGAGGCACAACATGTTAAATATTTCTCCTCTTATCAAAACCAGACAGCCAACAAAAAACATCAGAGATCCATCTGATCGTCAATCATCCGTTCGTGACGTCAAATACCGATCGATCTGGCAGAAACCTGCCGTCTGTTTCCAGGACTCGAGTGCCAGTGGAAAGATTAATGCACTGTTCTTGGATTTCTTTAAACAGAGTTGCTGCAGTGAATTCTGCTTCAGGTTTAGTCATGTAAACCGTTTTGGATGTCCGAGGCGCTCACCTGAAGTCTGGGTAATGCTCCACGATGGGCTGCAGATGGTTCTTTATGTCTGCCTTGTTCTTCTGAGTGATGATGTCACTCAGGTCGTCTCCCACGGGGTGAAGCCACTCGTGAGTCGACTTCAACGACAGGAGGAGAAACGAAATATCATCCTGTGACCATGAGACTTTATGGAATGACTAAAACACTGTTCCTCAACAAATTGTGTAAGAGAGGTGGAGGAGCAGAAACACTGGACTTCTTCTTTGTGGCATATTTTTAGGAATAAAACGTTCTATAAGAAATGAATAAAACTCGTGTATTTAAGTGAATGAATGGAGATTTCTGACAAAATGAATGAATGAAATCATATATATGTGAAAGTTCAACTTGATACTGA
Source organism: Collichthys lucidus (assembly GCA_004119915.2). Classification (NCBI taxonomy): domain Eukaryota; kingdom Metazoa; phylum Chordata; class Actinopteri; family Sciaenidae; genus Collichthys; species Collichthys lucidus. Next base: position 30,585,706 of record CM014095.1, read on the forward strand.
TTAATTTCAGGGTTGAGAAACACTGGTTTCATTTCTAACACTGTATTTTATTTTATACGCTTATCAAGTTAAACAAGCAACTTTATTGTGTTATTGTTTGTAACATTAAAGCATCCATTCAGGTTCATTTTCTGTGATATAAATGAGTTTTTCCTGCTGTCTGCTGTTGTCGTTGGGGAAGTTAAAAAACTTTATTACCATGTCTTCAAACAGATCCCTGAGCTGGCTCCACTGTTTGCGGATCTTTGCGGCCGCCGTCTCGTGTTTCCGGTTTTTGCACGAGTAGTTATTCTTCATCAGCTGCCCGACGTATTCCCTCACCACGTGGTAGTGCAGCCGGCTCGCAAGCTCCTGTTGCCGGGAAACACACACACACACACACACACACACACAGAGTGAGTCTTCTTCTCTTTTCTGGGGTCACCCCAGCGAATCAGTTGCCTCCATCTAACCCCGTCTTCTGCATCCTCTTCTCTCTCACCAGCTTCCTTCATGTCCTCTTCCACTGCATCCATAAACCTCCTCTTTGCGCTTCCTCTGGGCCTCATGTCTAGCAGACATCAAAACTCAGCATCCTTCTACCAATATATTCACTCTCTCTCCTCTGGACATGTCTGAACCATCTCAGTCTGGCCTCTCTGACTTTATCTCCAGAACCTCTAACATGTGCCGTCCCTCTGATGGACTCATTCCTGATCCTGAACCTCAGCATCTTCATCTCTGCTACCTCCAGCTCTGCCTCCTGTCTTTTCCTCAGTGTCTCTAGACCAAACAGCATCGCTGCTCTCACCTTTCCCTTCATTTCTTCTATCACACATCACACCTGACACTTTTCTCCACCCGTCTCCAACCTGCCTGCGCACGCTTCTTCACCTCTTTTCCGACTGTTGAGCCTAAACACTTGAAATCCACGGAGTGAGCGATGCTGCTGAATAACAGGATGGACGTTGTGTCACGTGACCAGCAGCCACTGTGCCACTGGAGTTAACACCTCGACTTCCTCCTATTCATTCAAGCATGCTGCTTTCTGCATTGGCTGCATCCGGCTCAAACAATGGTGCCTTCGATGATTTACTGGAATTTTCAGTAAATCATCGACGGCACCTCCTGACCTCCTAAATCTTTAAATACATTCAGCATTTTTTTGTCCTCATTAAACCAATTTAAGTCTTAAATCACGACCCAAAGATTACGTGTTTAAGCCGTGTGTCAGAGTTTTTGTGTAGTGTGTGGGGATTTGTGTAATCAGGATGGGACCAATGCCAGTAAGCCTTCAGCACAAGCTGGGAAGTGCCACCTATAATGATTTAGGAGGTGGGCGCCTTTCCTGTAATTATGATGCGGCTGGTAAAGTCAACACAGTGATGAAGTGAAAGTACTGAGATGTGAAATTCCCACTGATGGACTTTTCCCAGCCTGTTTCCTCCTCCTCCGCCTCCTCACCTGGTCGTGTGGAGGCCTCATCTGGGAGCAGTGCAGGGAAAGCAGCTTCGTCCGACTGTGAAGCATCTGAAAGTCGTCGTCGTTGGTGAGCCACTTCCTCGTCATCATCCTCCGGAGATACGGCTGGAAAACAGCAGAGAAAACACTCAATATGTTACTCTCTGACTGTTTCAGTCTGTTTGACAGAGGTCATCGGTGCAGCAGGATTAAATTAAAGGTCCAGTGTGCAGGATTCAGTTGTCTCTATTGTTGGCGCAGTAAATCTGGACCACTTGAGTTAGTTTGACGGCCGCGGCTCAGACTTACAGGTGGAAGTAGTCCAATGAAGATAAGGTCAGAGTGGATCAGTGGACGTAAACAGAAACTGCTGCGTGCATCCTGTTTTCCTGGAAAGAGTCGGCGTTGGTTTTATCTAACCGCGGCAGTGGTCCAAGTCTTTCTAGCCGGCACATCAGACGAATCAGAAGAGCTCGTGCTTTATTCACAGATCAGCGATGTCATTTCCATCACATGATGCTGTTTTTTTTCTTACTGAGAGATCATCACTGCACTTGTCTAACGTCCTACATAGATGTTCAGGAAAGGAGCGTCCCTATTTCAATTCCCCTTTTAGAGACCACAACAGAGAACGTCTCCTCTCTGAGTGTTCACCCACAGTAAACCGCTTTCATTCACCGATGCTGTACCTTGACGTCTTCTTTGAACTGGTCCTCCAGGTCCTGCAGGAGCCTCACGATCAGCCACTTCACCTCCTTCCTGAAGGCTTCCACCTCATTCGGACAGGAGTCGCGGTACCCGTCCATGTGCTCCCTGCAGGAGAAACAAAACACTGTGTGATATTTGACTTAAAGCGTTTCAGTTAGGACAGACTCTGCTCTGGTGACTAAACTCTGAGCAGCTTTGCAGAACGTGAGGAACGTAACAAAGTACTGTACTGTTTAATTCAACGGCAAACAATGCATGCATTCATCGTCCACACATGTGGTCACCAGTTGACTCGTGAAGGTCTTTGCACTGAGGGAGGAGAACATACAAACTCCACACAGAAAGAACCGGCCGAGGTTCAAACCTCGTGTCAGCCGTGTGGTGACAGTGCTGCACCTCCACAGTCAGGGCCTTGTTGCAGCGGGCCAGGGTTCAATCCTGACCTGCTGCATGTCATGCCCCCTGACTTGCTGCATGTCATGCCCCCTGACGTCCTGCCATTCTTCTGTCAGATCATGGTTTGTACACCATGTACGCTGCCTGTTTGAATCATCCCATGACTGGGCTAGTCTGGGCTTGTATGTGGCTACAGGTTTTTCTGCTTGCACTGTGTCGAAAACACATTTCAAATGACAGCGTACCAGACTGTGAACATGTTTATTCCTGCTGTGAAGACGTTTCAAATGTTCTGCAGCCGCTGCAGACACAGTCCAGCAGAGGCTGCCGGGAAAGTTTTGCAGGTATTTTGGTCAGAGGATTACTAAACTTATTACAGTTCATCCTCTGGTGAGCATGACTATATATTAGCTTCAGCTCAAAGGGTCATTAGAGTATTTTCTTTATCAGCGGAGATATGAACAGATGCTGAACAGATGCAGTGGGCTTTGATTGTCCATGGGGAGAGACGCGCTCTCCAAACCCGTCGGCTATCACATGACAGCGATTTATCTTTTTATTAGGTTTTATGTGTGTTCATATGCAGATAGTCTCGTGTTTTGAGTTGCTAATCAGTCTGCAGAGGAAGTCTTGGACAGGATATCTGGAATTTCCCTCGGTGCATGGAAAGAGCAGAAACTTGGCTTCTGTCCCAGAGACTCAACAGTTATCAGACAACAGCTGATGAGCTTCCAAGACTGAAGAGGAGTTTTCAGTGTGACCAAATAAAGGAGAATCTGAGTGATCGCTCAGGATGGAAATCAAACTGTGCTCCTTCATACATATCATTTATATGCTTTATATTCTTGTGTTTGTGTTTTTATAACACAGCTGAGGTGGTTCCAGCCTTTTCTGCTCTATTTGTTTCGTCTCTTTCTCACAGAACTGACGACCTCGATGACGGTTCCAGAAAATGGACGGACGTGTTTTATATTTGCTCTGTTTCCTGCTGTCAGCTGCCACTGCTGCACATTTCCCTCAGGATACACACAGTTTGTGTTTTTTAGTACAGAGAATGTTGAGATAACGTTAATTGATTGGGGATAGATTTAATTAATGTTATTTCAATGTTGGTTCAATGATAAAACAGCGATTGATTTGATGTCTGTCTTGATCTTTTTTTCCATCACTGAAATAACTTTTATTATTTCAGGGTGCATCATCAATGTCATAGTTCATTGTTGATCATAAAATAGTCAACAGTCCCTGTCAGATTTGAGTTCGTGGTCACGTTACAACAGAATCCTGTGCACATTTCCCTCAAGTGTAAGTTTGTCATGAGACCCAGAGCTTCGGTTTGTAGCTGAAGTGAACCACAGATCCCTGAACGCCTTCTGTGGATGTCCTCAAACGCTCCGCCACAAGCCACACATCTGCTTTTGTTGTGACAGGCAGAGGCAGCCGCTTTCAGAGCTTCATGTTTCACCTCGGACGCAGCAGCTTCTCCCTCACAGCCCCGATTCCCCGAAGTCACATGGGGCGGCGTGGCATTCTGCCTCTCTCTTGTTGGCTGGCACAGTTACCCCATTTTAAATGAATGACCTCATTTTTGTGTGGGTGTTCTTCCGTGCATGTTAAAGAAACAGTCTCTCTAGGCGACGCCAAGCAAGCTATGAAGAATGCAGTCCTGTTGGGACGAGAGCTGGGAATCTCCCAAACGATCCATGCTAGACTTTCCAAATGTCGCTGCATGCAGCTGAACCTGTGCCGCATGGTTTCATGAGCAATTAATATAATAATCAAAGCACAAAGTTTCTCAAGCTGCAGTTTAAACTACTTGTACAAGTCAGGCTTTTATTTTGAAGATAAAGCCCCAAACCCCTTTTATTTTGGTGGGCTTTGCATGCTCAGTGTTTTACTGGGTCTGTTAACTGTCCCGGCTGAATTCACTCTGGTGACAGATTTATTTTTGGAGGCAGCCTGCTGCACACTTAGTTTATCGCAGCCTCTCATAGGCAGTTTCAGGAAGTCACGTGACTTACTGTAAAGCGTTGAAGCTGTTGATATAGGTTATCTGATACTCCGTCCGCAGGGAGTGTGCGCCGCAGTGACGCTTGAACTCCGCCTCGAATCTGCAGAGGAAAGAGGAAACGTCAGAGGTGGAGTCACTCTGTCAGACGAGGGGATCCAAAATCCCCCCTCTGAATGCAACTTCCTGTTTAAATTTCTATTTCACATTCACAAACATGCAGCGAAAATCAGCTTCATCATCATCATCATCGACACTTCCAGGGAAATCACAGAGAAGCTGATGAACATAACAAGAGCAGCCGGCAGAAAAACAACATTTAAGAAAGAAGGCAAAAATATACTTAAACTATTAAAATCTTTGACTAGAAACTGAACCAAATATATTATGTTGCATGGTAACATGCTGTACGTTGTACTTTTACTTCTGTATCAATAAAGTCGACTTTTATTGTGTTTTATTGCAGCGTTTTGTTCCCCAGAGTTTGTGATTTTAAATAAGTTTTAAAAAGAATTTACTTTTGACATCTTCTTCTGACATTTGACCTTTGAAGGTTTCGACAGTTCTAAATACTTTTATAATAATGAGTTCATCATTATCATAATAACGAGTGCTAAAACCAAAACAACAAGCTAAAGGAGGCTGCAAAGCTGCTGATAATCATCATTGTGTCACTACCTGTAAATGTTTGCACGTGTACTGTACAATTTTGTCCTCTAATCAAAGAAAAAAGACAAATAACTTCAGAAAAATAAAGCTGTTTGTTAATTAGTAAAAAGTTTTCACGCATACCATACATGGCCAGAAGTATGTGGACTCGTGTCTGCATACAAAGACATCTGACACAAAAGTTATAGCTCCAGATTTAAAGAGTGTTAATAACAACATAATAAAGCCAAAGTTCCACTCAAGATAAATCTCAATGCTGCAGCATTCGCTTAAATTTTACGTTCTTCCAACTTTACTTAATATTTTGAGGAACAAGCTTTTCTGTTTCAACATCATGTGACAAAAAATAAAATAAGTTTGTTGTGAAAGACGCAGACTGGCCTGACCTGCCCCGTCCAACATCAGTCGTGTCTCTATACTTTTGTGATTGTAGTTTATAAAGTAAATATGACACATAAGTCATCTGTAACAACAGTAAATAAATCTGTACTCTGTGTGTGTGTTGGCATGTTTTCGTGCTGCAGAGATGAAACGATTCCAATGACTCTAATCTTCTTCAAGGTAACAGCAGCGGGTCGACACACACGGAGCACCTGAGGCCTTTTTCCACCTAAATGTGGAACTGTATGGACGGCAGCAGTTTCATAAATCAGCCACAGAAATTTTCTAACATTAGTCAACAGGGAAGTCGCTCAACAGTGCGGTTATTGCAGGGTGTGTTTGTTTTGGTTCGTTTTTTCGTCAGTGGATTCCCCCCTCACACACACACACACACACACACACACACACACACACACACACACACACACACACACACACACACACACACACACACACACACACACACTGATAACACATATTTAGCTTTTATTGTGTTTTATAGCGGCTTTGTGTTCACGAAATTGTGTAAATTTAAAGAAGTCTGAGAGGAATAGTTTATTCTTGTGACCTCTGACCCCTCCACTAATAAATTAATTGTCCAGAGGAACAAAAACACAGACTGCACGTCGGACCTTTAAGTACGGGAAAGGAGAAAGTTCTGACCAATGTTCTGACTGAGGCTCGGTCCATTGTTATTGTAGCACAGAGGCTGAGCAAACAACAAACCAACAGCTAAAAATAAAGTCAGAAATATGCAGCACATTGTAAAAACACTCCAATAAATGATGTTTATATCTTTGTCTCTCTGTCTTTGATATGTATTAATAAAAACATTTTATCGTGAGGCTCTGAGGAAAAACTGAAAATTTATTTCAAAATTTGAAAAAAGGGAAAACACTTTTTTTACTGTCGTGATGTAATCTGTGCGTTTCCATTTTTTCTTCAGAAGTTCCTCTAAAGGTTTTTTTGTTTTGGACGACCTTAAAAAAAAAGCAACGATTCTAACATTTAGTATTTGTACTCACACAGTGTATTAATAAAAGTATTTGTACACAGTATACTTCTGAACTGAACCTTTTTTGGGAACAAAAAAAGTTCTTCAAGCAACAACTGCAGATGATGCTTTTGAGGAACATTTTTATGTTTAATAATATAAAAAACAAATGACTCGTTCTTCGTTCAGTAGCTGTTTCTCTGGAAATCAAAGGTAAAAGGTTCCTTGCAGAACGCAAACCTTTATTTTTAGGAGTGTTTGAGTTAACGTACCTCTTGGGGAACTGTTTCAGTTCCTCGAGGCAGCAGGAGATCACTTTCTGCTCCAGCTGTGCATCGATTCGTCCAGAGTTTGACGTGTTTCCTTTCACCTGCTGCAGAGAGAAAACACAGCAGCAGCAACATGAAGCTCTGTGTACCACGGTGAGCAGGAAACAAAAGCAGTTAAAGATCACTGACTGGACGCAGCTTCATTTCGACCACATGAAATTAATATTAAACATCTCAAACACTGTTTGATCGTGTGAAAGTCAGTGCAGTGTCGTACCGTCCAGATGTCCATGTCAATCTGGGAGATGAGGATGTTCTCCTCCTTCTCTGGAGTCTTGCTGTCCTTCCAGATTTCCTCATGTTCAAGTTCAACGAGTTTGTCCAGAGAAGATCTCATGTCCACCTGCAGACATGAACACAGAGTGAGGTGGAAGTTCACGCTAAAGAACATATGCGACCATTAGGGAATTGAATTTGATGTGGGCTGCTACAGGTAGCCAGAGGGGCTCGATCGACAGCTGGGTGACCATGTGTGTCACCAATGTGACTTTTTGGGTTGACTGAACCCGAGGCGTGCTGCCGTGTACTGGCTCAGACTGGTGCAGACTGGGAGGCCTGTCAGGAGCATGTTGAGTCACCTGATTTTACTGATGTTCTGAAGTGAAAGCGGCACTGAAGGGTCCGGCCCTGCGAGCTGCTCACCTTCACTCTGCAGCAGTACTTGTCTTTCAGCTGCTTCAGGAAGTCGTCCTCCAGCTGCAGATCCACGCTCTCGTCCATCATTTCCGGCCGCAGAGACTGACTTCCCATGATCTTCTCACTGTCGTGGTGAAACGTGACACATTTAACAACATTTTACGGTCCCGTGGTCTGCGAGCACGAAAGAATGTCGAAGACGTGTCGCTTCATGTCGAGGGAAACAAAGCCTGCAGGTCACAGACGGTCCACAGACTTCAGCAGAACTTTGGGACATTTGATATGTTTCAAATGTTTTGGTGATATACTAAATAACTCAGGCAGCTGCAGTGTGTGTGTGTGTGTGTGTGTGTGTGTGTGTGTGTGTGTGATACACTCCTCTTTTTAAGGATCTGTGAGAAATGTGGACACGACCTGATTTCAAATTTTCCATTTTGACCTCCAGAGAGCGCCTCGTTTTTTTTTTGTTTTATCGGATCAGCTGTTTATTTTTGGTCTGAATGTTGTTCCGAGCAGTTTTTCAGTTTTTTAGTTTGACCTGATTCAACCTCAGCTCTGCTGCTTCCTCCTCTCATGCTCACTCCGGTGCTGACGTGGTGTCAGGTACTTTTTAAACATCGCTGTCTGTAAACTGGTCTTAACTGGATCTTAAGACTTGTTTTGGGTTTTTCCAAAAAGTTTGACACCAAACATTGCTTCGGGGAGACAATCAGTCAATCATGTGACCAGGATGTCACATGTTTCTAAGGTGGGTCTGTATTATTGGGTCATTTAGAGGACGTTGTGTGTTCAAAAGATATTTTCATGCTTCATTTTTCAGAGACAGCTGAAGAGTGTCAGGAACGTGGGGAGAGAGAGACAATTAGAACAATATTTGTGAACTTAGATGTAAAATCTAAATGCTAAATCTAAATGTTAAATATAAATCAAAATGTTAAATATAAACCTAAATCTAAATGTTAAATCTGAATCTAAATCTAAATGTTAAATCTAAATATAAATCTAAATGTTAAATATAAACCCAATTCTAAATGTTAAATCTAAATGTTAAATCTGAATCTAAATCTAAATGTTGGAGCTAAATGTTAAATATATATCTAAATGTTAAATATAAATATAAATCTAATAATAATAACAAATAAAACCCATCTTATCCGGGGAAATGGACTCTTGGGCACCCCATAGGAGAAAGCCACAGGTCGGATTCAAACCCTGGGCCACCGCGGGGAGGACTGAGCCTTTGTACGTGGGGCGGCTTCTCTACCAACTAGCTAAAGACCCTCCATTCAAACCTGGTTTTAACCTTTGCTTTATTATTGTTGTTTATGTTGTTCCCTTGTGATGCATATTCCTGGTACTGGTTCCAGTGCATGCAGGGAAGCAGGAGCTCACTTGGCTTGGGAACTGCCGAGGTGCCCTTTAGCAAGGTACTGAACCTTTTACTGCTTTAAGGGCGCTGCTATGTGGCCAAAATACTTACAGACATACTCCTAAATAAACTGTATATGTGCCTCATTTATATGATTCATATCTATATTCACACTGATGATGCTGCGTTCACTGACCTCTTGTAGCTGTTGAGGATCCAGTTCAGCAGAGTGTACAGATCTTTGAGCTCCGTCACCTGCCGCTCCAGCTTCTTCAGGTGCTGCCCAACGACCCTGTGGTAACTCTTCACATAGGTGCTGAAGACTTTAAAGCTGGGAGGGTACGACGAGCGCAGCTCCTTCTTCACGTTCTCCAAGTCCTCCACGATGGCCTTACCCAGCAGGCCCAGGTGAACCGCCAACCAGGAGGCGTTCTGCTCCCTCGGCTCGAGGTGAACCTTCTCCACCTTCACCTGCACACCCTCGGCCACCGCCTCCCTCCAGACCTCCCTCCAGCTGCTCTGAAGGCCGCCGGGTTCCTCGGCTCTCCTCTCCTCCTCCTGGATAATACGGGCCACGTGAACCAGCAGCGCTTTGTTTCTAGACGGAAGAGAATTGGAGTCTCGCACTATGGTTTGGATTTTCTCCCTCAGATTTCCGTAGAGGATGTTGAGGTCTTTCTCTTTCTTGGCGAGCTCCATGGGGGAGTCCTCCTCGCACTTTTCCCGCTCCTGGTTGAACTCCAGCCGCAGGGCGAGCAGGTTCAGGTGAGCCTCCTCCAGGACCTCCATCTGGATCAGGTTGTTGATCTGCATCACTGGGTCAGGACAGAAATCTCTTCAGACTCTTTCAGACAGCACGGAGATGAAATGAAACACAGACTGACTCTGGATTGTCATAAAAATCAGGATTACATGGTTACAGCTAGTTAGATGTTTTAACTTATACAATGTTTGTTCTTATATTACATGACCTGAGGGCACTTCCCTTTATTGCTGTTTTCCTGAGACTGGCAGGGTAAGGTAAAGTTCAGGTTAATGTATAAATAGAGGGGTTTCAGGGACAGGTCAGAGAGGTGACATCTAAATCAGGGACATACTGGCTACTCATTAGGTGATATGTTGAAGAAAGCTGTTTAAATGCATTATATGCAAATTAACTGTTAACAGTTTTCAGGAGTTGAGACAGCATCTTCAGGAAAATGAACCAAAAGAACCAACTGTTAACGCTCCTCAGAGCCTTTTTCAATGTAACCTCTTTAGTGTGTTGCACTGTGAAACGCTCCTCTTGAACAAAAACAATAAATTCAACCTAAACTTTGATGTTTTGAATCCGATCCTCCTCCTTATTTAAGGGTTTTCTTTAAAATTCCTATAACATGGATGAATGTGTGTGAAGGGAAACAACAGCGTCAGTGTGTACACACAAACTGAAGCTCTGCGTGTCACAGTGAGGAGGATTCAGGTCTTTGCCTGCTCGTGTTGTCAAAACAGATAAAGAAGAGTTGAGAGAGACAGGATGTTGTTTGTGAATGCAGCTCGCTGCTGTAAATGTGTCCAAACCACAAAACAAGGAAGAAGACAACAATGACGACGACTAATGCAAATTATGCAAATGAGAATCAAATCATTGACCCAGAGAGTCGTGGCCGCTTTACATAAATAAATAAAAAATAGTTTTAAATTGTCACAAGGTCAAACGTGATCTGTGACTAAACAGAGGATCAGTGATGATCATGTGACCCTAAAACTAATGTCTGACAGCCTCAGCTGGACTTTATGATTAAGGTGGACTTTATGATTAAGGTGGACTTTATGATTAAGGTGGACTTATACCACGGATATTATGTATGCAAACATGCTGAACGTTACGTTTGTACTTTCAGCATGTTTACCTCTTCCACTGTTTTCCCCTGTCTGTGTCTGTCTCTGTCTCTGTCTCTGTGTCTGTGTCAGTCAATATGTCTATATCTGTCTATGTGTCTGTCTCCAGTATGGACCAAAGTCTGGATGCTGGACTGTGGACTGGTAGCTGGAAAGGTGCCAGTGTGTGTGTGTGTATATGTGTGTGTGTGTGTGTGTGTGTGTGTGTGTGTGTGTGTGTGTGTGTGTGTGTGTGTGTGTGTGTGTGTGTGTGTGTGTGTGTGTGTGTGTGTGTGGTAGTATTTCAGGTAACATGCATGTAAACATTTTAATGAAAAACTATTTTTCCTCGAGGGATCAATAAAGTTTCTCTTCTCTATTCATTGCCTCTGTGTCTGTTTGTGTGCTCTCTCTGCACATCAACAATCAGCACACCTGTCTGACATTAATCAATCACACCTGTCTGACATGAATCAATCACACCTGTCTGACATGAATCAATCACACCTGTCTGACATGAATCAATCACATCTGTCTGACATGAATCAATCACACCTGTCTGACATGAAACAATCACACCTGTCTGATTCACACCTGTCTGACATTAATCAATCACATCCGTCTGACATGAATCAATCACACCTGTCTGACATGAATCAATCACACCTGTCTGACATGAATCAATCACACCTGTCTGACATGAATCAATCATCTGTCTCACATGAATCAATCACACCTGTCTGACATGAATCAATCACACCTGTCTGACATGAAACAATCACACCTGTCTGACATGAATCAATCACACCTGTCTGACATGAATCAATCACACCTGTCTGACATGAATCAATCACACCTGTCCCATCCTCCCTGGATCACAGTCGGTCTGTGCTGCACGCTTCATTGTATGAAGCTGGTTCACCTGAGTTACAGGAACCTGTCAGCCGGCCCTCACGCCTCACATCCCCTTTGCCAAACCTCCACCTGGATTTCTTCGTCTTCCTCTCCCCAGCCAGCCACAGCTCTCCGTGTCGGCATCAAAACAAAGATGATATCAGGCGTGTTGCTGGTCGAGTTATCAGCTGAATCTGCAGCTCAGCTCGTTGTCCGGCTCTCGACTGTTTTGGTTCACTGTCACGCTCAGCAGCCAAACAGCAGCCAGACACAGTGAGCCGGCTCGAGACCTAACGTGTGGAGCTTGCATGTTCTCCCGGGTCTGCGCGGGTTCTCTCCGGGTTCTTTGGTTCCTGCCCTGATTGAACTAACTGAACTTCAGCCCCCTGTGACCCCGATGATGATTGCTTATGGAAACTGGAGTGCTAAACAACACATGCATGTTACAGTAACAGGAGCTCTGTGGGAATCCTACCTGACAGTGGTGTGTGTGGCATTTCTGGCAGCGTGTACGCCTCCTCCACCTCCTCCCACACCACCTCCTCTTCCTGTTTTTCCTCCTCCCTCTCCTCCAGTACGTGTTCGGCGACGGGAATGAGCGACTCCTGTTTGCCATTTTTATCCTTGTCCTTCTTCGTTCCGAATCTCAGGCTTCGACGGATGTCTGCTCCTCTTTGCAAGAGGGTGGCGCCGATATTAGGATCTGAGGAGCGGAGACGTTATGGCAGCAGATTAATGTCCAGAATTCAAAACATCTAGAAAACTTCAATATTAGCAGCCAGGAATGATGCTTTACCTGTCTTTGAGCGTTTTAGACCTTCACCTTTCTGTGAGGGAACGTCGGCGTCATCTTCCTCTTTTTTCTGGAAAAAGCCTCTGATGTTCTTCAGAGGAGACGTCGAAGGAGAGCCGGAGCTCAGACCTGACAGAGAGGCAAACAGTGAACTCCTTGTTTCACAATCACATCTCTCTTTTCCATGTCAGCTTTCATTTCTTTACGCAGGTGCATGACTCAGCAGGATCTGTCCTTACATTGACCTACAACTAAACCGACTGAGGAATGCAAATATTAAGTCAGGGTGAAAACAGATAGGTGAGTTTGGCTCAGCTCCAGTGAGTGAACAGCAGAGTTTCATTTCTGCTGACAGAGAGAATGATTTAAAATAAATCCAGAGGACTTCCTCTAAATGAAAATGACCTGCACTGTAACTTTTAAAGCTGCACAAACGTTCCAAATATTTTTATCACTGTTTATTTTGCAGTTTAAGACAAGATGTTTTTAACTGAAAGAAAAAATAAATCAAGTTGTGACTGATTGTCGTCCAGCCAGCCTAAATTTAGATTTAGATGATGATGAGCCTCTCTGCGTCACTTCACTCCTGAACTTTGTTAACAGCTATTAAAACAAGACGATGTGGAGCTTTAGTTCATCGCAGATCGACACGGAGAGAGACTTCCGATCCTACCTGCAGAACCTGGAACACCTCAACCAGAACCGTCCTACACCCAACGCCTATCAGCTGTTCGCTGAGGGCTGTGAAGACTAACTGCAGTCCCCCCTCCAGCCACGCTCTTAATCCTACTATAACTTTCAGCCTTAATATAATGTGAACAGGTGAGTTGTATATAAATTCACCCTCAGTACAGTTGTCATGAACGGGGAAATTAGCTACAGAGACCAAAACTGTTTTTTGTACCAGGCTGTAAACATGTTTATTTCTGCTGTGAAACATGGGGACTTATGGAGACTGACTCACTTCTGGAGCCAGCCTCATGTGGACGTTAGAGGAACTGCAGGTTTTGACACTTCTGCACTGATTACCAGAGGTCAGCGCTTGGGAAAAAACAAACAGTGGTTCTACCTCACACAGGAAAAACCACATATTTAACGAGTGCACTGGACAAATTTCCGTGGGAAATCCCCGATGAGGTGATTCCATATGACTCCTGTTTGCTTTGCTGTTATCTCTCCTGTTTGAACACATGACGTCAGCGCTCCACATGTCTCACACATTAAACATTGATCATTTCTCGATCAATCGTCTGGTCTATAAATTTACATACAGACTTCGAACACTTTGTTCTGTCAGATCGATTCTCAATCACACAAGACTGTAAACAGGAACAATGATTTTATCTCCTGACTGCAGAATGTACCGAGTCCCTCTGGACTTCATTTTACACTGAAGTTCAACATAAATAAAAATCTGGAGTTTGATTTTAGTGTAATGCTGATTGGCTTTTTCTAAACTGGAAGATCTGCCTTTCCTTGCTCTACATTCACACCCCACTGCTCTTTCGGCCTCCACACATGTGGTGGGTGTTCTTGGAAAGAAGACGCAGGTTGAAATAAAACAGGTAACACGTCATGTCAGCCGGCACAGAGACGTCTCGTCTTTCCTCGTCCTCTGACCTTTAGAGGTCGTCTTACTGTACCTGCCATGACGGTACTCACTGGGTGACGGAGGCGGCCGTGAGCTCGAATCATCGCCGGGCGTGTTCGTTCTAGGCGTGACCTTTGACCCCTTCCCTCCGGGTGACAGCGGGCTCTTCTCCGCCGCCCGTCGGATGCTCCTCCTGAGCGTCTGAATCATGCCCAGCGTCTGCTTCGCGGCTCCGTTGGTCGGCGTCCTCCCGTTTCTCTTGAGGGACACGCTGTCCTCGTCTGAGTTTCCGGTCGGCTTGTCCGTCATCTCACATGCAGCTGTGAATCCAGAGCAAATGGAAAAAGTTTGAATCAAGCAGAGGAGTGTGTGCGTGTGCGCTCTGAGACGCTGTGGTTAAGGTTTGTTCTGCTCAGTGTGTTTACAGGCAGCAGAGAGAGGAGGGGCGCGTTTGTTTACTGATAACATCGCAGGCTGCCGTGCAGCTTCTTTCAGCACGCTGAAATAATGTTATGAAAGATGTGGGAAAGTAAAGATGTTGCAACGTGACCACCTCCAGCACTCATGGGTACATTTCCAGCAGGAAAGTCCCCGTCACTTTTACAGTTTTAGGTCAGTGTTCTGTCTCCAGTGTCCTCTGAGCTGGTAACATGTGCTCAGAGAGAAAAACCTGAACACTCTGCAGAGAGCGATGCTCAGACATATCTCTCTCAGGATGCATACTCTGATCACTGCTGCTCCATCTGCAGGGCCTGAACGGCTCCTAAGAAAGTTTATTCTGCTTCCTGAGTTAGAAAACTGGAGGAAGTCTGTTCTGTTGTTGAGTGAGGATCTGTGTTCACACACAGACTTCTTAAAGTTTGCTGTCTGTGGTGAAACATGAATATAAAAACATGAATATCACATTTAGAGTGTGCTCCAGCGTCCCTGCATCTTTTGTCATAACTTACTAACGAGCTGATATCTGATGTTCTGGTAATAATTCTGATTAAACTTATTCCAGCTCTTCGTCTTCAAACAACTAAGAGTCAACAAACATTTCCCCCAAAAATCTGTTTGAAATATTTTTGGTATTTTCTGTGTCATACTTGGCTGAACTTCTTGTAGATATTTCGTTTTCTTTGAATGTAACACACTTTGTGTTTGCATTGCAGCCTGTCACGTACTCCGGCCTTGTGATATCTCGTAGATACATTTCAGTTTTATTTCAGGATCTGATTTCTTTGTTGATGCTCGAGCGTCTGTTTGACGAGTTCAGTCAAAGTAAACAGGGTCGGTAAAAGAAGTGAAAGTGAACGAGCAGCGCACCTTTGCTTTCACTATCCTGCAGCTGCACCTACACCTGTGTCGTCCTGAAGTTTTAAAGTTAAACACCCGTAAAATAAATTCAAAGAGTTGGATTCAGTAGAAGTAGTAAATAATCGAACGGCGTGCTTATCAGAGTCAGACTTCAGTTGAGTTTTTATCTTATCTTCCCAGACGCCTTCGTCCTGCTCAGACTCTGTACTACACTCATTACTATTCATTTAGCATGCAGTCTTAATTAAGCCTCTTTATTTAAAATAAACCATTAAAACAAATGGAGTCTCTCCAGGCAGCTGCATGAATATTAAAGAACATTAAAGAGTTGTTTTTCATCCTGTTTGCATATTCATGACAAACATGCTTTCACTTTCTAAGAGTCGATGTTAAACTAAATAAATTAATAATAAAAATATTAAATAATAATACTGAGGTAACCATTACTGTGTGTCACACATATAAACATACATTTACATGGATTTTTGACAGATAAAGGTTAAAGTAATGTATTTTTCTATAGTATAAAGTCATGATCCAACACAGTCCACAGGCTATAACACACACACTGTTATATTATATTATAATACATTAGATTATATTATAACATTAGATTATATTATTATAACATTAGATTATATTATTATAACATTAGATTATATTATTATAACATTAATTATATTATTATAACATTAATTATATTATTATAACATTGCATTATATTATTATAACATTACTTTATATTATTATAACATTGCATTATATTATTATAACATGATATTAAAACAGTTCAGGCTCACTGTGTCTGTGTCATATGATAAGCTGCTGTGAACACACACACCGTCATGTTAATGAGCAACCAGCACTGACCGAGACTGAAGCCAATGTCCAACAAACACACACGAACCGTCCGCAGAGTTAAAGAAGGACAGAGGACAGGTGTCTCCTTACCTGCTCAGGTACGAAGTGGGACGGTGCCAGCTCTCCTTCCTGTTATATCACCCCCACTTTGCTTTCACTTTCTCTAAAGGTTCCTGACGAACAGGTCCGGAAACTTTTTTACCGTGAGCAGGTGAAATCCGCTGAAAGAGGAAGAGGAGGCAGAAAATCAGCCGGAGCAGCTCGACCTGGTCTGACACCGAGCTCAGCTTCCTGCTCAGGGATGAGTTAAAGATTAACCAGAGCGAGGGTCACAGTTTAAAACAGTTTAACAGATTGAACTGTTCAAGACAAGCTGGTACACACACACACACACACACACACACACACACACACACACACACACACACACACACACACACACACACACACACACACCTGGAGGAATGTGGCGTTCAAGTATGCGATGCTGCTGCATTCAAGGGCCGCCCGTAAACTCCTGCTTCAAGGTCGTCAGCCCAAAAATGAACAGGTTGATTAATTTAGTGGCGCTGACAGAAAGTGGAGTTTTTAATTATTGTAACATGACAAACACATTTACACAGTTTACCTGTAAAGGAGTAATGGAGTATTTTGTAAGCTTAAGACACATTTAATGTAAAACCTGTAAAATAGTAACTTTAAAATATACAATATATATATGGGGTGCCATTTGTAAAGTGTCTCGCTCTGAAAATAACAGCAACATTTTGTTACATTTAGCTAAAAACAATGTTTAAAAAATGGTTTGAATTTTTGAGAGTAACTTTTTTGCACATTTAGAACAATATTTGTGAACTATTTTAAATATTTAAATCCAAATGTTAAATGTAAAATCTAAATGTTAAATATAAATCTAAATGTTAAATCTAAATCTAAATGTTAAATATAAATCTAAATGTTAAAAATATATCTAAATGTTAAATATAAATATAAATGTTGGAGCTAAATGTTAAATATATATCTAAATGTTAAATATATATAATCTAAATAATTAAATAAATATATGTATCCCCCTGTGACAAGTAGAGAAGCAGGAGTATAAACAGACTTCACTACAGTGTAGTGTTTGTTTATGCTACTGGAGTAAATGTACTTAGTTACTTTCAGTACTGTAATGTAAATACACTCTCTGAAGAGTTTTGATAAAAAACATGTGTTGAACCTGTTGGCTTACTTGTAATAAATAAGTTTACTAAATTACTTTTAGTATAAAGTAATGAAGTAATTTACTCAATACTTCTAGCGCTGTAGTTACTGATTGCAACCACCTTGCCTCTCCTTACGAGCACGAAAGAGAAATTACAGCGACCGCCCAGAAAGGTGAAAGATCCTAGAGCCGGTGTGTTAACAAATGATGCTTCAACATGGACATTTGAATATTTTATTTCACATTTTCATATTTTGCACCTTGAAAAACTATTTACACTAAATTCAGAATCAGTTTTCTTATACTCAGACCTTTATTTGTGAGAGTGTGGGTCAGTTTTAGAACACGACAGGTCATCTACCGTCAAACTGAATCATGTTTACTGACCCCTCGTGAGCTTTTTCCTCTCAGATTACATGACTGCAAAGATTTGACCCCGTCATGTTTCAGTCAGCACTGATCTGTTACACAGTGAGCTGCATACAAACCTAAAATAAAGCCTCAGTTGTTGATAACGCCTCCCTGTGCTCCACCTGCACTGTCAGGTGAGGTCAAAGTGTGCCAACATGAAGTGCAACATGATGTCAGGGGCTGTCCTGCCGTTTCCGTCCTCTGGAGGGTGATGTGTGTCACACTTGTTTCTGGTGCCATTGTTGGTGGAGGCTCTGTCTTCGCCTTTTGCAGGAGATGGAAGTTAAATGTGTGTGTGTGTGTGTGTGTGTGTGATTACAGATACACGGAGATGAAACTGTTACTGAGCTGCTATCTATACTGTCAGTGACAGCTGAACATAACTCATCACACCGTGATGTTTCCATCCACCCATCACGCTTTTCTACTTCCTCTTTATGAAAACAAGGTGAAATCTTTAAAGAACCAATCTCACGTTTAAATCTAAATTATGATTTCTCACATGTGAACTGTGCCGTCTGAACATGTGATGACAAAATCTTGTTTTTTTCCGATGACTGCGATGCTCGACAGCTTTGCTTGTGTGTATTTTATGAAGGTTTTGTGGTTTAAAATGTATTTTTATAAACTCTTTCAATCTGTACATCATCTATTATCACTTGAACTAGAATGTTTATTTTAGAATTAGCAAACAACATAATCTTTGTTTTGTTCATATTTAATGATAACTTTATTTATATCAAAACACTTTTTTTGATACAAATTTTCTCATTTTCGATGTGATTTCTTCCAAAAGCTGCTGTAAATCCTCTCCAGAACAAAATATATTAGCATCATCTTCAAATGAAACAAATGTCAACATTTCTGTGACTCTGCATAATGTCGTTTTACAGAAAATGAATAATTTTGGTCTTAATACTGACCCCTGAGGTTCCCCATAAGAGATATCTATGCATGTTGAGATTTTTTTAGAAAATGATTTAGTTTTTTCTTTACTCTTATATTAAAGTTTTTAAGATCTTGACAAAAACCCTCCTGAATGTACAATAATGTGACCAGTAATAAGCACCGACAGGTATATTGTGAATATTTGGAAAGCAGACACTTCAAATTAACTTTCATGTTGTCTTTGTTTTTACATTAATACACTGAGCACGATTCAACAGCAGGCTGTTAAATCTCATCAGTATCTTGGATCGACTGTGAACTCACTGATATGAGAAGTGGTCAGTGCTCGTCCTCTGATTTATACATTAGACATTTAAAATCACACCTGACAACAGACACATGTACAAGCACACATATAAACATGATTTGATTTGTGATTTTTTTTGTACTTGTTTTTTTAAAGTCTTTTGACAGTGGGAGCCGGAGCACCCGGTGAGAACCCACGCAGACACGGTGTCGTTTGTAAAGCGTCTCACTCTGAAAATAACAGCAACATTTTGTCACATTTAGCTAAAAACAATGTTTAAAAAACTAGTTTGAATTTTCGAGAGTCACTTTTTTGCACATTTAGAACAATATTTGTGAACTTAAAGATATTTTAAATATTTAAATCCAAATGTTAAATGTAAAATCTAAATGCTAAATCTAAATGCTAAATATAAATAAATGTTACATATAAATATAAATGTTAAGGCTAAATGTTAAATATATATCTAAATGTTAAATGTAAATCTAAATGTTGAAGCTAAATGTTTAATATATACCTAAATGTTAAATATAAATATAAATCTAAATGTTGAAGCTAAATGTTTCGGGTGAAATGCAAATTCAAATGCTGGTAACCGGAAGTGCCAAAATAAAAGCTTGAGGAGGTCAGAGCGTCTTTATAGTGGCAAACAGGGCCGCTGACAGGTTTGGCTGGGCCCGGGACAAAAAATGTTCAATTGCACCAACACATTTTGAAGTAAACGTATCATAATTGAGCATAATTGACGTCATGGGGGCCCATAACTGGGCCCCCCTCTATTCCAGAATTCCCAGGGCCCGGGACAAAAAGCCCTTTAGTCCCCCCCTGTCGGTGGGGCTGGTGGCAAATAACGAATAAAACCCATCTTATCCGGGGAAATGGACTCTTGGACATGGATTATCATGATAATAACTAACTAGATGAACAAACACGTTTGGAGAAATTTTATTTGAGGAGTACTTTAAGTTTTTTGTGTTACTTTTATGAAGGATGCGGGACTTATGACCTGTAGCCGCTATAGCCAGCCACAAGGGGGCTCACTTTGACTTGACTCATTTATTGGCATGTTTGCAGAGGTATGTCCGACAGTAGAATTTACCGGGGTGAAAAAAATGCAATGTTTTCCTGGCAAATGTCTAGACCAGCAGTTATGGGGTTAATAACACGCTACAGGAGCGTCAGGTGTTTTCAGGTGTGTTTGCTGGGTGAGAGACGAGCCACGAGCTAAAGCAACAGAGGAGCATGCTAACAAGTTAAACAGTAACTGTAGAGCGCACAAAGCTTTGTGAATCTTGTTTTTTCTAAGATTGTTTGCCAAACGGTCGATGTGTAAAATCAGTTTGCATGAAGAGAGAAGAGAAGTTTCGACACGAAGTTTAGAGACTGTATGTTTTGTGCTAATGCTAGCGCTATCGCTATCGCTGCGGCTAGGCTAACCTGAAGTTTAGCTGTTATTGAGTTCACTACCCGGTACTGACGTCTCCAGGTATAGTTAACTAACCCAGTTTAACTGGTTAAGAGCGGGAAGGCTGTTTTCTACCTGAAGACGGACCTGATACCCGGATACAGACCGACTTGGACTTGGACTTGGACTTCATCTGTGCATGCTTTGGTGACGGCCGAGGAGGGAAGGACACGCTGAGGTGGCTGTGGTGAGACCTGGACCTGCTGCTGGACCTGGACCTGCTGCTGGACCTGGACCTGCTGCTGGACCTGGACCTGTGCCGTTTGGATCACAGACGAGCCAGGAGCTATCGCTAAGGTACCAAGTTTTTATTTTGCTCATTGGAGAGCAAAACATTCAGTTTTGGGCTGCCACGATCACGAGCATCGATCTGGGCCTGCAACGTTTTATTTTGTTTTAAGTAAACTGAGTTTTTCCGGCTTTAGGGAACATTAATGCTAAGGTGTGTGTGAGTGGGTCCACTGAACCTGTGTGTCTTGTGTATATGTTTACCTAGAAGAGGGTTCATGAAGGTTTTATAACTGAATCTACTTTAGGTTGAAAGTGAAAGTTATTCTCTTACAGTAATATGTAATATAAGAGATTTCTAGGGTACATTTCATTTTGAAGGTTGAAAGACATTCCTATAATTTATTTAATGTTTTTTGTTTCCAAAACTCATCCTTTAGATAAGTAAATAATGGAGTATTATTTTTCTACAACCTGAGTGGTGATTTTATTGCATTTACCTGATAGTAGGGAATAATTTTATATTTAAAGAAACACATAGACACCTTTGGTTTAAAATCAGTATTGAAACTAAAGCTCTAAAAGGAGAATTCATCAGAGGTGAGTTTAAATAATTTCATGTGTTTATTGTACAACGAGATCCAAGATAATTATTAAAACTGAGTTAATCAGGGTTAACAACATTTGACAAAGAACCCAAAAGCCCTTCCCTAACCAATATATCTATTAAGGGGAGCGCTACATAGTTTTCCTTTCGTTTCTGTTCACTCTTGTCTTTTTGATGACGGCACGGTACAACAAGTTTTGTCAACAGATGGCACTTCCAGGTACCAGCATTAGAATTTGCATTTTAGCTAAATATTTAGTTTTACATGAAACATTTAGCTTCTACATTTAGATTTATATTTAACATTTAGATTAGAGCGAGACGCTTTACAAACGGCACCCCATAGTTTGACAGGATGAGCTGGACTTCCCGTAAAAGGTGTTTCGCAATTCATTCATCTAGTTTTCCTTTCATTTCTGCGCTTCGCTTCACTCTCTGTTTCTGTTCACTCTTTTCTTTTTGATGACAGCACGGTACAACAAGTTTTGCCAACAGATGGCACTTCCGGTTACCGGCATTTGAATTTGCATTTTAGCTAAATATTTAGTTTCACCCGAAACATTTAGCTTCAACATTTAGCTTTATATTTAGATTTAGACTTATATTTAACATTTAGATTTATATTTAACGTTTAAATTTAGGTTTATATAACATTTAGATTTAACATTTAGATTTAGCATTTAGATTTTACATTTACCTTTTGGATTTAAATATTTAAAATATCTCTAAGTTCACAAATATTGTTCTACATGTGCAAAAAAGTGACTCTCAAAAATTCAAACCAGTTTTTTAAACATTGTTTTTAGCTAAATGTGACAAAATGTTGCTGTTTTTTTCAGAGCGAGACCCTTTACAAGCGGCACCGCATACAGGCCATGCTCAGCCTCGTCTCCAGCCTTCACTCTATATCTTTGAAATTTCCCCCTGGTCCTCACCTGGTGAGTTTTTTTTCTTGTCACTTCTTGTAAATAAATTGTCCAAACATGTCTGTGGTTTGCATCATGGGTTCAGTGCTCCTTCTTAAAAATAAAATTAAATCCCAGACTAAGGGTCGACCGATATATCGGCCGGCCGATATATCGGGCCGATATTAGCGTTGTTTAGGTGTATCGGCATCGGCCGATACACATGGCCGATACGGCCGATACGCATCCAGCGTCATTTACAGACAGGCGTTCAAGGGCAGCTCTGTGAAGACCCGCTATGCACGCTGCTGCAGCCCCCGCAGCATAGTATGCACATGGCATTGCACTGCATACAGTAGCATGCGTGTGCCTGAAAGTCATTAAGTGAGTCGAAAAAAACGGGAATGCTGTTTAAGTGCGTCGCATTTAAACTGCCAACCTAAACTAGGGAGCTGTAACACTAAGAGTAGGCTGTGATGCAATCACCCGCAGTTTAAAGTTCAAATGAAGTCGGTGTTGTTATCAGTCACTGTCAATTCGGCGTTTGCAGGAGTTAAACCGGCGAACACCGGTGAAGCAGCCCAGTGTGTGTGTGTGTGTGTGTGTGTGTGTGTGTGTGTGTGAGTGAGTGTGCACGCACGTGAGGGAGAGACAGATGGAGCGAGAAAAAGTGATCAGCGCGGAGCGGAACAGTTGCTGTAATCAGATAACTGCACAACGAACCCAACAGTCCAGGACCTAATGAAACGTTTTGGGGTTTCGAGAAGAGGCTTGCTAAGCCATAGACTACTTTAGCTTACGTACGGGAATATTTTTGAACACATGGGGTAGCGCCGTGTCAGTGCATGTCGACACCGCGGGAGCAATAATGGCATGCGAGTGATTATCACTGAATAAACTTCTAAATCCCTCCTAAACGTAACTCGCCACGCATATTGTGTGCAATATAAGGGTACACTTCGTTAGAGTTAGAGGTGGCGTGGGATTTGATATTAACTAAGACAATGTCGAAATGGATAAAGTTTGATGCGTCAAACCTAAAGGGAGATTGTTGTGATTTGTCCCGCCCCTCTCCCCTCTTCCTGAAACAAAGCAGGGGGCAAGCAGCGAGGTTTTGTTTCTCCACAACTAAAACAAATTATGGTGTGCCCATTTTTTATTTTTTAATAAGTGACAAATCTACAATTCATTCACTCACTTTGCAATGCGGATGATGATCAAGTCAGGCTATTTACTGTCACTGCCTGCTTCAAAGGCAATGGTATATCAAGTACAATATAGGCCTACAGTTGTAAAATAGGCCTAAACATTTACTCTAAATAATCTTTGTGTCATCCCCAACATTTCTCAAATGTGCAGTCAAGCTCTGTTGCCACTGTCAAGCCACAGTCCTTTGAATGTGTCAAGCCAAACTAATATATATTTTTTAAATAAATAAAAATGAATAAAAGCACCGAAGTATGTGGGCTATTCCTTTTTAAGTGGATATAATACTGTATAAGCATTAAGCAGACAATTAAAAAAAAAATGCTCAATGGGCTTCAGACATGATTGTCATTTTCCTGTTATTCATGTTATTATAAATAAATGGCTATTTATTTTTAACTTGAGACCTGGAATATTTGTCATTTTTTAAACTTTTTTTAACCCATATCGGTATCGGAAATCGGGTATCGGAAATCGGGTATCGGCCATGGGCCATGGGGAAAAAATCGGTATCGCATCGGCCATCAAAAAACCCGTATCGGTCGATCCCTATCCCAGACCCAAACACACGACGGTTGCTGGGTTCTTCTCGAGGTTTCTGCCTCCATGAAGGAAGGTTTCCCTCCACACTGTCACAGAGTGTTTGCTCCTGAATTGAACTGTTCTGTTCTGTCATGGTAGTTTAAGATATGATATGTTATGTGAATTAATTACATGTGATGTTTGGATCATGCTACATCACAGAGGTTAGCTTGCATGCAGTGAATAAGCTCTGCTTTGCTCGGCTGTATTATGCTGCATTTCTTCTGTAGAGGAGTGTCAGAGTCCCAGCACTCTGCACACAGACAGACTCACCACCCACGTTAGACGTCGTGTCACCTTGTACCCACGGGCAGCCCTGGAGTAAAGAGACATCTTGATGCTCTTATTCCTCATTTAAATGCAGCACTACACTGAAATAACACATAGTCGTGTTATTTGGACAAAATATTACACTCGCTGTGAGAAAATTACTCATGCAAATTAGATGCATTCATGCCTGTCAGCCGTCCAGATTTCAGGTGACCCGGACAGCTCGGAGGTTTTTTCTTCCCGTCAATCAAACGGCAACAGCAGACGGGAAATCATCCGACAGTCTATTGTCATCTATTGTTGGCCGGAGCGCTCCAGCCTCATCTCCGCTTCACTGCAGATGGAGTTCTGCTTCATCCAGATACGGCGCATCAGGTCTGAACTCTGCTCTGCAGAGACAACCGCACCGGGATAATCAGCCCGAACAAAGCTGCTCACTGTCTGATGTGTCCGTCCGTTAAAATAACCCAGGGAGACATTTTTTACGTGCATATTTTTGAAATGTCACCGTCTTCCTCTGTGTCGGGCCTTAACGACTGCAGTGAATTCAATATTAGTGACACATTCTCACCTCAGCTTTTCTGGGTAACATGTGTTCATAGATTGCGTTTGTGCATATATTCTTTGGCTGTCTCTACCACCAGGGTTTATATTCTTCCTCTCAGAATATTGTGACAGAAAATACCCCACCAACCTTCCCACCAACTTGCCCCAGGTGGATTTCTGTTGTGTTTCGAGCTGTCAGTCTGTCTATCAGAGTTCCTGCTGCAGAGCTTGTTTATTCTTTTATTATCCGGCACAGTGACTGACTCCGGGTTGTTATGCAACTCAGTCATACATAACCAAAAACGTGGTGCACGGTAAAGCGGTAATTTCTGTTCAAAATGAAGCAAACACAAACCCAACATGAAGCCCAGTTGACAGAATTGTAAATTATTTTTATGTCTGATGTCACACTATGTAACTTAGTTGAACTAGTGAGTAATATTAGCTGGCTGCTATGTCTCGTGTTGTGTTGTCCCACTTCTTTAAGATTCACCACTAAAAAACAAACACCTTTAAGGATGAGGACAGACCAGTGTATGGGGTGCCGTTTGTAAAGCGTCTCGCGCTGAAAATAACAGCAACATTTTGTCACATTTAGCTAAAAACAACGTTTAAAAAACTGGTTTGAATTTTTGAGAGTCACTTTTTTGCACATGTAGAACAATATTTGTGAACTTATTTTAAATATTTAAATCCAAATGTTAAATGTAAAATCTAAATGTTAAATCTAAATCTAAATGTTAAATCTAAATGTTGAAGCTAAATGTTAAATACATATCTAAATGTTAAATCTAAATCTAAATGTTGGAGCTAAATGTTAAATATATATCTAAATGTTAAATATAAATATGAATATTAAATCTAAATGTTAAATATAAATGTTAAATATAAATCTAAATGTTGAGGCTAAATGTTAAATACATCTCTAATTGTTAAATCTAAATGTTGGAGCCAAATGTTAAATATATATCTAAATGTTAAATATAAATCTAAATGTTGTTCTGGTTCGTCCTTCAGTCACTCATTCATTCTTCATCATTGTTTTAAAAAAAACTATACATTTTGATGTTAAATCTGCCTCCATGATCACTGTAAACTTCATACATGTCAGTTTTTATTTTAGTTATCTCAAAGCTAACGTCGTTTCAGATCATGTTTTTCTGTGTCGGGGTGAAATTTATGACATTAAAACTGTTTGTGACAAACAACAGAACAAGATAATGTATTGAAGAGCAAAGAGGAAGCAAAAGTCAACAGGCAGATGGCAGGAGAGTGTCAGCTACACAAGGGGAGTGGAGGCTGAGTGATTTTTCTTTCTGCTCCGTGACTCATTTCTGTTTTGACTCTTCTCTGCTCCAGGGAGAGCAAAGAGCAAAAAAACTAAACAAAAAACACACAGGTGAGGTGAGTTCCTGTCAGAGGTGGTTTTATAAAAATGGTTTGTGGGGAAAAGACACAAAAGATGAAGACAGAAAAGCTTCAGAGAAAGATAGACTGACAAACAGATGAGAGAGAGGAATCAACACAGGAGCAGG
Organism: Collichthys lucidus; assembly: GCA_004119915.2. Taxonomy (NCBI): domain Eukaryota; kingdom Metazoa; phylum Chordata; class Actinopteri; family Sciaenidae; genus Collichthys; species Collichthys lucidus. The sequence goes on from CM014095.1 coordinate 30,612,091, forward strand.
AGATATTGGATTTATAAAAATTGGGTTACAGAGAGAGAGCAAACTTTTTTATTGCAAATAGAAAATGTTCACACCTGAATCCTGTCGTGACACTGGACTACACACTTTAAACATAAGTTAGACAAATTAAATAAGAAAATCACATTTAAGGAGTTATTGCATCAAAAAAATGAAACAAACTAGATTAAAGGTCCAGTGTTTCAGATTTAGGCGGCTTTATTAACAGTACAGAAATATTATATTAATTTAATATTAATAACTCTGTTTTCATTCCAGATAACAGTATAAAGAATGGACAGTGTGAGGCGACACCTGGGTGCTAAAATAAACCATCTGTGATGACACCCACCTGTCAATCAAAGCATCCACTGCTGCAACCTCCATGGGTCGAGAAATGAAGCCAATGCTGAAGTACCAACAAGCTGCAGTTCCTTCAAATGTCCACCTGAGGCTGGCTCCAGAAGAAGTGAGTCAGTCTCCATAAGTCCCCATGTTTCACAGCAGAAATAAACATGTTTACAGCCTGGTACAAAAACAGTTTTGGTCTCTGTAGCTAATTTCCCCGTTCATGACAACTGTACTGAGTGTGAATTTATATACAGCTCACCTGTTCACATTATATTAAGGCTTAAAGTTATGCTTTCTGTCGCTGGGATCCTCTTAGGATGACTCGGCTTGATGGATCTTGGTATTTTTGCATCATTAACCCTCAGTGTTGATTAGTGAGTCCGTTTGTCCGGCAGATCTCAGTTTAATTAAGCTCTATACCAGACGGAAAACAGATGGAACTCTGATGGAGATGGATAATTGTTTGGACAGCGCGTATTCATTGAAAATGAATGGAAAAATACATAATGGATCAGTGTGGCTGCCCTGTTGGGTGAAGCCTGAAGGAGAGGAGGCTGTGAAGCCGACACTATCCGAACAACACTGAAGATCTTTGGAGGTTTTGGGCTGATAATGAAGTTTGTCCTAAATGCTAAAGAGACAGTAGATGGTGATTGAAAGCAAAGCTTCGATATCCTCTGAGAGCAGATAAACAACGCTGCCGCTCGCTCGGTGTCGGCTGGGATCGTCTCCAGCCCCTCCTGGACCCTGATAAGGATAAGCAGTGATGGAAACTGGAGGCATGGATGGTCAGAGATGATCCTCTGCAGCAGCAGCCATGATAAATGTCATCACAGTCCAGGCAGGCGTCTAAAGTGTCATTTACTGTATCGTAACATTAGTTTGTAAAGATAAAAAATACATTTATACTGCACATCCCCTCCGTCTATCTCCTGTCCGTGCATTTCCCCAGACTCTCCACGTCTGCCGTATCTTGTAATTGATTTAGCACCATGAGTATTTATTTACTTGATCTTTGGGTATCTACCTCCAACCAGAAGGGAGGGACTTGAACTCGAGATGTAGCCACGCTTTAATATCAGCCTCACAAAAAAATCTACATTTGTATGTCTCTCTGTCAGTTTCAATGTGACATCTTGGCCTGATGGCGGTTGAGTAAAGCTGATGTGGTCACCAGAAACCTTAGATCCATCTTCTGGGGATCACGAATGATGGATTACATACAAATCAAAAAATGAGAACCTACTCATAAAGTCACCTTGATTAGCTCACTGACCTAAATAGAAGCTTTCGTGATCCAAAATGGAAACCAGTGGAAAAACCTAACCAAAGCTGTCATGCATGCATAAATTTTAAATAAAGAAGAAACCCAATCCAGAAGGGAACCCGAGGACGGTTGGACCTGCGGGGAAACAAGACCTGGGTCCTGTTTCATGAGAGCCGCTTGTTTCGACGCACATTACTATGGTGACGGCAAACATGCACTTTGCATCTGCCACAAAAAATATACATGTCTGATGATTTTGATACATCTGACAGAGTCCACTTGGATCTAAAAGGCCGGTATGAACCCGCAGGTCAGAGACCTGTGCCGGTACAGCAGGATCCTGTTCAACCTGTTAAGACTTCAGATAGTTTAGACCTGGAAACTTTTGGTTCCCAGTCGGATCTCGGATCTCTTCGGTCAGATCTGTTACTGGGAAGTCTGAGCAAGCTCCTGGAGTGTATAGCTGTATACGTACACTGTATAAGTGGACTCATCAGAGCAAAGCACATTTTCCGTCAGTCCGTCTCAGATGAGCTCAGGTTCAGAGACCACGTTCGTGTTCCTGGATGTTGATATCTGGCTTTTTCTTCACGTGGTAGAGTCTTAGCTTTATTTGTAGATGCGACGATGAAATGTGTTTATCGAGCACATGTAGAGATCTCCTAATGTAATATTATAGATTACAAATAATCAAATCTCAATTTATTGCAATTGTGTGTTGAGAAACGTTCTAAAATTGTTGCTTGTTAAAGTCGTGGATGCTCCTTTTAGACCCGATCATGAGTTTTTTGAACACTCCATAACTTCTGCTGCATATTTACAAAAAAAAACAATAGTAAGTTTCTTATTTTGAACATAAAATATCTTCTCTTTACTGTATTCAGTCGAACATCGAGTCAAAGGTACTTTTAAATCATCACGTTCAGCTTTTATTTACGTCTTCAGCGCCGTCCAAACCTTTTTGGAATTGGAGAAGTAAAACTTTGATCAGTGTGACGCAGAAAAGGAAACACGTCTGCGAGGATAAACACACACACACACACACACACACACACACACACACACACACACACACACTCTGCCATTTCCAGAAAATAAATGAACCTAACAGTAGCTTCTTTTTTTTCTGTCATGTGTTGCTCCCATGTTGCAGCAGAGTCAAAGAAGATGAATTATGTAACACGTTAGCACGCCGTCAGTCACGCATGTTTAATCGTGTCTGGTCTCTCGAAAGTAAAAAGTTAAACTGTTACCTGAAAGGACTTTATGTTCTGAAATACATGCACATGTTTTGTAATCTCTGGTTTTCAGAATAAATGTAGATAAACAGGGCGAGAGGCGAGGACACCCCGGACAGTCAGCCGTCCCTCACAGGGCAAAATTAGTAATCTCAAATTATCAGCAACTATGACAAGCACGACTCATTTTGAGTTAGTCCCACGCACACAGCCCTGCTGCCACCGAATGTGCTGCACTTTCTACAGTTTCCCATCCACTTCACTGCATTTTACACTGGATCTCATTCACACACCGTCACATGCAGATTGAGTGGACAAGCCGCTCCACGTCCTGAGCCACATGCAGGCGAGATGCCCCCCAAAAATAAGCTTTTTATAAAAGCTAAATAACATATATTGTTTTTATATATTAACATATATTTAACCTGTTTTTAAATATTAATAGAATCCAATCAACATGGGGGACCACAGACAGGATCAGGAAGTCAGAAAGCAGAGACACACATTTGTAATCTGTTACATTTAAATGACTGACAGACAAATCATTTACATGTCAAAGGCTGAAAATACAGACAATAAGTTGCACATTTAGAGTCTCAGTACCAAAGAGCTGTAGAACATCTGACACCATGTTCATGCAGAGTCTCACCTCAATTTGCACCATCGATATGTCACAGCTGTGAAAATGAAAATCCAACTGTAACCCGGCCTCTCTCGCCTCGTTGATAGGTGAAATCAACGAGGGACCGTTCCACCTCTGCCCACCTGTGAAATCTATTTCATGCATTCAGACGCTGAAACATAAATATATGTCCCGTCCTGTATGTTTCATTTATTGAGTCAAAGTGGCGTTTGACATCACAGGTCTGCTTCAAAGACCTTTCTCCTATAGAGAGGTTGAGCCGCCTCGCTGCTGCGTGGTGCGAACATCAAACGCACGTTCAGTCTCAGATGTATTTTTATCTCACACACACACACACACACACACACACTCACACACTCCCCTTGTCTGCAGTGAATAGACCCTTTTCGAGGATTTTGTCTGACCACTTCTTTTATTCTCCCTGCTGAAGGCTAATTGAGGTTGTGCAAATTAACAGAGAGTGCTGTCAGACTGGAGGCTGGAGGAGTGTGTGTGTGTGTGTGAGTGTGTGTGTGTGTATTTGGGGGGGGGGGGGGGGGTTGGATGGCGGCGAAAAATAAATGCTTCCTTCTCAGTGGCTCCCAAAATAACCTGCGCCCCCGTGGCTTGATCGCCCCACTCCTGAGGACCGGGTATCCCAGCTGTGAGACGGGCTGTCAGAGCCGCTCACACACACACACACACACGCACACACACACACACACACACACGCACACACACACGTCATCTGCATTTCTAACAGCCTCTGCTCGCTGCTGGTTTCAGGCTCTCCATCAGATTTTGCGACCTGGCTGCAGGGATCTGTTCCCATCATGGAGGTTGTCATTATGGAGCTATAATATTAATATTAATAACATTAGTATTAGTATTTGTATGTATTGTCTGTTTTTATTTCTTATTTTATTGATTTATTTTCATTTAAAGCTGCTGCAAACGTGAACAGGTTGTAACGTGACTAAAATTATCCTTTGCACGACTTTCTCGTTTTTCTAAAACCCGGGATGGTCGTGACATTTATGCCTTTACTTTCCACTTTCCTTCAGTGTAAACAGTGTGTAGCTATAATTAGATCAGAGATCGGGTCAGAAATGGAACCCAGACGTCTTTAGAAACCCGTCGGTGACGTCACGCTTACGCTGTCTGTTCTTGGTTGTAATGTAACTGAAGTGAACCCTTCTATGACTTTCTCTGTTTCTTAAAAATGTGAATCTTTAATCTGAGACGTTTCTTCATCACGCCTGAGATAAAGAGGAGGCAAAGTTGGCGTGCACGTAAGCGCAGAGAAGCTAAGCATGTTGCGCTTCTTCTCGGATGAGGTCGGTGCCATAATTTACTACTGACAAGGAACAAGGTATTTTCTCGAACAGCTGGAGGAGCGTTACAAACTATCATAATCATTTTATTTCATAACGTGGAGGTGGGTCATTAATCGGACTCTGCTCCACAAACTGAAGATCCTCCTGCTTCATCTTGACGACAGATTCGTGGTTGAGTTAGTCATTAGCATGATGTCTTCCATGTAAACAGATAGATCATGTGTGACCTGTAATAATCCCCCGCGGCGTCCTACATTTCCTCCCCCGGTGGCGTCCGTATGCTGGCAGAGTGGACCAGGTGTGTTATCGAGCTCACAGCATCACCTGAAGCAGCTCGCGCAGCAGGTGGAGCATGACTTTCACCTGCAGAGCGCCGGGGCCCGAGATATGAAAATAAAGAAGTATTGTTTCATGTTTTAACTTCACGGGGAGATTTTTCCAGACATGTGACCTTTTTCTTTTTCTTCTCTTAAATTCAATTACATCGACATACCTGGAAGCTGCCCAGTGCAGCCGCAGCCCCCCGCTGCTGGCTTCACTGGCGACGTTTCTAGATTGGAGACTTGTGCTCGAGGGCATCTCAACCTGAGCTAAAGGAAGTAGAAGCATTATTCTCTGTCTCAGGTTTCCCACCATCTTCACCCACAGTCCAGCCACTCGTTCCTTTCAGCCTGCGGTGGACTCTGCAGTCAGATTTGAACTCGCGCTCCCTCTCATTTTGATTTTATTCAATATTTCAGGTCTTGTGCAGCTTAATTCATCCAAATATCTGCGTCTGGTGCTGCTCCGCTCTCGCCAACCGCCCTGTCCTCCAACATCAAAGCCAGCTTTTAAAAATCAGTTGCTCATAAATCCCACGAGGGCTGATTACATCAGATCCTGTGCGGCAAAAAAAACACGTCAACTCCTGTGCTCGACATGGATTTGACTTCAGCGTTGCACGGAAACAGAATCTCACACAGACGTAGAAAATCGAGGTGATTCGAAGGCGTCATTTTCTGTCCGGTTTTTCTTCTCTGTGTTGCAGAGGCAGTTTGTTGTGACTGAACAAAGACGCTCTGAAGCTCTCTCGGGCCATCAACTGCTCATTTTGTAGGCTACATGCAATCATGGTGTCATTTTGATCTCAACAGCAAGAGACAGGAGGAGTGTGTTGTGTGTTTAAGACAGACAGACAGACAGTTAGACAGACAGACGGGTAGTTAGTTCAGCCTGACACAGTGAAAACTTCGGGCTGGCCGACAGAATTAAAAATAAATGTCCGTGGGTTTGAACAGTGTTTGCTGCACAGCGTGAAGTTATTTATTTATTTAGACTTTAAGGAAGTGCAGCCTGACTCGTGGACGTCTGCAGTTAAAGTGAGACTGGACGTATGTTTGACGTTTGCAGGATCTGTGACGTCAAACACGCTTTCATGAAGTTTGACTGAAGTGAATTAGCTTCTAAAGGAAAGAGACGGAACGTGTATTTCCACCTTTCCACCTGCAGACTGTAATTTCAGGCACATTATGTGCATTTTTCAAAGAGTTGAACCAAACTGTGTCGACTCCACAGGTAAGAGCGCCTTATGAAATGTAAATAACAGGTCCTCGTGACGGGCTCTGCTGTTCGTGCTGTCAAAAAGAGACGAGGATGAAATATTGTCGATATGTTCAAAAGGAGCAAAACATCATAATGTCAGCGTCCGTGCTAAATGTCAGAATTTGTTGTCGGTCCTTTACAAATGAAGACAAACTGCTTCTTCTCTGTTCACCGTTCATATGACGGGAAAAAAACCCTTGTGCACGCAACAGGAAGGAAACAGTTTCCTCTGGGGAATACGAGATAAATGGTGAAGCCCTCGAAGCGCCAGCTCACGCAGCTCGTTCATCAAACTCCCACAGGAACGCCCGTTTCACTAACTACCCTTCTCCAGAAACGTCAGGTCGCCTTGTTGCCGTGTTGCTTTGGGAAGAGTTTCCTCCTCGAGCATCTGAAGCATGACGTACTGTATGAAACAGGAAGAGAGTCATCATCCAGATTCCTCATCGGACATAAGACAAGATAAAATAAAATGGACCTACTACAATTTGCATATTCCCCAAATCGGTCAACCTGAGAAATCTGTTCATCAGTTTCAGTTCTGCTCTCGAGCTGTTCAGGAAACTCCAGGACATGAGCACTAACACCTCGCTGTCTCTGGATCCGGGATTTCTTGATGGACGGGTGCCAAGTTGTCAACAACAACATCACTTCTTCACACCCACTCACCGGCAGCACGGGGGTGTCACCAGGATGTGTTCTTCCTCGGCTGCTCCTCTCCGTCTCACCGATGATTTCAGATCATCCTCAAACTCGATCCGGATTCAGAAAGTCGTGCGGGAACGCCACAGTCGCAGGACTGATCTCGACAGACGACACGGGCGCCTTCAGGCTGGAGGTAGAGAAGTCAATTAACCGGTGCTGAATAGAAAAAAAGACTGAAATGTGCATCGACTCCAGAGCGATCGATGAAAAACCTTCAACCCAGTCAATTACAATAACCGACTTTTTGGCACACACATCAGCAATAACCTGAAATGGGATCAATGCCAACAGTCAAATACAAAAACAGAGACTGTGATTTGAGTCGTCTCAGGTCCATTTTTACGCAGCCATAATCCAAAGCATCCTGTCGGTATCGATTTGTGTCCGGTATGGAAACACATCTAAGTGCACGATAAAGAAAACTGACAGCAAAGCATCAAATACAGGCTGCACACTCCAAACACAAACTGCATCATCAGGGTTCCCACGGGTGCTTGAATTCCTTGAAAATGCTTGAATTTCAATTCAGTGTTTTCAAGGTTGTGAAAATGCTTGAATTTTTTGTGAAATGCTTGAAAATGCTTGAAATTTGTGCGATGTCTGTCTCAATAAACCAAGAGGAAACAAAAATGTTTCCTAAGCGGCTACGCGCTTGATCCGATGCCTTCACATGCAGAACTCAGTTATCATACTCGCTTGGTGTTCTGCAGAGAAATAACAGTAGACTACTATCCACACCTGTTGGTCACTGTTATTGCGCTATGGTAGTTACACAATACACCGCTCACAAGCTGAGAATACAAGCCAATTCACAATTAGTTAAAAATCAAAACAGTCAATCTACCACCATATGAAATAATGCTAATTAGACCCATATTATTATGCCATACAGTGGCACCGCTGCGCTTCCCATGACCATCATGGCAAACACCACTAGTAGGCTACCTATTTAAAGGTTCTGGAAAAATGTAAAAACTGGTGCTTGAAGGTGCTTGAAAAGTGCTTGAATTTGATCATGAAAAAGGTGTGGGAACCCTGATCATGGACGAGCCGCTCAGCTCGTACAGCTGCATACTGTATGTTTGCACAGAGGCAGGTTACACACTGGACAAATCACCATGGACTTCATCTTGAACTTTTCCTGCTGCATGCTGACACGAGGTAACAAGCTAAAAACATCACATCATACATCACATGCAGACACACAGCTGACACTTTTATCCAAAGCGACTCAGTGTGACGATGTTAGTGCTTCAGATTCATTGTTGGGAAAAGAATAAAACAACATCAGAGTTTCTCCTGAAAGAGAAAGACTCTGCTCTCTGTTCAGTGCGAGGTAACAGAAGCCCTGCAGAGAGAGGTTATGAGAGGCTGCAGATTAAAATGCTACGACTCCGGGAGTCGGACAGACTTTAAATAATGTATGTAGCATCGTCAGCTCTGTGTCATGTGGATGAGCCAAAGGATGGATGGATGGATGGATGGATGGATAGATAGATGGATAGTCTGCTGTCTGATTACACTCCTTTCCTTTTCCTATCTTGTAGTTTGGTTGGTGAAATTGCTCGGTGAGGTTCTGCTGCTTTATTCGACACATGCAGCCAACACACAGAGAATCATTTTTATTTTTTTAAAAACATTTCGTGAGTTGAATTTTCTTCTTCCAATCACAGGCGTGTGCCAGCAGGACGACATCCAAAGGCAGAGTTTTGAATTTGAATTTATTTATTCACTTAACGCTTGAGCATCAGGACACATGAATACGATTTCAAACCCACAAACTCTCACGCACACAGAGATGCTGTTCGTTCTCACCAGTTTCTCTTCAGACTGTAGTCGCTGTGTTTACACTCTCAGAGGACTCCGTAGTGTCACGCCACCCCTCCTCCTCCTCCTCCTCCTCCTCCTCCACACTGCTGGATGTGTAAATGGTGAAATGTGCTAATGTGATGTGTTGCTCCCAAAGCTCCGCCGGCCTCAGCTTCAGGTCATCCTGCCTCGTACTATTGGTGGGTAAATCAGGGCATCTGCAGCCAATCACACGCAGACTGTGCGGGGGTATAGAGCGGCTCCGGAGCTGCACGTCTGGATCTCTGGGGGATTTTCTCACCAAGACAAACTGTGTGTAACAAACAAAGGCTTCTTCTTCCTCGTCCAAATCAGATATTTATTGATATTTGATGTATTGAACTGATAATGGAAATGTTGGTCTCACAGTCCCAGGCTGTAAACATTCAACATTTTAACGAACATGGGGACCCATGGAGCCATTTGTGTCACATGTTTCTGTTCTGGTTTTGCATTTTGAACCAGAGTGTGACCTCCTGTCTTTGTGCGAGGATCTGTGCATAGGTGTGCAGCTCCAGCTGATTCGAGTCCAGCTGATGTGAGACCTATTTAAGATCCTGGATCTGGAAGATCCTACCAGGAAGTGCAGCTTTGTCTCCTCCTCCTGCTCTGAGAAACATTTCTTTCTCTGTGTGTCGGTTTGTTCTACGATTGAGAATTAATGTTTTCTGTCGCCTTAGTTTCTCACCTTCTTTCACACTTGTAAATAGTCGTGATTAGGAGTGAGCTGGCTTTTCATTTTCTTGTTTTTGGATAGCTTAGTACGATAGAAGCAATAAACCGCCTGTGCTTTGTACTAGTGTGGTCCTCTGTCATGACAGAGATGTAACCTGGAGGTTAAAATGTCCTGTAGCCAGCCTCCAGTGGACGCTCAGGGAACTGCAGTATGTCCACATTGCTGCAGGTGTTAGCTGCCATTCTGTTTACTTTATTTATTTATTCCTTCATGAGTTGAGAAGAACTTTATTCTCCTCATGGGGAAAGTTTGCTTGCAAAAAGCAGCCGATAAAAACACAATACATGCGTGAAATAAACAATAAATGAGTCCATATATTCATAAACACAGATCAGAGATTATCAAACCAACAGATCAGAGAAAATCTTGAACAATCTCTGGTTTGTCTTTTAAAAGTAAAATCAGTAACAGCAACGTTTCTCTTTCGGGATTAGTGATTACTGCAGTCGCAAGCCGGTGTTGTGCCAGAACAGGAGCTGGGTGTGTGGACGTAGCTAATGGTGACGAGAGCGAAGAGGACGTTGACGGAGGAAGCTAAGAAGTAAATGTGGGACTGACTTTTAGTGGTTGGTGAGAGCTTGGTGAAATAAAAGGCTGAACGTCAGTGATATCAGCTGCTGCTGGGTATCAGTATCTGTCAGAAATAATGTAATCAGAACAAATACTCGAGTACAGCTGAACATATTCACCACAGTGGGATTACACTGAAGAAAAAAAATGCTGAATCTTACATAATGTTGCTTTGCTTGTCCCAGCACTGTGTGATACATAAACAATGTCATCGTAATGTTAGGATAAAAATCCCTTAATGGCATTGATACATATACACTGATCAAACATACGTGTAGACCTCCTTCCTCCTCACAACGCCTTTAGAGAAGCGTCTTCAGGAGGCGGAGGCGCGCTCGGCCTCCATCAGCCTCCTTTCCTCCTCCCAGCCCGCTGCAGGCTCCACCTGCAGAGCCGCCCCATCTAAAATTGATTACGGTGACATTTACTATTCATAGAAAAGGTTACTAGAGTAACCCTGTGCCGCATGTTTGAGTGGAACATTATTCCCAAACAAATGAAGAGGAGCTCTCCACTGAACAACTGTGCACCGGAGCTGAATGACAAACTGGTTGTGTAATTATGAATAATGTGCATATCTGCTGCGTGTTCGGGCGGCGCTCACGCTTTCTTTTTTATCTCCACGTTGTTTATATTTGAAACACAGCGAGCGAGAGTTTAAATAATTACGGTCAGATCAATATTTCAATTTGTGGAGCTACGTATTTCTGCAGAAAACATGTTTACCTGCAGCGCATGATCCAAACTTCTTCTTACGTTCTTAAACCTGGTGGCTCTTATTAACCTGCAGGTAACCATGGCAACAACACTTTGCGTTTCATCCGACATTATATCGAATCTTTTTCTTCCTGTTACAAACACGACGATGCACTCTGAGGTAATGAGAGAAACGGACTCAGCAGGAGAGACATCATTTAACAATGTCAGAATGAAATTTAATTGTTGAAAAATACAGAAATGCTCTTTTGGTTTGAAAAAAACAATTTAAAGTCTAACACGAAGGACTGGATCCAGATGTTGAGTAGTAGACAGAGCAAATTCATATTATTTATTCTTAAATACAAAACACAAAAACCAGCGAAGCAGTCCAACGAAAGCGAATAAAGGAACAAGTTAAATCTTAAATATAAAAATATAAAACCAGGCAGAGTTTTGAGCTGGAACACTCAAAAAAGTGAAAGTCTGTGTAAATGCATCAGCTCCTCGAACGTCCACTCGAGTCTCCATAAGTCCCCATGTTAAAGTGATAAACATGTTTACAGCCTGGGACTCATGTTGTGTTCCATGTTGGCTGGGCTGCAGTGCACCGTGCACACCAGCCACACATAAACCACATGAAGTCACACAAACAATCACACCAGGAGCTGCACGTCGGCGGATGAATGTTTACATCAGGTTTCATATCACAGCAGGGTGCCCAGCAGCCATGATGATGATGATGATGATGATGGAGGTGTTTGTGCAACACGTGGGCGTCCAGCTCGACGTCTGAGAGGTCTCAGAGACGGCGGAGCTCGTCGCTGGCTGCTGTCCACGTAAGAGCTCTTCATACAATCAAACACGCTGCGTCTCGCTGCTCTTTATTTTACTCGGTTTCATCAGCCTCACGCTGCGTTTCATCAGCTCGGCCTTTCAACAAATGTTGTATGGCATTATTAATATTATGGAAACACGGCGTGAGTGTTTAGAGACTTTAGACAGCCAGTCACAAATATATACTTAAATATGAACACGAGCATGAACGTTAGAAATAAACTTTGCTCAACATGGAAATAACACTCTGCAAAATATTCACTAGGCCTTTGATTTCAGTTTCAGGATTATAGTTTGCCTGATTTAAATGAAGCAAAGTGAATCTGAATCTTCTTGTTATGTGTCTTTGAGAAAAGCCTCAAACTGCAGCAGCGTGTCGCTGTTTGCTCATTATAACATGAAGAGTCCCGACTCGTTTTTCACGCTGTTCTGACCTTTTCTCTTTATTAGCATGGAGCAAATTATTCAGTTGTTTTCTCATAACTCGTAACTTTATTTTGCTTTGACACAAAACTTCCCAGTTACTAGAATAATTCTTGTTACAATGACAAACAGATTTAAATAGTTTAAATGTTTGTAGACGTTATTTTGAAGGAGCAATCAGAAGGACGTCACTTCCAGCCCAGAGGGGAGCATTGTGTGAGCATATTCAAATTAATATTTACATATATATTTTCTGTTGTGGCTGATGCAGAACACATTCTGTGTTCACCTCACAGCTGTGATGCAGAGGTGCTGAGCTGTGAGAGCACGTGTGATGGGCGGCTGTGCGTTACCTCGGCCTATCACGGACACATTTGAAAGACCCGTTTGAAGCCAGCAGGAGTGGGAGATGAAAGTCCTGGCACGGCACACTTTGACATCATCAAAACACAACTCCCTCACAACACTCAGCGGCTCTAATGGCTGTGTTAAAAGGTACTTTTAAATACACAGATTTACAAGTGGCTGCTGGCGCGGCCCGCACGCTCTTTGTGTTTGAATTGAACATGAATGAATTCTACATAATGAAACAGGAGAGCAGGCAGAGGAGACACAGCAGAGCTAAATAATATTATTTACTGAGACTGAGCGAGCACGTCCAGGAAACATGTTGGATCTGTTTGTGGTGAAACACAAAATAAAGCCGCCTGGGTTCAGAACTCTGCATCACCACTTTTAGAGATTTTTAAATAAATGTGACCTGCTCCATCATTCTGAGTCACTCTGACCCAGAAACATGTTCTGAGTTTTCTGCATGTGAAGAGGAAAGTCTGATGGCAACACGATCATGATCAGAAACATGTTTCTGGGTCAAAGTGACTCAGAGTGATGGAGCAGGTCAAAGAACGACGAGAGGGAGGAAGGAAGGAAGGGAGGGAGGGAGGAAGGAAGGAAGGACAAAGGGAGGAAGGAGAAAAGGAAGAAGGGGGGGAGGGAGGAAGGAAGGAAGGACAAAAGGGAGGAAGGAGAAAAGGAAGGAAGGGAGGGAGGGAGGAAGGAAGGATGGGAGGAAGGAGGGGAGGAAGGAAGGAAGGAAGGAAGGAAGAAGGGAAGGAGGGAGGGAGGGGGAGGGAGGAAGGAAGGAAGGAAGGAAGGAAGGAAGGAGAAAAGGGAGGAAGGAGGAAAAGGGAGGGAGGGAGGGAGGGAGGGATTGGGGGAGGGAGGAAGGAAAGAAGGGAGGGAGGAAGGAAGGGAGGGAGGAAGGAAGGGGGGGAAGGAAGGAAGGAAGGAGAAAAGGGAGGAAGGAGAAAAGGGAGGGAGGGAGGGAGGGAGGAAGGAGAGGGAGGAAGGGAAGGGAGGAAGGGAGGGAGGAAGGAAGGAAGGAAGGAAGGAAGGAAGGAAGGAAGGAAGGAAGGAAGGAAGGAAGGAAAAAGAAATTAAAGGAGAAAAAACTGAGGAAGAAAGAACAGAAAAATGGAAGCGGAACTTAGGAGGAAGAAAGGAGTAAAGAGGAGTCAAAGAAAGAAAGAAAGAAAGAAAGAAAGAAAGAAAGAAAGAAAGAAAGTCCATTCGTTTTACTGTCATTGAGTGGTCAGGAAGGAAAAACTGAGGCTGATCAGATCTGATGATGAATCCTCTGGGGAACATGAACGTCCAAACTCGAGAGGTCGAGATATTCCGAGGTGAGCGTGGTTCATCCTCTGAGGATCACGAGCTGTGTTGGAGCAACACGAGTGATTCCGGTTGTACAAACGTGTGACGATGTTTTACTGATTACATCCCCGCTGCAGCAAATGTTAAAAGCTTCCACGTGTGTGTGTGTGTGTGTGTGTGTGTGTGTGTGTGTGTGTGTGTGTGTGTGTGTGTGTGTGTGTCCTTAAGAGGAGACATGAGCCTTCCTTCCTCTGGAAAAACAGCTTGTGACATTTGAGAGATAATTGACACTCCCCCCCTCCTCGTCCCTCCTCGTCCCTCCTCGTCCCTCGCAGCCTCGCTCCCCGCAGCCCTTCATTTTCCCAGGAGTGACCCCGCTTGCTCCGATGAAGTGCTCTTCACAAGGTTGTCATCGGAAAGGTCAGATCCACAGAGCGAGCGAGGCATGAAAGAAACAAGATGGAGATCCCGCCATCCATCTCGCTGTCTGGATCAAGACACCGATCTGACCTTTCACAGTGTATCAGCCTCAACAAGCTCATCACAGTGTAGGAGGGAGCGCGGCGGCGGCTCGTCTCAGTGTGTGTGTACGAGGCCGAGAGACAGAAAGATCAACTATAAAGACGAATATTTACATATTAAATATTTACATGCAACTACTCTATTGTCTCAGCGGGTACATTTCAAGTTATTGCAGTTATAAAAATGCAGCTTTCATCATAAACACTGAGTTATGATTTAGTCTCTAAACTTTCAGAGGCTTCAAAATAAAAGCACGTAAAGCAGTTATCACTGTGAGTTCAGCGTCACGTCATGATCTGACGATTTCAGCCGACACATTTTCCCCAACATGAAATCTTTCGAGGCTTCCGCAGGACAGATGACGTCAAATTCAAAAACTCAACACAGTTTGAGACGCAGATCACTCGGGTTAATAATTATCTATGATGATGAATTTGCAGGTTTTTATGGAAGCTCAAAGACGTCAAGAGAAAAGACATCTTCTAAATAAATAATATGAAAAATGAGCTTCATAATCTCACTGAAGAATTACAGCACACCGTCCAGTTAATAAAAAAAAATGTTGATTGTTCTTGTGCTCTGATTATTTCTAAAACTTTATTGATATATAAATATATGTTAGCACTACAAAACATCATTTCACCTGCTCATGTTTCTGTGAGTTTGACCTCCTGCGTGTGAATCAGCGATGAGAGCATCTGTTTTTTGTTTTTTTGTTCTGATGAAATAAAGTGAAATGATCTAATGAAGCATCTGTTGCTTCGGCGCGTGTCCGCGGCTGATGATTGTAAATAAAATGACTTTGACTCGAGGGCTAACGGGAGAACGCCTCCCGCTCTCTGGCTGTGACGTGAGCAGTCGGTGCAGCAGATGTGGCTTTACTCTCCGTGAATAACTGAGGCGAGAAACATAAATCAGAGACTAAAATAAGAACCAGAGTTTAGATTCACGGTGCAGCAGAAGAAGAAACACAGCTGAACGCCCTTCACTGAGAAACACTGCAGCGATCGCACAGGACGGCTCACCTGGTCACAAGCACACAGTGTTAATACTTTAATCTGAACTACCTGGAACCTTTAAGGCCTCTAAAAATGATCAAATTATAACGGTGCATGGAGAAAACATCATGTATTATTATGTGCTCTGCTCTGTGGTGCAGCCACATCTGAGTTTGGTTTGCAAAGTTCAGCCAACATGGAAGAACGCGGCAGGTTTGTGAACGAACCACGAGCTCTAACATCGATATTCCACAAGTTCTACAACCTTTTTCTGTCATTAACCTCTTTTCCACACACCGCACCGGAGCAGCAGTGTTCCTTCTCTTCTGTCTGTTGTTATTTTACCGTGGAGTGACAATGACAGCGATACAAACACTCGTTATTTCCTGAATGAGAGGTCAGTACCTCATCACACTCGAACCGGACACAATGCAGAGCCTTGACGACTGAACATGAGCAACAAGCTCGACCCGCTCACTGATTTATCCGTTCATCTGAATGAATGAATGAAAAACAAACGTACAGCGGCTGCAGCCGGACGAGTCTTCACTAGTCGTGACAGACCAGTGTCTGTTATTATTGCATATTAATGTTTTGCTGAAATGTTATCAGCGTGAGCTCCTGTCAGACACATGTTGAGCTTCCTGTTTGGTAATCGTCGCCTTTTTAAAGACGATGCGTCACCGGTTTAAGCGTGGCAGCGTGTGAAAATGTCAGCACAGTGAGCGAACACGTGAATAATAACAGAAAAATATTTTCATCCTTGGGTTATGAAAGTTTAAATCAGCCTGTTGAAGTTAAAAAGTGTTTTTAATGAAACGTTTTCATCCTGATCGAGCTCCTGTTCTGAAACCTTCATTCAAAGATAATTTCACCGTCTGAACAGATAAAATGTAGCAGAACACAAATTTCTTTTCTGTAAAAGTGAAACTTTCCAGAAAGAAAACCTTCAGACGTTTGACTGAAAGCTGAGAAATGTTTTTCAAAGACTTGACGAAATGATTTCTCCTTCAGCCGCCGACCTTTTTCAGCGTCCGGTCAAACGCTGACTGACGTCTGGAGACTTTTTGCAACACGACAAAGCAAAAAGCAGCATGACAGCGTGACGCAGAATATTAATGTTTGACTTTTTGTTCAGCTGCAGAGTCTCCGGCAGCTCCTGCACAGTCTCGGGTCTCTGTCGTGGGTCAGTCGTGCTGATGATCGATGATTAAACACTCACATCGATGGGAAGCCTTTAACCTCAGCGTGTCACCCTGTGAACTGAATAATCAGTCTGTGAACGTCTGAACCAAACGAGTTGTTGCCAGTCAGAAAAACTGAACAAAGTCTGAACATCCTGATTTCTTAAATCAGTCCCACGTCCTCCTCGTGAACGCTGGTGTTCAGCAGCTGCTCTCAATGAAGCCGTTGTTCATTTACTCAAGTACTGCACTTCAGTTTTAGTTTTAGGTCCTTCAGTGTTTCCTTTTTATGCTACTTTATACTTCAGCTCAAATACATTTCAAAGGTGCTCCACGTTATTTAACACACACTCAGTAAAGGCGCTAGCTGAAGAGAAACCGTCGTCTTTTAAAGAACCACAGAAAACTCTTTAGAGCAGCATGCACGGTGTGTAAAGGAACCATTCCATTCATCTGATGGTTACTTGAGATTTATGGTGGAACCAAAAAATGTTTCTGTGTTCTTTAAAGAACCTCTAAAGGTGCAAAAATAAGTTTTAACTGGTTTTAAATTTTCATGATCAGTTTTCATGGTCGAATCTAAAATGATGTTGAAAAATCCAAACATGCACAGAGTTGTTGTTCATTTATTGACGCTCCTTTTTTACTCCATCACAAACAAACAGTAAGAAGAAGTCGACCCGTGGTCAAAGAAAACATAAATTCATGCTCGATATTTATTCGATCTGCGATTGTTTTTATTGATTCGAGTTTCCACGATCAGTCAGACAGAGAGAGACGTGGTTTTAGATCTCACACAGAGCTGCAATGATTGTTTGATTAGTTATTAATGAAGTAAATATGAACCAAATGTAATAATTTGCTGCATTTCTGACTCTTACATTATAAAACATTTAATATTCTAGACTCAGATTTTAACATGTCTGCTTTCCTGATGTTTTATAGACCAAAATATTAAAACGATTAACTAAAATAATCTGCAGACAATAATGGAATAATTGTATTATTGCTGCTTTTGGTAGTAAAAGATCTGAATATGAGACTTTTTCTCACTGATGTGACCAAAACAAAAACCACAGGGACAATAAAATAAAGAACGTGTTAAGAATTTTGAAAAGGTTTATTTCTTGTGCAATAATTTAGGCTTCCAGTATTTTAAAAAATATCATGTCTGTGACAAGCGACACATCTAAAATATACTGGGGTTTTTATTTATTTAATTAACTTCTGTAACAAAATGGACCGCCTTTAAACTCCCGTCAACATATTGCTCCAATATTTCATGAGTAAAACAGAACACAGGTTACATTCCCTTTAACACCTACTGTATGAAGACAACGCTCACATGGTATTATTATTATTATATATTAAAGAATGTGTGGTAATAACATCGAATAAAGTGATGGAGGCTTTCTTAATCAGATACTGCTCGTTAAAACATCGTAGCTATTATTACAAAGTGAAGAGTGATCACCAAACTACAGCAGTCAGCACTACAGCGATGTAATCACATTACATCTAGAGTTAATGTAAAAACTGTGCACAAAATACAGCAGCTACCATAGTAGTAGTAGTAGTAGTATGGCACACATGAGCTAAATACTTAAGACAGCATTTAGGAAAATCGTCTGTCCAGATGTCGGACGTGATACTGTGGGAGTCTGGACAGTGAGCGGCTTGGAGCCAGAGAGAGGAACTCTAATGAATCAAATCATAAATATATGTTTACACCAAATCACACACGGTTATATTAGAAGTTTAAAACCTGAAGATCGACTTTGTCTAAAACAAAACGTCTGCTGCCAAATAAAGACGGTGAACTTGGTCCCTTCAATCATCTTTGATCGTTAGTTTACACGTGTCAGAGCGACCTCCTCCGTCAGCGTACGTAGATGAAAAACACCTTCTGTGAATTTATGTAAGAAGGTGGCAGCAGGACTCTGGCTCCAAGCCTGTGAGCTGGGGTTTGGGAATCTGTTTTTCTACCCTTCCTCCTCCGCCTCAGAAATCTTTCTATCAATGCAATGTGCTCCTCTTTTTTTTTTTTCTTCATTAATCCAAGTCTGGACACACTCACAGTAACAGTGGATTATTGCAGGAGGAGAGTTGGTTCAGTTGGAGTCCTGCATCTCCGCTGCTGAAGCCTCTTCATCCACGCCGACATTCGATTGTTCCTCATCTGGAAAAAAAACATGCAGATTCACTCGATTACGCTCCAATCTTTTTTAGATTACTTTGATTTGAAACGAGGGACTGAGCAGGACTTAAAGCTGAGTTCAAGCACCGCAGGATACTCGAGACAAAGACAAGACTCAAGTTAAGGCCTGTGATCACTTTCTAATCCACAATGGAAATAAATTGATTTACAATAAAGTTGGTAAATGTTCAATAATGTTTCTTGTCACACCGCGGTGAGTTCAAGTTGGGTTTTGGCTCGTCACTTCCTGTTTTATTTTGAAATGTACCCGTCCTCTCGTTTCAGGTCACTTCCTCATGTGTCCCCGGTCTGATTGTTTCCACCTGTTTCCATCACCCTGTGTATATATTGTCTGCGTCTCCCTTTGTCCCTTTGCCTTGTTTCCTTGTCCACAGTCACAGCGTTATAGCTCAAGTGTTCTTTTATTTATTTTTCCTTGTATCAGTGTTTTTTTGTTGTAATTTCTTAGTCTAGCTTTTTGTTTCATAGTGCATAGCGTAGTGTTTTCCAGCCTCGGTGGAGCGCCTTCAGTTCATGTTTGCAGCCTGTTGTTTTTCCTCCTTGTGAGTGATTTTGATTTTGATCATCTTTATAGAGAAGTTTAGTTAGTAGAGTTTTCCTCGTTTGCAGTGTTTTTGTTTTTCATAGTTTAGGCCGTTTTCATAGCCTCACTCTGTCGAGGGATTTTTGTTTTCAATAAATAAGCTCATTTGACACCTCTGCGATTGAGTCCTGTTTTGAGTCCGGCCTGACACCTCTTAGCAAACAAGAGTGAAGACGGCAGATGTCGAAAGGTTGACGATGAAAAATCATCAATTCAATGAAACGATGGACAGACTGTGTTTTTACAATGAAGCCAATGCAGAGGTGCCAAAAACTGCAGTTCCTCTAACGTCCACCTGAGGCTGGCTCCAGAAGTGAGTCAGTCTCCATAAGTCCCCATGTTTCACAGCAGAAATAAACATGTTTGCAGCCTGGTACAAAAAACTGTTTTGGTCTCTGTAGCTAATTTCCCCATTCATGACAACTGTACTGAGGGTGAATTTATATACAACTCACCTGTTCACATTATATTAAGGCTGAAAGTTATTGCTCTTTAAATACTGATGTCGGTATCAGCTTTAAAACATCCAGCATCTGTGAGGCTCTTGAAATATGCAACACAAATGTTTTTGCAGAGTGACAACAACACATTTAACATTCGAGTCTGAAATGGCTCCTGCACGCTCATACATTTTAATTAGTTTAGCATTATTGTTATTATATAAATAAATAAAACAAGCTGCCAGCTGATTATTAGATTAAACTAAAATAAATCTAGATAAAACACAAATGTCTGAACTCGACTGGACTAATCTTCTCTAAAAGCTTTATTGGCTGCAAGCCTCCAGTTTTTATAGAAAGTGCTCAGCTGCATTTCACGGCGTCAAGTGGTTCAATGAAAAGAGCCGACAGGTGCAGACCTGCGCTGGCTCAGGTGAAACATGTTTTCCCTCTAATGATTCAACCAAAGTGGGAAATTGGATTTATTCTAAGTCGTGCGACTCGAGCAGATCAGACTGACTCACTGTTACATGCCGTCACATTTCTCTGCAGAGCATCAGCTGCTGTTGTTCACTTCACCTGGTCAGGTGGGACAGACTGCAGGTTGCTCATTAGCATAAATAACTAACTACAGGAAGACGTTACAGGAAATAACCTTTCACACTAAAGAGGCTGTTGTCTGATCAGATCAGCCTTAAATTGGCTGAAGGAAGGACGCAGATCTGATTAAAGCTGAACGAGCCAAAAGGAAACGGGTCGATCTTTTCAGTCCTCACCTGCGCTTTGCTTCTCTCTCTCGGTTTGGGCGTCCGGAGAGGTCGGCTCGTCCGGCGGCCAGCGGAGCTCGCCGCTCTCCACCTCGGGTCCATCCGTCGGCTCGACCACGATGGAGGGAAGCCTCTTGGACAACTTTGGATACCTTTCATGGGTATCTGGGAAGATCTGTTTGAAGCTTATGTAAGGTTAAACTGAAGGGTAATCGTGAGAACATCATCACGTGAATGAACAGCAACGCGGTAAATCGGATTAGGAAAAGTGTGAATGAGATGGAGGATTAGCAGCTGGACTTCCCTGATCTGTAACTTTGATCTCCAGCTTTAAATGTGCATGTGATGCTATCTCCGCTCTTGTCTAATCAAACTGCATCTGAAAGTCTCTCTGCACATCACTGATCTATTGAAGATGTATGAAACCGAGACTGTGGAGCTAAAAGCAACTAAGCAAAGTTGAGATTCATCAGTGCCGGCTGCAGTGACTCCACCTAAAATAATGTGTCAACAATTACCTTAAACTCCCTCTATCGAGCTCTGAATCAGCTGATCCACAGGTGACATGTCAGAGGTACTTTATTATAGTGCAGAGCATGCAAACCTCGTCATTGTCATGAGTACTACCCGACTGTAAAACATCAGTATGTGAGGAGTATTAGACCTGAAGTAATACTCATATAACACCACTGACAGTAAATTATTACTGGCCAGAGCTTTCCTCGGCGTGGAGCAGCTCCAAAAAGTCTGAATGTTTTGAGCTTTATGAGGAAATAAGCAGAGTGATGTTCGTTTAATAAATGAACGATGAAGTGATCCAGACTCTGTGACTGTCCTCGAATGTTACCGTCAGCTATAATACAAAAATAAGTCTGTGATCAGACAGGTCACCATCTCGCAGTACGTCACCCACCACCTCCACGCTCCAGTCCAAAAAAAAAACAAAGATGGCAATGTCCATAATGCCAAACGTTGCATATTCAGAAAGCTGTGGGTGACATCACAGATCCGCTGTGCATTGTTTGTACGTGTCGACTTTTCAGGACAAAAGACGTCGACTGAACTGAAAACTTAGTGGAAACTTTTTTAGCCATCCAAGTTTCCTCTCACCTGCCCTGACTCCAGCGGTAATCTGACCCGAACCTCTAAAACTTTAAAAACCTAAAGCCCAGTTTTAAACTAGACACCTTCACGTCCTGACCTGCAAATCACAGAATCGACGATTCCTGGAAAAGCAGTTTGTGGTTTTTCCATTTCACCGGAGACAATGAGAGAGTTTCTTTCTTTCAGCACGGAGAGACAAACTAAGCTGGAAGCGTTAAAGCATCTTTACACTTCACATAATCATGATGCATGATGTTTGGAAAATAAATTGCACAGTGATATGCAATAACTCACTTGTCCTTTCGGCTCAGCTGGATAAGACACATAGCATTTACTCACAGCAGGGCCGAGTCCAACTAATGATCTTAGTCGCATCAACCCACATTTTACTCTTGCTCATCACGCCTGTGACTCACCGTATGCTTTCTACTCCAATAAAACAGGTCTGCTTTAAAATAATCTAAACACACACACGTTCACACACACACACACACACACCTGGAAGGATACTGTGTCCTGATCTGCTGCTGCTCCACCCCCAATGAAGTCCTCGGTACCTGGCTCCAGAGAGTTCATCACCTCCGTCATCCTGGAGGAAAACACATGCTAATGATCTGCTGGGGGTTTTTCTTTGGCTGATCTCGAAGCATGTTCCAGTTACATAGTGCATCTGCTTTGTTTTCCACTGTAACTAGTGCTCGGGTAGTAACTCTTCAATGTAGGCCAAGACAACCAGGAAACAGCCTACAAAGAGCTTCACGCTGGTCTCGAGAAGCTGCAGACAAACTTTGCATTCACTATTCTTTCTTTCTTTTGGTCACTCTCTTTGCACTTTGTCGTTTCACCCTGGCCTGGTTTTCCCGGCTGATGGTTTGTGCAGGATGTCTCATATCAGCCGTGTGCAGTGCTTTCACATTTAGTATCAGCTCAGCTCGATTTGAACCTCAACTGAAAAAAGTACCAGGAACCAAAAAAAGCAGTGAGTAGCATCGAGTCGATGGCCAAAGCTTTCAAACGCAGCTCAAAGCGGCCGATGGAGGCTCAACAACAAACCGACGTTTGGCTGTGTCGAGCCCTAACGTGTTTCCGATGAACCACTGCTGTCTAATACTGCGGTAAGGATGACTATCATTTATAAAATGTCCTTACTTCTGCAAATGTGATACCTGAGTTTTAGAAATGAAACTAAACTAAAGTAAAGCTCCCGTCGTTTCCTGGTTGTTTCCCAGCTGAGTAGCTCTGACAATCAGCTCCGCATACACTGAGGGGTTACTATCCAAAGTACTATCCAAAGTACTATCCGAAGTACTATCCGAAGTACTATCCAAAGTACTATCCGAAGTACTATCCGAAGTACTAAAAGTGAGTAGAGTTGAGCTGTACTGTGCAGTGGAAAAACTGCCAAAAACTGTCTGGTTTGAATTCAGTACGAAACCTGTAACTTAGAAAAAGAAATCATGAGTAAGGATTGTAGCCAGCACTAACTCTTTCAATGTACACACGGACACGTGAGCAGTAGACCTGGTTTAGAAAGTATCTGATTAAATAAATAACAAAGAAGACTGAAGAAGAATTTATTGCTGCTACAGCTGTTGATGCCAGTTTACTGTACAGTGCTATAAAAACACTCCATCAGCTGCTTCAACCAGGCGCCACACTGACATATCGTCACCTTTTTATACGAGCTATGGATGAACACTTTTAATTTGAAGTCATGTTTGTGTCACCTGAAGTGTCTTTGAACTCGTTTTT
This sequence comes from Collichthys lucidus, assembly GCA_004119915.2. Classification (NCBI taxonomy): domain Eukaryota; kingdom Metazoa; phylum Chordata; class Actinopteri; family Sciaenidae; genus Collichthys; species Collichthys lucidus. Next base: position 30,635,520 of record CM014095.1, read on the forward strand.
GGTCTCCACCACCTCCTGAGGAAAATATCTGATTTCTAGAGCTTCTTCTCTGCAAACAGCAGAATCAGAAACAAACCGTAAAGTTGCTGGAGGAGATATTTCGCACCCACACTGTTATTATAAAACATCGTCTACAGCTGCTTTAACCGATGTTATGACGAGAGGCTGTAACATCGTGGCATCCTTCACCTCCGCCTCATCTATGATTGTCTTAAATCGTGACACCTGGTTGTTCATTATCTAAAATAACGATTGACTTGTACAATCACTGTCTCTTTAAAATCCAGCCAACAGCACCAGCCTGCTGCTCCCCGGGTGAAAGGCAGTCTTTACATGTGACAAGTTATCAGAAACACCACTTTCCATACAATCACACCGGCAGTTGCCTGTTGCCATGGGGACGGGCGGTTGAGATTGTATGCCTCTGATTGTCTGAATAGTGCACTTTGCTTTGAGCCGCACGAGGCCGAGAGCTGATTTGGGGGTATTCATGTGCGCCGCTACGCAGCAATTACCAGCGTCAGGACGGGGCCGCGTTGTTGTCGTGAGACTTCTCTCTGTGAAACCTGGAATCGCTGCTGCCCTTCAGACAATGCAGCCTCTATTCCCCATCAGAGGCTCGCATTGTTCCTCTGGAGGGAATCTGTGCGGTCACTCCAGCCGGGCTCATGTCCGCTTTCTCTTTTTTGAAGGTAGCAGCCGTGCACATGACTCCAGTCTGATCTTGTTTCTGAGAAGTGCATTCATTCTGGCGTGACGTGAAGCGTAACAGACACAAGAATTTAAATGTTGGTGCCAGGCGTGACGCTTCTGTCATGCTTCTCTTTTTTTTTTCCCCTCCGGCTGAATAATAATTTCTTATTCGAGCCATTAGGTCTGAGCGAGGTCAGCCATGTGTTCATGTCTCAGGAAGCTGCTTCACGTCTGCCTCGGCAGAGAAATGAAGTGTTAAGAAGATTTACATTTGTAGCTGTCAAAGCTTCGAGTGTTTCAACTGGTGGCTCAGACGATGAAAACTTGAATTAAAATGAGTCAAATCTTTGAGTTTAATTTAGCAGAGGCTTAACATTTATTTTGTTTTGGATTGTGAAGATTTCATGGTTGTTGACTTCAAATATTTTGTTAATTTAGGCAGTAAATCAATGTTTTTTTGGATATGAAGTCAATGTGGAAGTGCTAAAAACTGTAAATCCTGGGATGAGGCAGGCTCCAGCAGTGAGTCAGTCTCTATAAGTCACCATAAATCAGATTTCTGAGCTTGAACTTCAAATATTAAAGATGCTCTGTGGAGTTTTTATGTAAACAAACATTTGCAAAGTCTATTTTTTAAAAAGATATTAACTTGTGCATTAATAACATCCATCATAGCTTCCTGTCTCTTCTTCTTCGTCACATTTGTTGCTGTCACTGTCGACCCACACGTGAAACGCGACGATTACACGACAGACCCGTCTAAATGTTACACGCCGGACCTCGAAGCGTCTGTCGGAGCTACAACTAACAACTGTTTCCATTACTGTTTAATGTGTCACTCAAACCTGATGGCAGATAGCAGTCACGGGTAATAAGAACCCAGAGCTGGAGAAAGTATTCAGATGATTTTTAATCAATAAAAAGCATCGTGTTAGAAACTTGATGTTAAATCTTAATGTGCAAAAGAAACAGCACCTGCAGCTGGGTGAGGTAGTCGTAGTACTTCAAGTACAGGATTGGAGTAACTGTACTTTATATTCCATCACAGCAAGAATCCAAAATCGGAATTTTCTGTTATTAGAACAACATAAAAGTGAAGTGTATTTTATAATGGCAGAATATAATCTGCACTGTCTGAGTTATGTACTTGATTGACTAAGTGATCAATAAATATTTTTTTTATCAATGTCTGTTGAATAAATCTTTTCAAAATCAGCTCTAAGATCATTTAGTGATAAAATAACTCGACTAGTTAATTAATATATCAGTCAAACGACAGATTTTAATGTTCATAGACACAAAAACACGTCCAGCTCTCAGCTGTGTGGATTTTTATCGTTGTGTTGAATGTTTTTTGGATTTTGGCTGCTGATTTCCTGTTAAAAAAACAAACAAACAAGCATTTTGCACTATTTCATAGACTGATAAACAATTATCAAGCCCATTGATGCAGTAATGAAAAGCTGCACCTCGATGCGCTGCTGATGCTGAAGCCAAATACTCGTGTTTTTCCACTTGAAACAGACTTAAATCTTCAGGAAATAATTTTGCTTTCAGACACTGTCTCATCGTCCGTCCTCACTGTTTGATTTGCACATGAAAGATGTGACCTGACGGATTAAAATTCCTCCTCTGTGCTGTCCATCACGAGCTTCTTCATCACCGTGGACACTGTGAGATTTGGACTCCTCCAGGAATGTCAGTCTGATTCCACTATGTCATGTCTATTTTTATTTTTTTGGAGATATAGGATATTTATGGGATGTTTCTAGGATGACCGCTCTCCTCCCCCGCCCTCTTATCGCTCCAGCTGCAAACATTTTTCCCATTTTTTGCTACTAAATCACAGCCAGCAGCAACAGCACATACTCAAATGCAGCTTTCCATAGATAAATAAAGTTTTTACAGCTCAAGGAAAAATCCAACCCATGGCCAAATATAGAAATATTCCTCTTAAGCCTCCTGAAATATTTCCCTGCTCTGTGTTTGTTGCCCTAGTTCACATTTCCTGTTCTATTTTTAAACTTAGTTTTGATTTATGGACATCATGATGTGTCAGGAAATGTCTGCACAGCTTTGCAGCGCTCCAGCTTTTTACCTGCTCGGCACACAACAGGTAGCTGCTTCATTACTGCAGGTACCAGAGACTAATAATAGATTTAAATACCGGTGTATGAAACACAGCTTCTGCTACACCTACACTTCAACACAGGCTTGATTTGTGCCCACACAGTGAACGCCACCAGAGCAGGGAAATTATCCACAAGGTGAAGCAGGTTTAAAAAACCCTGTAAGGTTTTAATGCACTTTAAAATATGAAACTCATCAGCCACTCAGGTACTTTTGTAAAAAAAAGAATAAAATCAGTAAGTTCAGAGTTTGAAATAAAATAAATATCTGTCTCTGTCTGCAGAGTGCTTGAAATAAAAAGCTCCGTACCTGTCTGCGGGCTGATCCAGTGTCTCAGAGCAGGAAGGTCTCCGTCCTCCGCTGCTTCATCACACTGATGCTGCTGCTGCTGCTGATGCTGCTGAGGATGATGATGGTGCTGGTGATGAGGGTGAGGATGAGGATGATGATGGTGCTGGTGATGATGATGATGTGGGCGACAGGCGTCGAGGCGCGCGAGGTTCCCAGTGAAGTTCGCCGCTCGCGTGAAAGTGTTCAGAGTCTGCGCAGTGGAGCGAGACCGGCGCTGCTTTCACGGACAGTCGGAAAGACCAAAGACCTTCTTAGATTAATGTTTTAATGCCACAGCATACAATGAAATCCTTCATAATAATCCCCATGTTGATAAAATGTAATGCACCACTGGATGATTTCATCATGGTTTAACCAGGTTTGGCCTGATTTGTACTTTAGATCAGCCTACACAGATGTAAACCTTTCTTTACATAAATGTAGCCGACTATTCTTAAATCTGCATATTATACTTTAGTACTTTTTTGTAAATATGTGCACCTGTGTTTCCCTCCTTGGTTTCTATTTTTCGCTGCTGGTAACAAGTGAATTTCCCCGTTGTAGGATCAATAAAGTATTATCTTATCTTATCTTATTCTTCATGTTCTGTTAAGTTGAAAATTACTTGACTCTGGTTACACTTTAAACTCAATGTACACACTGGTATAAATATATGTACAGCTAAAGCACAAGGAGTGTGACGTGTAAACATAAAGATCAGGGTTGTAATACTTGAAATCACTTGTCAAAAACCTCTTATCTCTGAGGACTCTCCATTTAGTTAAACAACTGTGGTGAAATCACAGAACTGCCCATGCACTGGCTGATTTATTCACCAAATCCACCAAAAGAGTTCATCTGCAAAACAGAATAAATACTGTGAGGTGACGCTTGATGGAGCAGCAGCCTTCATCCAAAGAGTTAACATGTCACATACTGTCTGGTCTTGGTCAACACTTGGTCTTAGTTTAGTTTATTGGTCTTGAACACGGATAAATAAAAACATAAACAAACTATAAATATATGTGTATCTTATGGTAGCTGTAATTTCCGAGGTGCACCTGAAGGCCGCATCGATCAGCAGGTGAGCCGTTGATGATTTTAAACATGCTAACGCTGTTAGCCGCTAGCTCACCTGGACAGGTAACTCACCTGACGTGAAAAAGGTGAATTTACACCTTTACACACGAGCGTGTGTGAGGTTTATTTTGGGTTAAAACATTGAAGTGAAGTTCAGCAGGGGGTCTGTGTTGTTAACTATCAAACATATTATATTAATATTACTAATGTTTGAGCAGTTTGACGCTCGCACCGTGTGTTTACAAATATTCATATTTATTTAAACGTTTGTTTTCTACCGACAACACAGTGAGAGGAAGTACAGGTGTATTTATAAGCTGTGTCTCCCTCTAGTGTGCAGATACATTCATGTTTCATATCACCTGTGTGCTCCTAAAGCTGAATAATCTTAATAATATGATGTAATGTCGTTTTCAGCTCTTTTCTGCTGAGACACAATGATACTCACACTCTGAGCATTATCTGAGACAATAAGCAGGACACACTCACATCATGGCTTGCTTGTAATAATATTTATTTATTGTATATAACTTTGCAAACATGTAGAGTTATATTTCAAAGAGAGGAGCGGTAATCAAATAAAACTCCATCAGATCATTAAAAGCTATTTACACAGCCAGGTTTGAATATTCCCACTTTGTACAGTGATATTGAAAGAAGAACATACTGTTTTAAATATATTTTTACTCTAGCAAATTAGGTTGTAAGCAAAAAATATTAATAAAAAATATAGTTGCAGCAGTATGCATGTCATGTCAGCTTTGCATTGCTCTTTGTTTCTTTACATTTCAGCTATAGATACTTCAGTGATACACGTACATATACATTTTACTGTCATATACTGCACTATCGCTTTGAATGTTTTCTCTACTGTCGACTTTACAGTGAAATCATTGTAAACATATTTTGGAATGTCAGTAACATTGATTTGATATTTGCAACAGTCTCGTTCAGATCAGCTGTTTGTTGTTGTTTTTAAAAAATAAAAAAAATCATATGCACTGGTGATTATCATTCGACAAATAAGAGCACAGGTAAGTCGGATCAGTGTTGTACATTAAAAACTATCAAACCACAAAGATATTTTTGATAAGCAAAGGACACGGCTTACTTTAGCTCTGTACCATAATAAGCAGAGATATTTGGTGCAGCCCTGTCACAGTTTGCAGTTAGGGCACTCGGTTACACAGCCTATGAACAACTTAATGATCAATCCGTTACTTTACAGGGCCGCAACATGCAACCAGAGATCGAAGTTACCACCTCATCCCTGTGATCGGTAAGTTAAGCTTCCTGTTTTCTATCTCGTCCCTCTGTCACACCACAGTGAAATTCAGAAGCAACCAGAGGCCGGGCAATGAGCGACTATATCTTTAGAGATAGTTCAGATCAAGTTATTTCACTTCTCGGCTCCGTCGAAGAACCTCATTTTGTCCGAGTGCACAGAGTCTCTCAGTCGCTGAATGGATGAAGCCGTCTCGCCTGAGATGGGCTCAGACATACGTGTGATTTGTTTAGTTATAACAATTGTTTCTTTGCTTTCACTTATTTCGCTTGATGTCTCCCTGACTGAACGCCTCTCGAAAATCGTTCTCCTGCCACCGCGTGACTCCTCGACCGTCCATGACGAAGCTTCGTTAGCCTCTGATTTTAGGAGCGGGCCTTCAGCTGATTGGACTTGGATAGCAGTCAGCAGCTTGGCGTGCTGTGACTCTGGGGTCGCTTGTATATTCGATGTGATGACGTGTATTTTTCCAGATTCCAGTCTGAGCGTGTCTTCCGATGAAGATGAAACTCCCGACGACAGAATGGTAATTTTCTCAGGTAAGTTGGGCTCGACTGAGATCAGCTCAGTCCTTGTAGTGGAAGTGATGATGTTACTGTGCGTCTCTCCGAGACCTGAAGCAGTGTCAGGGTCAGAATATTTGACAGTCACCTTGGTGGGAGAAGATAAGGACGGGCCAACATGCTCACTTGTCATTGCAGAGCTAATATCAGCAAAGGCGTCTGATGACTGGACAGAACAGGTTGGGCTCAGTTCCTCATCCAGTCTTTCTTTTTCAGAACTCTTGGCTGGTTCTGATGGGGAGGACAGTCCAAACTTTGGGAATTTAAACCAACCTGTCCTCTCAGGGCTCTTGGTCGTCTCTTGCTTGATATTTGTTTGTTTTTCCTTCGGCTCTAGCTGCTTTCCACTGGGTTCATCTGTCTCTTTAACTTCCTTTGAGGTTTCAAGGTTTTCGTCTGTTTTTGGAACGTCGAATTCAACGTCAATAGTCTTGAGGATCTCACCAAATGATGTGAGACTCGTTTTTTGTTGTTTACTTTCTGCTTTCAACTCAACTTCCATTTCCAGCTTATCTTCTTTGCATTCAGTCTCAACAGGGACATATTCGCCTTCTGGTTTCGTTTTTGAGAAACTCAGCCTCGGCATTTTAAATAACGGTAGTTTGAATTTACTTGGAGAGCCAAGTCCCTCAGTCTCAGTCTTTGGCGTATCAGCGTCTGTTATCGCTGCTTTGGACACATCTGTTTTAATATCAACAATTGGACTCTTGATGTTGATGACATTAACATCCTCCTTAAGTTTAGTTCCATCAGTTTCAACTAATTTGTCTGCATCAGGTGCCTCTACGGTGACTTCATACGTAGCAGCTCCAAATTTCGGCAGTTTCATTGTTGGCATTTTAAATTTTAATGGTGATCCTCCAACATCTTTTAACTTAGCTTCAGTCTCAGAAGATTTAATTTCCACATCAGCTGTAGATTTGACTTCAGTTTCAGGAAGTTTGACCTCTGCTTTAACTTCTGGCAGGGTTATGTCCACGTCTTTCTGTGACGGACTTAAATCGCCTTCAGCTCCTTTCACTTTTGGAAGTGTAATGCCGAACTTTGGCAATTTAAACTTGTTTCCTTGCTCATCGTGTTCAGCTTCAAGCTTTGGAGCTTTAACTTCTATTTCAGGTTGTTTGACTATCACTTCTCCCTCTGGAAGAGAAACGTCAACAGCACTGACGTCAGGTTCTTTCATGCTTGACTTTGAAAAAGAAAATTTAGGCAGTGAAAATTTAGCTTTTTTCAAGTTTGCATCAAGTTCTGCAGCAGGTGGCTCTTCCATTGAAACTGCCACGGAAGGTCCTTGGACTTCAACTTCTGGTAGACAGACTTCTGCTTTGACCTCTGGTGATGTAACATCAACTTTGGGTGTTTCAAGGTTTACATCAACATCAGGGACTTTACCACCTGTCTTTGAAAATGAAAATTTAGGAAATGTCCAGTTTGATCGTTTCAGTTTGGCTTCAACCTCAACTGTTGGTGCATCTGGTACTGAAATGGCACCTTCAGGTTCTTTGACTTGAACATCTGGAAGTTGGACTTCAGCTTTGGCTTCTGGGAGTGTGACGTCTACGTCTTTCTTTGACAAGCTTAAATCAACTTCAGGTCCTTTAACTTTTGGCATTGAGATGGCCAGATTTGGCATTTTAAACTTGCTTCCTGATCCTTCACGTCCTTCAGCTTTCACATCTACAGATAGACCTTCTGTGTCAATGCTGGGTGCTGTGACATCGACTTTAACTCCCTTTGTTCCATCAATATTGATGTCTTTGTCTACGTCAGGTACTTCCACACTGACCTTTGGAGTCGAGGCTGCAAATTTGGGTAATGTGAATGTGGGCATCTTAAGTTTTGATGGTGATCCTTCTAGAGTTCCTGCTTGAGCTTTAATTTCAGGACCTTTAATTTCCACTTTGGCAGACGATTGTTTGATTTTAACATCTGGAAGTTGGACTTCAGCTTTGGCTTCTGGGAGTTTCACATCCACATCTTTCTTTGATAAACTCAAATCAATTTCAGGCCCTTTTACTTTTGGCATTGTGATTCCAAACTTTGGCATTTTAAACTTGCTTCCCTGCCCATCTAATTCAACATCAACTTCTGGTGACTTAAGTTCGACCTCTGGTTGTTTGACTTCCACTTTTCCTTCTGGAAGGGACACATCAACGTCTGGGAGGCTAACATCAACTCCAGGCTCTTTTGTACTTTGTTTTGAAAATGAAAATTTGGGTAATGAAAACCTTGGCTTTTTCAGCTTGGCATCACCTTCAGTCACTGGTGCCGGTTGTACTGAAATTGCTGCCACAGGCTCTTTGATTTCAACATCGGGAAGTTTGACCTCAGCTTTTGTCTTTGGTAATTTTAAATCAGCTCCATCCACTTCAATGTCCACATCAGGTCCTTCAACACTGACCTGTGGAGTAGCAGCTCCAAATTTGGGTAATTTGAATGTTGGCATTTTAAATTTTGATGGCGATCCTTCAATGTTACTGGTTTCAACATCAATTCCTGGAGCTTTAATTTCCATTTTGGCAGAGGACTCTTTTAGTTCCACATCAGGGAGTTGAACTTCAGCTCTGGCTTCTGGTAGTGTCACATCTACATCCTTCTTTGATAAGCTTAAATCAATATTAGGCCCTTTGACTTGAGGCACAGAAAAACCAAGACTTGGCATTTTGAATTTGCTTCCTTTTCCTTCATATTCTGGTCCAGTAGTTTTGATATCAATTGATGGACCTTCAGTGTCAATGCTGGGTGCTGCAATCTCAACTCTGAGAACCTCTTCAGGTATTTTCATGTCAGCTCCATCGATTTTAACATCTTTGTCTACATCGGGCACTTCTACAATGGCACTTGGAGAACCAGTTCCAAATTTTGGTAATTTGAATGTCGGCATCTTGAATTTTGATGGTGATCCATCTTTATCCTTTGTCCCAACCTTGATATCAGGAGCTTTGATTTCCACTTCAGCAGATGGTTCTTTCAGTTCAACATCAGGGAGTTTAACTTCAGCTTGGACTTCTGGTAGTGTAACATCTACATCTTTCTTTGACAAACTTAAATCAATGTCAGGCCCTGTTATCTTTGGCATTGTGATTCCAAACTTTGGCATTTTAAACTTTCTTCCTTGCCCATCAATTTCTGCTTCACACTCTGGCAGGTTTACATCCACTTCCCCTCCTTTGACTTCTATCTTTCCCTCTGGAATTGCAGCGTCCACATCTGGTAGACTGACATCAACTTCTGGGGACTTAATACTTGGTTTTGAAAAAGAAAATTTTGGCATTGAAAATTTTGGCTTTTTCACTTTTGTATCTACCTCGACATCTGGCTGTAGGTCTACCACAACCCCACCTGAAGGTTCTTTGACTTCCAACTCTGGCAGATGGACCTGTGCTTTAACTTCTGGTACATCAATATCTGTGTGTGGCACAGATATTTTCATGTCAGCTCCATCGATTTTGATTCCTTTGTCAATGTCAGGTACTTCAACACTGAGACTTTTGTCTACATCGGGCACTTCCATGGTGACACTTGGAGAACCAATTCCAAATTTTGGTAATTTGAATGTTGGCATCTTGAATTTTGATGGTGATCCATCTGTATCCTTTGTCCCAACCTTGATATCAGGAGCTTTGATTTCCACTTCAGCAGATGGTTCTTTCAGTTCAACATCAGGGAGTTTAACTTCAGCTTTGGCCTCAGGTAGTGTCACATCTACATCTTTCTTTGACAAACTTAAATCGATGTCAGGCCCTGTTATCTTTGGCATTGTGATTCCAAACTTTGGCATTTTAAACTTGCTTCCCTGTCCATCTAATTCAACATCAACTTCTGGTGACTTAAGTTCGACCTCTGGTTGTTTAACTTCCACTTTTCCTTCTGGAAGGGACACATCAACGTCTGGGAGGCTAACATCAACTCCAGGCTCTTTTGTACTTTGTTTTGAAAATGAAAATTTGGGTAATGAAAACCTTGGCTTTTTCAGCTTGGCATCACCTTCAGTCACTGGTGTCGGTTGTACTGAAATTGCTGCCACAGGCTCTTTGATTTCAACATCAGGAAGTTTGACCTCAGCTTTTGTTTTTGGTAATTTTAAATCAGCTCCATCCACTTCAATGTCCACATCAGGTCCTTCAACACTGACCTGTGGAGTAGCAGCTCCAAATTTGGGTAATTTGAATGTTGGCATTTTAAATTTTGATGGCGATCCTTCAATGTTACTGGTTTCAACATCAATTCCTGGAGCTTTAATTTCCATTTTGGCAGAGGACTCTTTTAGTTCCACATCAGGGAGTTGAACTTCAGCTCTGGCTTCTGGTAGTGTCACATCTACATCCTTCTTTGATAAGCTTAAATCAATATTAGGCCCTTTGACTTGAGGCACAGAAAAACCAAGACTTGGCATTTTGAATTTGCTTCCTTTTCCTTCATATTCTGGTCCAGTAGTTTTGATATCAATTGATGGACCTTCAGTGTCAATGCTGGGTGCTGCAATCTCAACTCTGAGAACCTCTTCAGGTGTTTTCATGTCAGCTCCATCGATTTTAACATCTTTGTCTACATCGGGCACTTCTACAATGGCACTTGGAGAACCAGTTCCAAATTTGGGGAATTTGAATGTCGGCATCTTGAATTTTGATGGTGATCCATCTGTATCCTTTGTCCCAACCTTGATATCAGCAGCTTTGATTTCCACTTCAGCAGATGGTTCTTTCAGTTCAACATCAGGGAGTGTAACTTCAGCTTTGGCCTCAGGTAGTGTCACATCTACATCTTTCTTTGACAAACTTAAATCGATGTCAGGTCCTTTAACTTTGGGCATCGAGATACCAAACTTTGGCATTTTAAACTTGCTTCCTGATCCTTCACTTCCTTTAGCTTTCACATCTACAGATAGGCCTTCTGTGTCAATGTTGGGTGCTGTGATATCTACTTTAGCTCCTTCTTTCGGTACTTCCAGTTTTTCTCCATCAATGTCAATGTCCACATCAGGTACTTCACCACTGACTTTTGGAGTAGTGCTTCCAAATTTGGGTAATGTGAATGTTGGCATTTTAAGTTTTGATGGTGATCCTTCAAGAGTTCCTGCTTGACCTTTGATCTCAGGACCTTTAATTTCCACTTTGGCAGACGATTGTTTGATTTTAACATCTGGAAGTTTAACTTCAGCTTTGGCTTCTGGGAGTTTTACATCCACATCTTTCTTTGATAAACTCAAATCAATTTCAGGTCCTTTAACTTTTGGCATTGTGATTCCAAACTTTGGCATTTTAAACTTGCTTCCCTGCCCATCTAATTCAACATCAACTTCTGGTGACTTAAGTTCGACCTCTGGTTGTTTAACTTCCACTTTTCCTTCTGGAAGGGACACATCAACGTCTGGGAGGCTAACATCAACTCCAGGCTCTTTTGTACTTTGTTTTGAAAATGAAAATTTGGGTAATGAAAACCTTGGCTTTTTCAGCTTGGCATCACCTTCAGTCACTGGTGTCGGTTGTACTGAAATTGCTGCCACAGGCTCTTTGATTTCAACATCGGGAAGTTTGACCTCAGCTTTTGTTTTTGGTAATTTTAAATCAGCTCCATCCACTTCAATGTCCACATCAGGTCCTTCAACACTGACCTGTGGAGTAGCAGCTCCAAATTTGGGTAATTTGAATGTTGGCATTTTAAATTTTGATGGCGATCCTTCAATGTTACTGGTTTCAACATCAATTCCTGGAGCTTTAATTTCCATTTTGGCAGAGGACTCTTTTAGTTCCACATCAGGGAGTTGAACTTCAGCTCTGGCTTCTGGTAGTGTCACATCTACATCCTTCTTTGATAAGCTTAAATCAATATTAGGCCCTTTGACTTGAGGCACAGAAAAACCAAGACTTGGCATTTTGAATTTGCTTCCTTTTCCTTCATATTCTGGTCCAGTAGTTTTGATATCAATTGATGGACCTTCAGTGTCAATGCTGGGTGCTGCAATCTCAACTCTGAGAACCTCTTCAGGTGTTTTCATGTCAGCTCCATCGATTTTAACATCTTTGTCTACATCGGGCACTTCTACAATGGCACTTGGAGAACCAGTTCCAAATTTTGGTAATTTGAATGTCGGCATCTTGAATTTTGATGGTGATCCATCTTTATCCTTTGTCCCAACCTTGATATCAGGAGCTTTGATTTCCACTTCAGCAGATGGTTCTTTCAGTTCAACATCAGGGAGTTTAACTTCAGCTTGGACTTCTGGTAGTGTCACATCTACATTTTTCTTTGACAAACTTAAATCAATGTCAGGCCCTGTTATTTTTGGCATTGTGATTCCAAACTTTGGCATTTTAAACTTGCTTCCTTGCCCATCAATTTCTGCTTCACACTCTGGCAGGTTTACATCCACTTCCCCTCCTTTGACTTCTATCTTTCCTTCTGGAATTGCAGCATCCACATCTGGAAGACTGACATCAACTTCTGGGGACTTAATACTTGGTTTTGAAAAAGAAAATCTTGGCATTGAAAATTTTGGTTTTTTTACTTTTGTATCTACGTCAACATCTGGCTGTAGGTCTACCACAACCCCACCTGAAGGTTCTTTGACTTCCAACTCTGGCAGATGGACCTGTGCTTTAACTTCTGGTACATCAATATCTGTGTGTGGCACAGATATTTTCATGTCAGCTCCATCGATTTTGATTCCTTTGTCAATGTCAGGTACTTCAACATTGAGACTTCTATCTACATCGGGCACTTCCATGGTGACACTTGGAGAACCAATTCCAAATTTTGGTAATTTGAATGTTGGCATCTTGAATTTTGATGGTGATCCATCTGTATCCTTTGTCCCAACCTTGATATCAGGAGCTTTGATTTCCACTTCAGCAGATGGTTCTTTCAGTTCAACATCAGGGAGTTTAACTTCAGCTTTGGCCTCAGGTAGTGTCACATCTACATCTTTCTTTGACAAACTTAAATCAATGTCAGGCCCTGTTATCTTTGGCATTGTGATTCCAAACTTTGGCATTTTAAACTTGCTTCCTTGCCCATCAATTTCTGCTTCACACTCTGGCAGGTTCACATCCACTTCCCCTCCTTTGACTTCTATCTTTCCCTCTGGAATTGCAGCGTCCACATCTGGTAGACTGACATCAACTTCTGGGGACTTAATACTTGGTTTTGAAAAAGAAAATTTTGGCATTGAAAATTTTGGCTTTTTCACTTTTGTATCTACTTCAACATCTGGCTGTAGGTCTACCACAACCCCACCTGAAGGTTCTTTGACTTCCAACTCTGGCAGATGGATCTGTGCTTTAACTTCTGGTACATCAATATCTATATCTGTGTGTGGCACAGATATTTTCATGTCAGCTCCATCGATTTTGATTCCTTTGTCAATGTCAGGTGCTTCAACACTGAGACTTTTGTCTACATCGGGCACTTCCATGGTGACACTTGGAGAACCAATTCCAAATTTTGGTAATTTGAATGTTGGCATCTTGAATTTTGATGGTGATCCATCTGTATCCTCTGTCCCAACCTTGATATCAGGAGCTTTGATTTCCACTTCAGCAGATGGTTCTTTCAGTTCAACATCAGGGAGTTTAACTTCAGCTTGGACTTCTGGTAGTGTCACATCTACATCTTTCTTTGACAAACTTAAATCAATGTCAGGCCCTGTTATTTTTGGCATTGTGATTCCAAACTTTGGCATTTTAAACTTTCTTCCTTGCCCATCAATTTCTGCTTCACACTCTGGCAGGTTCACATCCACTTCCCCTCCTTTGACTTCTATCTTTCCCTCTGGAATTGCAGCGTCCACATCTGGTAGACTGACATCAACTTCTGGGGACTTAATACTTGGTTTTGAAAAAGAAAATTTTGGCATTGAAAATTTTGGCTTTTTCACTTTTGTATCTACCTCGACATCTGGCTGTAGGTCTACCACAACCCCACCTGAAGGTTCTTTGACTTCCAACTCTGGCAGATGGACCTGTGCTTTAACTTCTGGTACATCAATATCTATATCTGTGTGTGGCACAGATATTTGCATATCAGCTCCATCGATTTTGATTCCTTTGTCATCAGGTGCTTCAACACTGACACTTGGAGTTGCAACTCCAAATTTGGGAAATTTGAATGTTGGCATTTTAAACTTTGATGGTGATCCTTTCTGACCTAACTGAGCTTCTGTCTCTGGAGCGTTAATTTCCACTTTAACAGAAGGTTCCTTTAGTTCAACATCAGGGAGTTTCACTTCTGCCTTGGCTTCTGGAAGTGTCACATCTACATCTTTCTTTGACAAACTTAAATCGATGTCAGGTCCTGTTATTTTTGGCATTGTGATTCCAAACTTTGGCATTTTAAACTTGCTTCCTTGCCCATCAATTTCTGTCTCACACACTGGTGGTTTTATATCCATAGCAACTTTAGGAGCTTCTGGGAGTTCAACCTCAGCTTTAGCCTCTGGGAGTGTCACATCTACATCTTTTTTTGAGAAGCTCAAATCAAATTCAGGTCCCTTTACTTTTGGCATTGAGATCCCAAACTTTGGCATTTTAAACTTGCTTCCTTGCCCATCAATTTCTGTCTCACACACTGGTAGTTTTATATCCATAGCAACTTTAGGAGCTTCTGGGAGTTCAACCTCAGCTTTAGCCTCTGGGAGTGTGACATCTACATCTTTTTTTGAGAAGCTCAAATCAATTTCAGGTCCTTTTGGCATTGTAATTCCAAACTTTGGCATTTTGAACTTGCCACCATGTCCATCAAGTTCAATGTCAGTCTGCAAAGATTTGATTTGCACTTCAGGCTTTTTAATTTCTGCCTTTGCCTCTGGAATTTGAACTTCTGCTTTTCCAAGACTGACATCAATTTTAGGTTCAGCTTTTGTCTCTGGTAATTTTACATCTACATCCTTCTTTGATAAGCTTAAATCAAATTCCGGCCCTTTGACTTTTGGCATTTTGACTCCAAACTTTGGTAATTTAAACCTCCCACCATGAACATCCATTTCTGCTTCACTCTCTAGTGGTTTAATTTCAACAGCAATTTTAGGGGCCTCTGGAAGTTGGATTTCAGCCTTGCTCTCTGGAACTGCAATCTTAGCATCTGGAATTGAAACATCTACTTTTCCAAGATCAACCTCTGGAAGTTTGACATCAGCTTTAACCTCTGGTAATGTGACATCTGTGTCTTTCTTTGATAGGCTTACATCAATTTTGGGTCCTTTCACCTTTGGCATAGAGAAACCAAGATGTGGCATTTTAAACTTGCTTCCTTTACCGTCCTGTTCAGTTCCTGTAGTTTTCATATCTATTGAAGGGCACTCGATGTCAGTGCTGGGTGCTGCAATGTTAAGCACACACTCCTCTTCAGGGATGTTAATGTCAGCTTCACCAGTTTTAACATCTTTGTCCGTATCGGGTAGGTTTACAGAGATGTTTGGAGTACCAACACCAAATTTTGGTAGTTTGAATGTTGGCATCTTAAATTTTGATGGTGATCCTTCTATACCCTTTGCCGCAACTTTTATTTCAGGTGCTTTAATCTCCACCTTAGCAGAGGGTTCTTTGAGTTCAACTTCTGGGACTTTAACTTCAGCTTTTGCTTCTGGTAGTGTCGCATCTCTGTCTTTCTTTGACATACCAAAGTGAATTTCAGGTCCTTTTACTTTTGGCATTGACATTCCCAACTTTGGCATTTTAAACTTGCCTCCTTGCCCATCAAGTTCAACTTCACCTTGCAGAGGTTTAATTTCCAATTCTGGTTTTGTAACTTCTAGTTTTTTCACTGCTTTCCCAATACTGACATCAACTTTAGGAGCTTCTGGAAGTTTGACCTCAGCAACATCCTGTTGGTGGATTGCAATCTCTGGAGGCTTGACCTCTACTTTGACACCAGGTCCTGTACCTTCAATGTCAGGAAGTTTGACTTCTGCTTTAGCTTTAGGCAGTGTGACATCTACATCTTTCTTTGATAAGCTTAAATCAATTTCAGATCCTTTTACTTTTGGTAATGATATTCCAAATTTGGGCATTTTGAACTTGCTTCCTTTTCCATCAAGTTCAGCTGCAGTTGTTTTCACATCTAGAGACGGGCCCTCAATGTCAACACTGGGTGCCTTAATGTCAACATCTTCGACGTCGGGGAGTCTTACTTCAGCTTTGGCTTCTGGTAGTGACACATCTACGTCTTTCTTAGATAAGCTGAAATCAATTTCTGGCCCTTTTACCTTTGGCATTGAGATTCCAAACTTTGGCATTTTAAACCTGCTTCCTTGCACATCCATTTCTGCTTCACTTTCCGGTTGTTCTGGGATTTTAATGTTAGCTTTAGCCTCTGGTACATCACCAGCTTTCTTTGAAAAGCTTAAATCAACATCGGGCCCTTTTACTTTTGGCATTGTAATTCCCAACTTTGGCATTCTGAACTTGCCTCCTTGTCCATCACGTTCACCTTCAGTCATCAGAGGTTGGATTTCTACTTCAGGTTTTTCGACTTCAAACCTCTGTTCTGGAATAGAAACATCTACATGTCCAATAGTGACATCAACGTCAGGAACTTCTTGGAGTTTGACCTCAGCTTTAGCTTGTGGTAGTGTCACATCTACATCTTTTTTTGATAGGCTTAAATCAATTTTAGGCCCTTTCACCCTTGGCATGGAGATGGCAAGATTTGGCATTTTAAACTTGCTGCCCTTTCCTTCTCCTTCAAATGTTTTTATCTCTGCCCCGTCAATGTTTACATCCTTCTCCACATCAGGCACATTTAAATCCATTCCTGCGGTAACTGCTCCAAACTTGAGCAATTTGTTTGTTTGGTCGTCAGCTTCAACATATTTGATGTCTGAACCACTTACTGAATCGATATATTCAAATTCATCAGTTTCAGCAGTTTTGGCATCAGATATGAGTTCTCCAGTCTCTGCTTTTACATCTTGAAGGAATATCGTCCTTTCTCCTTTTAAAGTATCGTCTTGTTCTGGAAAGTCCATCCCAACGTCAGGAATCTTTATGTCTTGTCTGGCGATCCCAAAGCTCGGCATTGTTATCCTTGCCTTCTTTGTTTTTTTATCTGATTCTCTTGGGCTGAGTGTAACTGCAGACTCATATTCGAATTTGATGCCCGCTGTGCCTTGTATGTTCACAGTGTCTTGTGCCTGATGAATGGCTCCTTCTTGTGCACTTTCTTTTCCGGGTATTATAATGTCTTCTCTTTTGTAATCCTCAGTTTTAATGTCTCCGTCGCTTTGTTTTGCCTTATTCTTGTGTTTCTTTTCAGTTGTTTTTAAATCTACCTTGGTCTCAATTAAAAGCTCCTCTGAGGTCATATCAGCAGGTGTGATCTTCGGTAGTTTTACTGTAGTCTTTGAGATTTCTGGAGAGGCAGTTATGTCATATTTCGTGAAGTGTGCCTCATGTTTTGTTTTGGTATCCACAACCTTAGTCGGTGTTTTTACTGATATTCTTTGTGCATTTGCATCAATCACGATAATCTCTTCAGGTATGGGCACTCCTGATGTATCAACCTTAGGCAGCTTAAATCCAGGCAACTTTGAAACGGCCTCTTTCACACTGTCAACATCAATTGACATTGGTGAAGTTTCAGCTTTAATTTCTTCATGACGTCCTGTGAAACCAGCTTTAGGCTCTTTAATTCCTTTGGCTGTGATCCTCATAGACATGTCCTCCATACCTGGTATCTCAATTTCCTCGCGTTTGGGAAGTTGTGTTCTCGATAGACTTCTTTTTGACAGTTGCTCATAAGGATCTGCTTTCACTTTTGTACCGTCAGTTGGAAGCTGCTCAGATTTAGTTGTGGATTCTTCAGCCTTTACAGTCACTTTTTGTACAGTTTCCTCAGCGGTAATGTCACCAAAGTCAGTTTTAGGCAGTTTAAATGTTGCACTAATCTTTGTTTCCTCTTTTTGTTTAATGTCCTTGCCTTTGGTCATTTTTTCCTCACCTTTCTGTGGAGATTTGCAAATTAATGCAACATCAGATATATCAAGTTCCACCTTTGGAACGCTTATTTCCATCTTCGTTGTCACTGATTTGACTTTTGAACCCTCATTGCTGATTATTTGGGACTTGGCATCAAGTGCTAGTTGATCTCCCTGTTTGGTGTGTGCCTCTAAACTTGGCATGACATCTGATTTTTCATTGTCAGGTTGATCCGGTATTTCAATACTTGCCCCGAGTGTTTTGAGCCTTTTTGGGGATTTTGCTTTCATATCCTTCTTGTGCTTATCCTTCCCCAAAATTTTCATTTTTAATTCAGACCGTTCTTTCTTCTTTTTCTTGCCATCGGGGGATTTGATACCAGGGGAGCTTTCTTTATCCGCCAGAGCCACGGTTAGATCTTCTGTTTTCAAGGTGTTATCTAGAGTAATGAGTTCCACCTTGTGTTGAGTTTGAGGTTCGGTCTGATCCTCCTTCACATGGACTTTAGGTGTTTCTCCTGAGGGGCTTTCAAGGAGCTCAGGTGAAAGCATGTCGGAGGTGTCATGTGTCTGGAGACTTTTGCCACTGATCTGTCCAGTTGTCGGTGTGTCTGTGTCCTGGTCTTCGGTTGAACTTATGCGGCCTCTCTTTGTCAGCATAGAAAGCTTTAATTTATGCTTTTTCTTGTCTTTGACAGCATCCTGTGACTTTATCGGTGACTCTGTGTCACTTGTAGTGGGACTCAGCTCGAGTTTTCTCTGCTCATCTGCCTCTGAGGAACTGTGAGACCTGGTAAAGCGGGACTTCCGTCCTTTTCCAAAGGAGGGGAACTTGGGCCAGGAAATGCGGGCATCACCACGTCTTTTGGTTTTTCCTTTCTCCCTCAGTTCGGGGGCGTAGAGATCGTCCTCCTGTCGAGCAACGGAAACATGAGATGTCAGTTTTAGCCCCAAGACAACCTGTCACAAATAATGTGAGCAGATAACTTGAAAATAGTTACAGGGATGACATCAGATTCGATGGCTGGTTCAGTCTCTGTGATGTCTGGTTTGCGTTTCAAGCAGAGCTTCACTTTGTAAGCCTGAGCGTGTTCGAGAATCTGGATGGCATCTTCGTATGACACGTTGTCAAAATAGACTGTTGCACTCAGGATCTGATCACCTGTGGAAACAGAAGCAAAAAAATTACAGAAGCACTTAGAGGAGAAGGCGTTCAGTCATGAAGTGTTTCACAGATATTGTATGATGAGTCATTAGACTTTGCAACTTGAGTTTTTCTGTGTGTGTGGACATGATGTTTGTATTAGATTTGAAATTTAACAACCAAATAAAAGTACTCTGTTTATATTTTCCAATGGACCCAATCAGGAGCTTCATTAATTGAACATTTCTCACCCAGAGTAGTAAAAGCGTTTTTATTTTCCATTATATTTGGACAGATTGGACTGGTACTATAATTGTTTCTCGTTTCCGACTGCTCGTTTACCTTCTTTCAGTTTCAGACTTTTGGAAGCAGGTGACTCTGGTACTACTTCCTTAATGAAGATCCCGTCCTTTCCCCCTCCGCCGTAAACGAGACCTTCTGCACATCCATCTTGGGCTGTTTTCACTATAACCCCAGACTCGGGGCTGTGAACTTCCTGTCAGCACATCAGAATAAAAAAGGATAAAATCTTTTTTACCTTTAGCTGCGAGATTCTCTGCTGCTGCAGCCTGAGGTGATTCACATATACAACACACAGAGGAAGAGGTGGAAATGTCTCACCTTCAGTTTGCTCATCTTTGGAGTTGAGCGCTTTTCAAACATGGACCCAAGCCCAGACTTTTTACTTTTCTTTCCACTCCCACTTTTGTGGTGTGGGTAATGCTCTGCTTCACACTGAAAGAAAAGTAGAAAGAAATCTTTCAGTTCTAGCTCCACATAAAGAGTCATTGTCAGAGCTTCAGCCTTATTTAAACAGGACACGTGACAGATACAGGCTGTGACTATATTTGCACTGAGGGAAGGCTAATACGCTTTATATACATTCATACATGGGAGTATCAGAGTTTGCAAACATAAGAGTTCATATTATACTGCACTCTGTTGGCACTGTTTATATAATGGGGTAGGTGATATTCAAGGATTCAAGGATCCTGATATATCTGGTGATATATCTTTCCCTCAAACTACTACAGCCAATGTGACGAGTGTTGAGATGAAAAGAAGCAGCGGACACGAAATTATCACCATCCACCAGCCAAATTCTGGAAAATCTATTGAGTGTCTATACAAATTTGAACATTTACGATAGCAAAAGGTTCTCCGCGGTGAGGTCAAGCTGGGTTTTTGTCTTGTCTCGTCATTTCCTGTTTTATTTTGAAAGATAACTGTCCTCTCGTTTCGATTGGTTCTACCTGTTCCCCATCACCCTGTGTATACTGTATATTGTCTGCGTCTCCCTTTGTCCCGTGCCAAAGTGTTTCGTCTCTCGTAGCATTCACCAAAGCCTTAGTTCATAGCCCACAGCCACAGCATTATAGCTCTTGTGTCTTTTTGTTTTCTCTTCCTCGTAAGAGTGATTTTCTGTTGTACTTCTTAGTCTAGTCTTCTGGTTTCTTTGTGTTTAGCCTCTTTGCAGCGCATTAAATTAATGTTTCATGGCCTTTTGTTTTTCCTCGTTGTGAGTGATTTTGATTTTGTTAATCTTTTGATAAGCGCAGTTCAGAGTTTTTTCCTCCTCGGAGTGATTTTTTGTTTCTCCTAGTTTAGGCCTTGTTTCATAGCCTCACTCATTCGAGGATCCTAGTAGATCTGAAATAAACAGCTCTCTGCCTAACTCTGAGTCCTCCTTGAGTCCCGGCCTGACAATCTGTTCCGGATAGATGGAGACAGTTTAGTCTGTTTAAATCCCTCTGCTATTTACAGCATATGAGTGGCACTGTTTCCAGTGAAGCATGAAGTACAGCACTGTTCAGTGTCAACATTTACACATCCTGATTACGACTTCACAGTAAGCGTGATGTATGATTTAATTGTGCACAGTGGGCGAGGCCTATAGGAGAGTAATAATAGAACATCTACAGTTACACATGTACAGTGTAAGTTTGAAATGTGACTTTTATATAGATCCAATTAATTTCTGCAAATTTGTAACGTCTGAGTATCTGTGGATTTTCCGACATGCACAGCTCTGTGTGTGAAATCTTGGTCACAAGCTTATTTTTCTAACTTCGTTTTGTTTGAATCACAAATAGACTTCTGAATGCGGCAGTGTGTTTACAAGTAACCGGGTTAATCTGCTCTCTGTAATCAGCTGATTTCTAAAGTGTCTTTGTTAAAACCAAACCCAGTTTTCCGCACCTGAGGTGAGAGATTAAGAAAACTGATTTCTCTGTCGTGTTTATATTTTCACTGCATGTAGGACTGTAAACCAGTTCTCTGATTTATTGTCCTGGTTCATTTCTGTTGTGTCCGTGTAATATCGTGCTCTGTACCTCTTTGTCACTGTCGGTGTATTTCCCAGTTTCAGGAAACTCTTCGACGGGGGACGATCCTTGAGGGCGCGGTCTCTCTCCCTCTGTGAACTGCGATGGCTCGTCACATATCTGCGTGGACACGAGGTCAGTCAGCGCACAAAACAAGTCACGTGATCTATTCCCAGAACGGTTGTTAAGCTTTCAAAGAGATATCATTTGTGTCATTCGAGCCAGTCGCAGTCAGACGTTTGTATCTTCTCCTCTTACAAATCAGTTTGAATGTGGAGGCTCGTGTAGCTGCACCTGCAGAACGCAACACAAACGTGTGGAGGAGAAAAGTGGATCGCATACAGTGTGATAACACTTTGTGTGCCAGAAAACTGCGTGTTTGGTTGTTTGGCATTTAATGATTGTCACATTAGTATTGTGATTCCAGAGATGTAACGTTGGCCAGAGTAAAATATCTCAGCAATAATTTGATTTATTTCCCTGAGGATTATTCCTAATGACTTATCAACTTAATCTTTAAATCTAGTAGCTCTATATAAGTAAGATACAGTTGTTATTTTAACACATATTTAATGAACATTTAGGAAAATACACATATCAGATCAGACAAAACTAAAGGACTCCTTTGTGCAGAGGTGTATAACTGAATATTTTAACAAGCCAGGACAGAAAATGACTCAGCAGAGACATAAATGAAACATAAATTTATAAATTTGACTTTCCGTCACGTGATGGTACTCACCGAATCGTCCTCTGTGTTGGGCTCTGGAGCTCTGAGCCTCCGACTGGCACCTGTTCACACACACACACACACACACACACACACACACACACACACACACACACACACACACACACACACAGACAAACAGAAATACTAAATTAACATCTGATCTGCTTATTGTAATATTATTTTAGTGCTTCGTTCCAACAGGCTCCAGACGTTGCATGGTTGGTTAAATTCATTTTAGCAGCACCGGTCACGGAGTAGTCGAGCCACTGTAACTTACTGCACAAATAAATCACGTGAAGTGTAATTTGTATGTAATTATGCAAATGAGGAGAAAGCACAAGTGTTTATCTGCAGTAAACTGAGACTTCCACCTCGTTGTTTCGAGGCTCACAGAGACACTGGAGCCGGTGATGAGACTATTTAGAGTTCTTCCTGGCAAAAGTTCCCCCAGGGCGCCGCTGCCTCCTCCGTCTGCTAAGTGATCCACCGCATCGATCCACAGATTAAACTCTGCAGCCTCTCAGCTCAGAGCCTCAGGGCTGCCAAGAAGGGAAAGTCTGACTCCAACAGATACTGTTAGTCAGATTAATATTATTATTATTACCCGCTCTGATACCTAACCTCAATTTGATTAGATTCAATCTTAAATTACCTTTTAATGTGAAGTTTATTGTATCAGGATGTGATTCTTTGTTAGCTGTGCAAAATATATTGGATAGAAAAATACCAAATAATGTTGCTATGTGCTCTGTCCTTCACATTTTCTGTGGTTTAGATCCTCAACGGCCGATAAATTCAAAGCGGTTTCATTCTACACGGGAATTAAAATAGTTTAAGACGCAAATAAAATGTTTTTTGACTTTGTAGGTCTCAAATCAAGAAATTTAAATGTCACCCAAAGTTTGCATCATCATATCTGCTGCCATGAAGTTCAACTATTTAACGGTATCACAGAGCTCTTAGAAACATTTCTGAATGTGTTGTTAAACCGCGCTGTTTTAAATCAGCCACAGTAGGAGAGGATAAACTTTCTGTGAATTATAAAATTATTTTAAAAAAGCGTCTTCTTGTGAGTAAACCTGTGATTTTAGGGTTCAGTATTCATTTAAAATTTCACATTTTAAAATATAATAATCCTGCAATATGCACAGCGTTGAACACAGTGTAAAGTGCGGCGTCACAGTTTCTTAACTGACCACCACGTTGACACCCCACCCACGGCCTTAATCTAAGTCATGTGAAGAGCGTCGACTGCCTTTAGACTGATGCCTAAAATCCTCAGTGTTTATAATTCAAGAGAGATCAGGGAGATATCGAATGACATAATTTCATTCCTGAATATCTGAAACATCATCACAGACAAACATTCACTGACACAGGAGCAGAAATAACGTCAGAGGACTAGAGAAGATCCACACGGTGAGCTCTGAACACAGCGCTGTCTAGACGGGTTGTGAAATATAATAATCAACAGCCTCTACAGCTGCCTACACCATTAACCCGAGTGCTGCATGAGTCCCTGTCACACAGTCATTACCATGCGTGTCTTTCAGACCAGGTATGACTAACAAAAACCCTCTCAGCTCACCTACCTGCTGCTGCTGTTTGTTCAAGTCCTGGAAATAAACCAGCGTGTTAATAACGTGTCGTCCAAACTGCTCTTAAACATTCCTGGAGTGAGTGTGACTGCTAAAGAACAAATGGACGGAGGAGGCGGTGCACTGTTACTTACACTGTTTTCACAGTCTTACCTCGGGTGTCACTCCCAAACTGAATTAAGTGTTTTTTAAAGGTCTCGCTGACTCCAGAGACTTAACTCTTTGCACCACACATGATTCAAATACCCAGACATGTACGTTCTCTGTCTCTCATTCTCAAATACCATAACTCAATTATTTGTTTAATTAATGAACGTGGAGAACGCTTAAAAGACTCCAAAGTCTTGACTTTCTCGTATAGTTTTTTGGTTTATTGCATCACAAAAGTAACTGAGTACCTGTAATTAGATATAATCATCATTTTAATTAAGTAGAATCAATAAGTAAAAGAACATTTATTCAAATCTGGTGAAGCTTCACATTAATGACCCAGCAGCAAACCCAGGCCTGAAACAAGTCCCCGAAGTTTCTATAAACTAATAAATTAATAATTAATAAGTCCCATTAAAAAATAAAAATCAATGATACTGATCCGGTTTATTTTAAGATGACACAGCTTAGCTGTAATATCAAATTATCGAACGTTATCTCTTCTGTCTTCTCGCTCCTTGATTTGAACTCCACCACGAGGTTCAGTTTTTATGATTCTGAGTAAAATGTCACGTCACCTATCGAATGATATTCTGTGAAATCTAATTTGCCGCCATCAGTCGGTTCAAAAGTTCACTAACGAGATTCCCCTCGGCCTCGACCCTCTGTGCTAATTAGTCGATGTAACAGAGGCTGAGCTGAGGCGACGAGCACGGGAGACGTCGTCGTGTTGTCGAGCTGAAATGAGCTCGTTACCTCGAAGCATCACTGCGTCTAACATAGACTGTTAACTAAGTGACAAAACATCTGTTCTTCTGCAGAGTCGTCGTCACATCTGGACGTACAAACATGTTAAATGTGACGCCCTGTGCAGAAGGAGACGCCTTGACACAGCGAGTAGTTTGACTTTAGAGTGTGGAGGTCAGCTGTGCTCCACCTCATTCGGTTTCAAAGAACCTGCTGCACCTCTTGATAAATAGTAAATTTCAGAAACAGCATCATTTGAAAAAGACTCTTATAATGATCAGTAGATGTAGACTCAGGTCTGAGACAGTACTTCGTGAAGTGGAGCTTCAGAATTAGACAGATTCATTAAACTAACTTCATAATTGAGTCGTCATGTGCCGTGTCTTCAGTACACAGCCGCTGTCGTAGTAACTGTGTGTGCTGAGCTTCATGGGGGATTCAGGCCCTGCTTGGCTCGACTTGAAGAATGTATTTATCATACTTCATCCAGGCCGGATGTCCAGTACTCCTGCCCCGACGACTGGTACCGCACAAACTCCTTTCTCAAATATTTGTCATGTGGGTGCCACAGAGGGCCTGATAACGCCTCTCACCGCCGACTAAAATCCTCAAAATAAAATCACTTATCAAAGATTAGATATCGTGAATATTCATAAAGGCGCTGCTGGGTTTATTCTGATCTGACTTTGATGACAATATTCTGCAGATAAAAGCTCCAGCGGTCGATGCTGAAGTCTTTTGTGGTGCAGATCCTGCATGATTCATTTTTGGGTGCAACTGCAGCTCAGGATTTTTGGGTGTGGCTCATCCCTCGGTGCCCGTGCTGATGTGATGTGAGGCTCATAAACCACCGACTGCTTTCAAACACTGATACTCTGCTGTCCTGACACAATGCTGTGTCAGTGAACCTCTCATGCTCGCTTGTGCATCTGCAATCTTAGAAATATGAATCAGTTTGTGGGTTGATTCTGGACTGAGATACCTCGCCGTGTCCTCAGCTCCTCTCTTACGTAACCGCCTCCTGCTCCACTTCGTGCTTCCTGTTGAAAAGCACCTGAAGCGCCCCTCTCCACTAAACTAATATAAAGTCATACAGCTCATTATTTGTGCTCTCAGATTTGGATTCTGCTCAGACAAACACAAGCTCCTTTCACTGGGAGGCAGCTTGTTTGGATCCAAATTATAATAAGATTTAAGTGAAGGGGGAAAAAAACAATTAGATTTTCTGCATGGATTGCACGAACATGAGACGGTAAGGGCGCATGCTTTCAATCTACTAATCGGCCTCAAACTTACGCAGAGTTTCATCACGGCTCTGGAATTTGGATCTGAATCTGCCCCGCTTTCCCACGACATGCAATTACACCAAAAACACACAGAGCCGTGATTTTATTCCAGGTCAGCAACCTGCACCTGGGTTAAACTGTGTTTGCAAACACTCCCGTGTCCCAGAGCGCCACGTGACTGGACCCAGATTGATTTAGTTATTTCTGGAGTCGACTCAGATGTTTGAAAAGCTGGATTAAATACAAAGTATGAGGAAACCATTGTTACAACTATAAATCTTTGACCTTACTGACAATAAGCTAAAGGTTAAGCCTGATGAGGGAAATATTGATTTCAGAGCCGGGTTCGTCTGACTGAGGCTGATGGTTCGTAATGGATCAGGATCGTCTGCTTTAGGCTCCACCGCCGAGCAGATCAGCCGCCCCGTCTGGCTCGCTTCCTAGCAGAGAGCTCTCTGTGTCTTTCTCTCTGACCTTGAAGCCTCTCAGAGCAACACAAATCTCTGCACAGTTTAGATTTAATTAAAAGTGGCAGCAGCAGTAAATGAGGATGATTGTAGGAAATGGAAAGTGGCAACATAAAAAAATAACAATTATTTTTATCATTTAGCAGCAACCTGAGCCTCTAGCAACACAATATACATTAATATACCTTTGATATTATATATAATCCTTAGATGCCACTAATAACAAACACAATATAAAAAAACTGGTTTCCAGTAAGAATACATGAACTCTATATCATGTTCATCTACACGTCACGTTGGTGATGCAGCGATTTCTCTGGATGATTTTACTCTGGTGCTTATTTATCCTCGGTAAGAAACACCGACCCTGCAGAAACGTACGAGCTACATTTCCATGAAATCGTTGCTTATGTGCCAGAAAATATCGACTGAAAGCAAACGGCTGAATAAATCAGACAAAAACTGAAAATCACAAACTCTCTCCAGCGTTATGTGCAAAAAGAAACATGCATCATAAACGCAGAACTTTATACAGATCTGCAGGGTTCAGTAATAAAACATCTATATTTTCAGCATTATTTCAAGATTAGCAAGTCATTTCTATCATAGTATGAAATAAAAACAAAGATATTTATCTGATCTGATTCTCTGCAGTCAGTTGAGATATGCTTTCAACTTTCAGAAGTTTTAATATTTTCTATGTTACAGGTGCTCTCGTCCTGTTTTCACATGAAGCTGCAGCTGTAAACATCTGCCGGTGAAGGATTTGCTAATTTTGGGGAATCATTCCAGTAGCTGTTTCCATCTTTTCCCTCGGGAACTCATCGTCTACACTATTTCTGTTTTACTGACAGAGTCTGTTTGCCTTTCAGCCTCGGCTTCAAACGCACAGCAGGAAGGAAACAGGAGAAGAGCGGAGCCGCCGCGACGATGACATCTTCCAACACTCCCTGCACTCTGCAGACACACCCAGCGCTCACTGCAGGCAGGTCAGCAACACAACCCAGCATCAGCACCAGACGCCGTCTCTCTCCATCACAAACACACGCACCAACATAATCTCTCCCACTGCACTACTGAACCCTGCTGCTGAATCAGTGAATTGCTCACGGGGAAATCGACACAGACAAATTTACAGAGAGAGAGAGAGAGAGAGAGAGATGCCCACCCGTCCCTGACGAGGCGGCGTGCCAGTTGGGGAAGGCCAGGTGGAAACAGTCGCACATGATGGCAGCGGCAGTGGAGGCGGTGGCAGCAGAAACAAGGTCCTGGGTCGGGCAGGAAGGGAGGAGGGTGGTGGTGGTGGTGGTGGTGGTGGAGGAGGGCTAGGCAGGCAGGTGCTGCTGCTGTCGCTGCTTCCCCCCCCAGACGCGTCCTGAATCAGCCTGTGTGCAGGTCGCCAGTCGCAGCACAGCGAGGGATGAGTTGCAGAAATAACCAGAGAGAGAGAAGAGACTGAGAGAGCTCGCTGCGCTCAGAGCTGTCCACCGAGTGAAGGAAACTCCCTCGCCTGCCCCGTAAACATGGACCTCCAGTGCAGCACGCTAACTTAATTATGGGAGGAGCTGCCCCCCCCAACACAGACACATCCCTCAGTTCTCCTTCTACTCCTCCTCCTCCTCCTCTTCCTCTCTCCTCTGTTCACTCTCATTGATCGGCCTAATCGGACAAGGACAATCACGATGTCAGCTTCTGGCTCCAGCAGCGATGGGAGGGGATGAGGGGCTGAAACAGTTTATTGACATGGAGCCATAACTCAATTTGACGCTGTGTACACTTAGTTTAAAGCCCCTCACTGTGGACGGAGAGGCACGATGATGAAGATTTTATCTGGGGAAAAAGCGTGAGAGGAAAGTTCATGTCGGCCTGAGGAAGTTTGAAGCTGAGGTCGGGAAACGAGAAATCCTAAAAGTCGGTTTCAGTATTTCAAGATGACGTGTCAGAGAAAACATGTTACATCCTGGACTCAGAGTCACAAAGAGAAACATGTAAGAACGTGTGAATACATCTTCAGACGAGTCCATGAAAATGGAAACACAGAAAGATATTATTTCATTTTGCAGTTAGACTTCAGTTCATTTATTGCTGAAATTATGAACTGATTAATGAAAATAAATAATCAATATTTAATCATTAATCAGTCAAAACATTCTCCTCACAATGTTTCCTGCTCTATATCTTTGTAGATCAAATATTTTTTTGTTTGGATAAAAAATATATTTTAAGACATTACACTTAATTTAATACAGTTTAACTGTCACATATAATCATACAGGTACGATATCAGTGAAACACCACAATTATTTCTTTGTGGAAATATTAATAAATATTCATCCTCATCCATAACGAATATTAAACAAACAAACATGAAGTAGTTTCTAATTTTAAGGTGGACTGTTCCTTTAACATTGTCCTGAAACAACAGACTCATTAGCAGCACCTGAAACACGCTGAACATGTGACTGTGAGCGATTCACTCATCACATCAGTAACGTGAAAAGAAGACGCAGGCTGAGAGCTTTTTAAAATGCGATTACGACCAGAGAGGAGCCGCGCCTCCCCCAGGACGAGGTCACTAATGCTGGCCGTACATTCACCCAGGTGCTGCTCTGCAGGATGACGTCCCTCACATTTTTGCAAACATCGTCTCTGTCAGCATCACGTTTTATTAGAAAATCCATCAGGATGTTTCAGCTGCCAGCTGGACGACAGCCCACAAATCTGAACAAATAACCGCTG
Organism: Collichthys lucidus; assembly: GCA_004119915.2. Taxonomy (NCBI): domain Eukaryota; kingdom Metazoa; phylum Chordata; class Actinopteri; family Sciaenidae; genus Collichthys; species Collichthys lucidus. Next base: position 30,664,700 of record CM014095.1, read on the forward strand.
CACTCGTCCTGCTGGTTTGATCGTCAGTACTAAGTGAAGCTGGGTCCTGAGAGTGAAGCTGGCAGTGCATTAGCCGGGCCGGGACGAGCACTCAGATCAATACTGCAGAAATGAAAGGTAGCATTACGGTGACAGGCAGCAGGTATCAGGTCGCTTTCCTCCATAATGTTTTTACATTTGTGTTGCTACACAGGAACAACAGGAGGAAAACACGAGCGCAGCAATATATCTAAATCATACTTCCAGTCGTGCTCCTGATGGGTGTGTCTGAAATAATATTATCAGGTGTCAGGGCAGATATTTTCATCTGTGCTCAATGAAAAATGCAGTTTCTCTTCAGTGATGCAGCAAATTCAATCTGAGCCATTATTCAGATGTGGGGAATAATTACAGTTATTTTATCCCATTGTGCTTCAGTTCAACTAATTTAATGATGAGGTTTTTGTTCCCGCTCCCCTTTTTTTAAGTTGCTCTACTTTTGTCATTGTAAATCTGTATTCAAGTCAGAGCGAATCCAGACAAATGAGATAATCTTTCCTTCTTCTTCTTCTTGGCTACGAGCGCAGCGAATGACACAGCGTTTAGTGCTGGCACAGGTTCAAAAAACATTTCTAAAACCTTTAAATCAATTTCTGGCTTCAGAGAAAAAGGAGAAGGAACAACAGCTGCTTCACACGTAGACAATGAGCCACCACATGCAGGATTTTTCATTTTCTCGTCATATTATTTTGAATTTTTGAAGCATCCATCAGAAAAAAACACGTTACATGAGAAGGTTAGCGTGCAAAAAGACACGAGTCAGAACAAAGTGGACATCAGTAGCTCTCAGAAAAAGGCCAGTCGTGCTTTTCTGTGGTTTGTTGTTGATGCTTCTCAGGTGTCCGAGTCTTTCAGAAACGCTGTGCCATTAAATACGCGGCAGAAGAGTTTTGTTTGCAGACATGTAACATACAACGATGCACATAACAGCACGATAGCAAGCCGGACTCGAATATCTGTCCAGATGCTGCCCAATATTGTTTCTTCTTCTTACGGACGCACGTCTTACAGCGATGGTAAAACCTAAAACCAAGTATTTAGTCACGTAATGGTGAATGTAGAAGACAGCAGCAGCACACCATGCATGTGAAAGTGGTAGCTGCTCATTGTATCTATAAATATTTGTGCTGTGTTGGTGTGACATTCAATTTAGACACATTGATCAGTTGCATCCTGTTTGCACACGTAACTCATGTAACCAGGTGTAGATGTGGACGTAAACACTGACTGGCAGCGTTCATGCAATGAACGTAAGAGTTTGTAGTTCTCAGACACCAGAGGGTAAAAAATGGTGCCGCTCCCACATACTGTATGTACGCATGGGTCAGAACTTCTTTTAAAATCCGCTGAGTCCAAAATGTCAGAAGCTAAAATCTGTTATTTAAGGAACATATCGGATCATTCGGCTGCTTCAAAACTTTATTTACAAATTTCAGAATTAGGCGTCGCTTATTTGTAGCCTCAAATTTTTTCAAAGAGCGGCAGTAGCTCAGTCCATAGGGACTTGGCTTGGGAACCAGAGGGTGGCCGGTTCAAGTCCCACATGGACCAAAAATATGGAAGGTAGCTGCTGAGGTGCCCTTGAGCAAGGCACCTACCCGCCCCAACTGCTCACTGGTCATTGATCTAGCTGGCTGCCCATCTCTCCACATTTGCATGTCCATGCCGTTGTACTGCATGTGTGTGTGTCTGGGTTAAAATGCATGTAAATAAAAAAAGAGTGAAAAAAGAATTTCACCATTGAGGGATTAATAAGGTATATTTTCTTCTTAAAATTTATTAAAAGAAGATCTGGATGTGATAAACAGTCGGCGTGTCTTTTCATGGCGTTGGTCAAAATGAATAAAAAATAAACCTTCACCTAAGAATATATAAAATAAAAGAAAACAATCTAACGTCTCATTTTAAAACAGTGAGATGAATTATAGGCACACAAACACTGACATACGATCACAAAACTTGTTCGCAAACAAACACAAGTTGCTGAGCAGCAGAGTCGACATATTTCCTCTGCATGAAGGTGAAATGTTGGGAAACAGTAAAAATGATGAATCTGTGCAGTCAGGTGAGGATTCACTGTGTCCGTCACATAAAAACTATCGATCACAGCTGCTTTAAAGTCCATGATGTTGCTGCACCTACATCACGCTGACTTCAGCATCATGCACAGGAACACAGGATCAGCTCCTTCTATTCTGGTCCCAGCCGTGTTCTTTGCTCGCTCTGAAGCAGCGCTGATGAATTTGTTGCAGTTAACTCGCTGCGATGTCGGGGAAAGGTGTGCGACCTTGTGAAAAGTGAGAGCGACCTTTGTTTTCCCAGAGAAATGCGGCTGCTCGGTTCCACACAACACGCTGTGAAGAAGCAAACCTGATGGACATGAGGCAGCGTCACATGGCAGCAACATGTACAACATGAGGACAAACACAACATGCATGCCACAGGCTTCATGCTGCTCTGCTGGAATGTGCACGGATGACTTCAGTGATCCGTATGCTCTGCTGGAGTCACGCAGATTTAAAATCGGACTCTGGGACTTTCATGTTCGTTAGCAGAGAGCGCAGATGTGCAGGCTCACCTTGGTTGACTCGAGGGCGGTCTGCATATTTCAGCTGAACGCGTTAAAGAGCAGAAAGTCCCACAAATACTGAGTCCAGCAGCCTCGTAATTATTTATCATAAAGCCCCTTTGATACTTTGAAAGTCCTCCAGTCATTCAGCCGCTGGGTCCAGGCTGAAGCATCTCAAACTGTTTTGGATTGTAACCGTGAAAGAAGCTTTCACCGAGTGAAACCTCTTTATCTACACCATGGACTGGCTCTCAACAATCCTCACTGACTTTGATTGGTGGTTTCAGACATTCATTTTCTTTTATGATCATTTTAATTTGATTTGTGACTAAATAACCTGCAGAACAGATTTTTTTTAGAGGTTGGTTGGCGTCTCCATCGGCATAACCTCGTCTGTAAACCTGCAGCACAGCAGAACATTGTCAGTTTTCATCCGTAGCTTTACAGTCAGTGACTCTGTGGCTTTGATTTGGTCGCCTCGGTGATACAAAGTTTAGTTTGATTCATTTTAGGGATTATTTTAGTAGAAATGGGATTAAATGTAGAAAAGGACTCCGAGGCCACCGTGGCTCCTCATGGTCAGCATGTTAAACCCCAAAGCCACCCAGGACCCCTCATGAAACATTAATCCAGCTGTCACCCTGATCTGCCTGATCTGAGCTGTCTTCATCCTCCGGCTCGTTGAGGAAACTCAACAACCAGGATGTTAAAGTGTCATTTCTCCTCACGATACTTTAGTCGTAGCAGTGTTGAATTCTTTCAGTCGTCTATGAAACAGCAGGTAATAATTAATCTGACGTACGCTGACTGTGGTGGAGTTGTATCCTCAGGTGTGTTGAGGTGTTTTGTGTGACTCAGCTGTGTGGAAACGTGGCAGCAGCCGTGGTGGTGTTGTGTAAGAAGCTGTAAACATCCCGGCTGGTGATTCTGATCTTCATCGCGCTTTGCTCTCAGCAGTGTTGGAAATGAATTATGTCTTCATGCACACACAGCGTGATTTAATTCTCCACGCACAGAAGAGGCATGTTGAACATGTCACTGACATGCTTTGACTTTGCTTTTGAAATGCGTTTCTTTATGGAGGGATGTGATCTTAGTGCACTGTCACCTCACAGCAAGAAGGTTCCTGGTTCGAACCTCGGCCTTGCATGTTCTCTCCGGGTACTCCGGCTTCCTCCCACAGTCCAAAGACATGAACAGGTGAATCGGTGACTCTAAATTGTCCGTAGGTGTCTATGTTGGTTGTTTGTCTCTATGTGCTGTGATGAATTGTTGACTCGCCTCTCACCCAGAGTCAGCTGATAGGCTCCATGATGATGACGAGGATAACTGGTTCCATGATGATCCTTTCTGTGGTTACATTTGTTGTAATTGACTTCATTCTACATTGTTTATTTCTGATAATAAAATATGTCCTGGTATTTTTTCAGCTTCCAACATTCGTCGTGTTAATGTGGTGGACCTGAGCCTGGAAGGTTGCTGGTTCCAATCCCCGCTCAGACAAGTAGGTAAAAAGTTATTCATCAGTTTCTCTTCTCGTTCAGCAGCCGTTGTTTTTGAGTTGTTGGGCGGGTGCGATTGTGAAACCGGGAGTGTCTGGGTGAAATGTTCATGCACCGCCTCCGTTATTTAGTTTCCTCCCGTGTAAGTCATTGTGTGTGTTACCTCAGTGTGTTTGTCATTCAGAGGATCAGACTTGGTGTTTGTGTTGCCTCAGACTTTTCCATGTACAGACTTGAATCTGTTTCAAAAACCTAATAACGAGTGATGAGTGGAATATTCAACCGTGTCCAAACACATTATCAGACAGAATCATGTGTTGAACTTCCAGTGACCATGAGCGACCATTTTTATTTTTATCTCTACGTGATACGAGAGATGTCTGGCGGTGTTGAAACAATGCTTTCCTCACAGAGCGGATGATTTAGCGGCCCACGTCATCTCCTCTGTTAGAATAAAAACGAGTGACCCCGACAGACAATGAGACGCTTTGTGCTTTAATTTCAGTTCAGTTTTGACTGAAAGACGAATTTTATTCTTCCTCCAAGAAACTTTGGACTCTCAGATCTGATTCATCATCCTCCTCTCTGACAGGCAGTGCAGCAAATTAAGTTTGAGGTCTGAATGTCAAGAACGTGACCTCAGTGGACCTGAGCGCTCAAACAAACCATCTGTGACGACACCCACCTGTCAATCAAAGTAACCCTGCATAACTTTAAGCCTTAATATAACCTGAACAGGTGAGTTGTATATAAATTCACCCTCAGTACAGTTGTCATGAGTTAGTCAGACGTCTGGTGTAAACTAATGATTAAAACATCAAAATAATTTAATCCAAACATTACACAGAAGCTCCATGAAGTGATTAATATAATATAAAGTCATTAAGTCTGACTGAACGCTGTAACTTTTATCTGTAATGAAAACTCTGCTCCCCTCTCACGTGACGAACATATGATGCAGCTCCATGTATGCATGTCGCATGTGTCTCATGCACATGCGAGCGGAGGCCGATGTGACTAATAGCTTGGACTCTGCCTTTAATTACCCACATTCATAATTCATTATGGGCTAATTAGATTGAACCGTGCAGACAGCCCAGCCACAGTTATCACTCTTGTTCAAGAACATGGTTTGGTTTCCGTCCAAGACTGATCATCATCTCCAACTTCATCATCATCATCATGAAAACAATCATAGCTGTTAAACTGTTTTTGAAATACTCATTAAACTATGAAACAGGTCTGTTTGAACTGTTTACACCACGTTCCACCTTCAGGATGTTATGTTATGTTACAGCACAGGACTCCACTTACTGTCTCTCCATCATCATGGATTTAAGTTAAACTAAGTTGAATCTTTATTGATCATGTAGGAATTAAAATTATTTCTCCGCATTTATCCGATCAGGTAACCCCAGCTGGCCCCTGTTGGAACATGCACATAGTGACATATAAACTGGAGCAGCGGGCGTCATGTCACAGTGCCCGGGGGTACGGTGCCTTGCTCAAGGGCCATGGCCATTTATGCACATTACACGCCACCTGCATGACTGTGATGACACTGAAACAAAAATATTATAGGATTTTCATTCAGGGATTTGTAGTATTGTTGGTATTCAATGTTTTTTATTTAGTTAAAATTATATATCTGAAATTTCTCTGCATACTGTTTGTATATGGTCCGCAAATGGTTTATACTTAATATCAGTATGTACGGAGATCCCGAGCTGTTCCCAGGCTAGATGGGCCATGTAGTCCCTCCAGCAGGTTCTAGGTCTGCCCCGAGGTCTCCTCCTAGGGGAACCGAACCACCATCAGCTGGCTCCTTTTTAACAGCATCGTACAATTTGTTCGTAAAATCTTACTCCGGTAATTCTGGCTGCCAAATAAATCTAGTGAGGTAAGAAGAACAATATTTCACTCTGTGGGATGAAGTAGTACAAAATACGGACAATCAACTAAAGTGCCTGAAGATTGGGACGAATGAACTTTCCACCTTTGGTTCTGATACATTTAGTCCAAAACAGATCAAGCAATAAAAAACTAGTTTTGAAAATACAATCCTCATGGTCATGCTCCAGCATCATGTTGCCAAAATACATATTTTTAAATCTCATTCACTTTTGTTTTTACTAAGTCAGATCCAGTGAGATCGTTTTGGCAGCAGCAGTTTGGCTTCGCTCGCAAACTTTCCCTGATTTCCCCTTTGAGTTATCGAGTCCACGTGGTCGGGGGGTCACAACCTTTCCAAGAACCTCTTGATACAAATCAACTGGCCTCTGTCTTACTGTTATTCAGTGGGTCCGCTCAAGAAAAACAACATACCAGCAGCTAATTTGTTTCCCCGTGGAAAATGAATGGGAGCCTCTTAGTCAGAGGATGCCGGTTCAAATCCATTTCTACGTGAACGCTGGTGTTCAGGTCGCTCATCCTCGTCCTGTGCTCGAATCTCCACGGTGTCTGGAGGACCTTGTAAAACACTTACACATAATCCGATAAAAAGGAATTTATTATGTAGCTCAGATACATTCCCATGTCTGGCTTCATCGGGAAGTCAAAGTTGAGACTTGAGTTACTCAAAGAGTCACAAGACGGGGACACGCTTCATTTTGAGACTGATCCTCTGATTAGATTTCACATCTGGATATTTTTCATCGCTAACGTCCAGTTATTAATATAATAAACTATTTCTGCATGTTCTGGGTTCACTAGAACAAACCCTCAATCCAGCTTAATTTGAGGACTTTTGTTTTTGTTTGGAAATTTGGAAACATCAACCTGGGCTTTACAAATCTGTTAGACAAACGATGAAATGAGCAACTGAGATAATAATTCAATTAGATTAAATGATCAGATTTCGTCAGTCTGTGCTGGTTCTGGTTCCATATAAGATGAATTAAATACTGACAGTGATATTTTTGTGCTGTGATTCAGGATTTTTAGGATAAAAATTTAAAGTATGCATCTTTTAGTTGAGGTCAGGAGACGTGCTGTAACATTTTCAGACCAGTGTGAGGCGCTAAAACGCTTTACTTAAACCAGACCAATGAAATTCCTTTAGCAGCATCTCATCAGAAGGAGAGGACGTCATTCTGTCAAATATTTAATTAATAATAATAGTAATAATAATTAACATCATGATAATACTGGATATTAAAAACCTCAGACTACTTTGCATATTGGCAGTGAAACGATTACTTCTTTGTTTACCAACATAACTGATTTATAACCTTTATATATTATACAGAACCAAAGTAAACTTTCTCTGGACTCACAGAGTTTACCTGAAGTTTACCTGAAGTGATTATGAAGCGTCATCTGTCTCAAATCAAGTTGGTATTTTTCAAAGTTTCTGTCTTTTTTTGTTTCTATTCTTCAACCAGAGACACAAAATGAACTGAAGATGATAAAATATTCACATGAAGGCGTCATATTAACTATGAACAGGAGCAAACACACACTAACTGTTGTTTTAAGACGTGTGAAGTGTTTCGATCTTCTTTAGATCCGTGCATCCATCAGGTCCATCCCTTTGTTTTGTTTTTTTTGCAGCAGCAGAGGTTGTTTGTTCTGAGCCTGTGTGCTGACTCAGCCTGGTAGACGGAGCCAAAGCCCGGCTTAACTCCGCCGCAGTAGGCTGATGTCTGCCTGCAGAGAAACATTAAACCCAGACTGACACACCGCAGCAGCACTCTGCCGGGCCACAGGCGGACACCAAGATATTTATACGACCAAACCAATATGCAGTGTCATCACCGAGGATGGATGGATGGATGGATGGATGGATGGATGGATGGATGGATGTATGTATGTATGTATGTATGTATGTATGTATGTATGTATGTATGTATGTATGTATGTATGTATGTATGTATGTATGTATGTATGTATGTATGTATGTATGTATGTATGTATGTATGTATGTATGTATGGGCCATGTGTTGTGCAGTAGCACACGTGTTGCTCCTCCTCGTGTGTGACCACTCCCTGAATTCCAGCCCGTAACAAAAACAACATCTACTGTAACTCTGCCTCTGTGCGAGTCCCTGGAGACTCGGTGATGTGCTGAAAGACGGAAGAAGAAGAAGAAGAAGCTGCAGTGAGAAAGCAAAGCAAAAGAAAGAAGAGCACAAAGAAACCGAGAAGAGGAGACGCCACATTTAGGTTTAAATTCCCTCCACAGCTTCATCTCTGAAGCTTTTTGTTGTTGTTTAAGTAGAACTGACAGACGTCACTGAGTCATGAACTTCATCTGAGTTTGAGGAATTTTATTTTTGTTGTTTTTTAAAAAGATGGCTAGAGTTTCAGTGAGTGTGTAGTGGCATTTTAGTGGCGTAGTTACTGTCTCGTATCACCTTCTCCTGCCGAGTGTGGAAGCTACAGAAAAACAAAACTACTGTAGAAGCATGACAGGTCAGCATGGTGACCTCGAAGCCAAAACTGCAGTTCCTCTTGTCGTCCACTTGAGGCTGGCTCCAGAAGTGAGTCAGTCTCCATAAGTCCCCATGTTCAAATGTCCGACATGTTTACAGTCTGCTACAACATGTTGCCACTCGAATAAATCAGATATATAGTTCGGTCTTCTCTCTCAGCGTTGCTTCATCTCATCACCGTGGAGTGTTTGAGTATTGACCTGTAGTGCTGCAGAGGGTGAAACATGATCGGCCTCCTCGCTCGATGCTTTTTCCATAACTGGAAAGTGACATTCCTCTGACTCATAAGAGCCGAACTGCTGGATTCACTCCGGAGCTCCGAGGCTGGTTCTGAGCGGGGATCGGGTTCACGATGAAGCTGCAGAAAAAAACAACAACAAACAAGCCACCGCGGCATCGACTAACACTGAGAGATACTTGGTGAATATGCTCCGTCATGCTTTTACAGGACACCAGCACATGTCTGCATTTCAGTCAGAGGGTCAGCAGGGGGCGCTCTCTGCTTCAGTTTCAGGTCTGCATGGAAAAACATCATCAGGGGGATCAGGCCCAGGAGCTGCAGAAAAACATGCAGTCAGTCATGTATTGACTAACACCTCATTGTGTATGCATGGCTGCTGTGCAGCTCGCTGTTTGTTGGACAGGCTGGGAGTAATAATCAGTTTTTTATGATCAGGTCTGTGGTGGAGGACAATGAAGACACACACGCTGCAGTTTGAGGGTATTTTTAGTGTATTATTGAATAAAATCTATAAAATATTCCACAAAAAATACAATACATTAATAATTACCATCTTATTACTGTTATCAAACTCATCCTTCACTTACATTTATATCATAATCAGCATCAACAACATACAGCTTGTGCTTTGCAGACCCGGCTGGCGCTCTCTGACTTTCATACAAATATAAATAACACTGCAGATTCCTGCTTTCTGTCGGTGACAGATTATGCAAATGAGAAGTGGATTTATTTATTTCACAGGCTGAAGTCCAGCAGATTCACACTGCCTCTCTGTGCACAGCGAAAACAAGTTGTTGTTGGAGCGGCCGTGCGCTCCTCGTACATCAATCCTGCTCCTCGTACATCTCGTGTGATTGGTCGGCGGTCTGAGTCTGGGCAAAACAAGCTCTGAACTCCTCCCACCGAACACGTGACACAAGCTGCTTCCTCCCACCCCTCCTCCTCCTCCTCCTCCTCCTCCTCTTATTTTTCCCTCCCAGCCCTCTCTGCCACCTCCTCCCTCAGCTAGTTCACTGTCGGCCTGTCAGGATACATTAAGCTCATATGCCAGTGGTGTGTTCACTGAGCACAGAAAAAGACCAAGAAGAAGAAGAAGAAGGGAGGGACGATGGCGGTTCTGGCTCTCGGTGCTTTTACATAACACCTCGCCACAGTTTTTGTCAATGAGGCTCGAGTTTAGACGACCACAAAAACCTCGACACCAATAACACTCAAGTTCAGTAGTAAGGCACGTTGTCGACACGAGACGAGAGACGGAGACGAGGACAGATCGCTTTGGTCTGACAGGAGAAGAAGCGTGAATTCGATTGGAAACGATGAAATAAATCAGTCCATGGCTCACGGCGTAAAGACAGGAGTGTCCAGACAGACAGACAGACAGACAGACATCAGGAGGTAGAACAGGAGTAAACCGCAGACGGCGAAGGTCGGACAGTCCTTCGTTCACTGCATCTCTTCTGCAGGACAGGTGATTGTTGCAGGTAGAAACACGTATAAAAAAAACGGCTTAAAAAACACAACCAACAATAAAAATTCATCATGGCTGTAAAAACACACACAGGCTTCTGTTGTCGTTTACAATTCTCTGACACATGGCAAAGTTGTCCTGATAGTTCGAGACTCGAGTCAGAACCAGATCACTGTTTAAAAAATACACGTTTTATGCTGCGTTCATGACACGACGCATTCACCGTAAACTCAAGCTGCCGAGAAGGATAAACTGTTCACATGGTGAAAGGATGAGAGGCTCTGAGAGTTGGCAGCCGATACACCGACAGTCCAAGGTCATTATAAGTTACACTCACACCCAAACAATAGACTCTACACATAAAGAACAAATAACATCTGCTGCAGTTTGTGGTTTTTCATTCATAAATAATAATATTAGATAAAGGCGAGTTCTCTATCAGATGTCATCCTTTTTTTTTTTACTTCTTTGGCTGGTTGATCGGCCACGTTTTCCGTTTTACTGCTGCACAAAGACTCGTTAAAGATCTCGTACGGAGCCATAATTCAGATTGTACGCTGAAAGGAATCCCAGGCCTTTGCCCTCCCGGCTCGCTGAAGCACGCCCTCTTAAGTAATTGAAGAGATTTCAATTAATAATCAACCCGGGGTCTGATCTAACAGCCCGAGTGACGCACGCACCGCGGCGGCTCAGGTTTCTTCTTCCTGAGTGGTGGATTCACTCAGAGGCGACGCTGCAGCAGCTTTCACTTAAACTTAATAAAACAGGGAGGGAAAGTGGCACAAACACGACGAGGTTGGAAATTTAAGGCTCCATCTGTGTTTACGGTTTTAACAAATTCAGGAAAATCCACCTTGACGCTCTCAGACGGTTACACGACATCAGTTTGTTGGTTGCAACACTTCCTTTACAAGTGTTGCACCTCGACGAGCCTCCAATACTTTTACTACAGATTATTCAGCCACTGCCTAAAACACGACAGCAGCGTTTGATTGGATGAACCTTCTGTATGTCAAACAGTATAAAAGCGTTGATGGATGTTTCCTTTCTGTCTTAATCCACCGTAATAAATATTTCATGTCTAATTTGAGGCACACACTCGTGTATGTAACTCAAGATGCTGCTTTTAAACGAGTTACATACAACAGAGTTATTGTTTAATCCTAACTTCGACCACCTGAACCAGACGGAGCCTTAAAGATCCAAAGTCACGAGTCCATCAACCCTCAGATTAGTCTCCAAGTTCTTGATTACCGAGTGCAGTAAATGTTCAGGAGTTTGTGCAGCTGATCAGGACTTGACCAGAATCTCCATGATGTGGTCCAGCTCATTCAGGTCCATCAGACAGGACTGGAGACTCCCAGCTGAGGCGTGGCTGGACGGGCGCATTTTAACGTCCTCATCCGCCCAAAGCGACACGCTGACGGGCCACAGGGAGCCGGCCGCCCAGGCAGAAGGCAGGTCGGAAGTCTCGTACATGGACGTGTCGATGTCCTCGAAGATGTCGTCCAGGGCGAGGTCGCTGAGGTAGCCCATGGCGTTCACTGCATCGCTAAAAGAGCTGATGGTTGCAGGTGGAAGTGATCTCGGCTGGTCGGCTGAGCTGTTTGCCTCCTGAGAGGGGAACTCTGGAGACAGCGGTGGAGACAGAGGCAGGTCGTCCCCGTCACCCTCTGAACAGCCGGGGCAGGTAACCGGCATGTCCTCCCTGACGTCGTCCCTGAGAAGGCAGGAGTCAGCATGGACGTCGTTGAGGAGCGTCTCCGACGTGCAGGTCTCCACGCCGTCGCTCTGCATGTCCTCCTGGATCTGCCTGAGCGTGTTGATGAGCAACACCGAGCGACGCAGGCTGAGCTCCACCCCGGCCTGGTAGTGCTGGAGCTTCTCCAGGCAGAGGCCGAGCACCAGCTGACGCTGCTGCAGGTGGCTCATGTCAGACTCTGACGGAGCCACGTGGAAGCCGCCCTCGTCCCCGGGACCTTCCTCCCCGTTCTTCTGCTTCTCTGCAGGGAGAGCCTCGGCCTCCAGGTCGGCCAAGCAGCTCCACTTTCGCTTCACACCGCGGCCCAACATCGACCTACATCAGCAGATACATGCATGTTAGAGGTGATGCACTTTAAAGTGACAGCTGCACCGATATAACTACGACTGAGAAGTTTAATGAAGGACAATAATAAGTTATTATTCTTTAACATGTAAAATGATTTTAAATATACATTGTAGACAGATTCTAAACGAGCTGCTGCTTCTCTGTTAAATATATTACACATATATATTATATATCATACATATATCATGTTGAATAACATATATGATATTTAGTCTAAAATCGCGTCATCGACTCTTTCAGACAGACTCACACGTTATTGATCCATTATATGTTCACTGTGTGTGTGTGTGTGTGTGTGCAGATACTGTTTATATAACTGTATGGTTATGTTATAACTGACTGTGTGTGTGTGTGTGTGTGTGTGTGTGTGTGTGTGTGTGTGTGTGTGTGTGTGTGTGTGTGTGCGCGCATCTAAACACTCTTTTACATCACACACCTCGTGCACACGTTCATGCACTGATGCCATTGGTTGCAGCTGAACACTGACACATGGTGCAAACCTCTGAGGTTCAGACACTGTATGCACTGTAGCATACACAACATGTACGCTTTCAAACAGTATTTAATATACTGATGTTCTGCACAGAGACTTGAACAGTGGCTGAGATTATTTCTGGGAACACAGAGTGACACATTCAGGATCAGGCTGCATCCAGTTTATGTAACAGCTCCAACCTTTATTCTGTCATCCACTTTGAACAGACTGTGAACAAGTTTGGGTGGATGTCTCTGTCTGTGTGTCTCTGTGTGAGTCACGATGAGACACCTCTGCAGACTGAGAGACTTTACTCATCCACACACACACACACACACACACACACACACACACACACACACACACACAGGGTGACTTTATCATGAGAGTTTGACCCATTTAAGCTTTAAAACTTATTTAACTGACAAATTAAACTATGATTGTTCCTGAGGTTTAAATTACTATAATAACTGAATGATCTCCCTCCATCCTTCTCACAGGACCCCTGAAGACCAGCCGAAGCCTCCCGGTGCCCGGAGGTCACAGCAGCTCCGTTAAACTTTAGACATTAGTAATAAATAAATAAGTTTCAGTCCCACCTGCCGGGTCCGTCCACAGAGTCATGAGCTGCGTCAGTCCGTCGTGTCTTCGGGTCCTTGTCGCTCCGTCGCCGCGTTCCTGAGCTTCGAGCTCCGGGAATGAGAGAGGGACGCTCGGCTCCGCTGTGGTCCGTCCACGGCGGCAGGGAGGAGCGGGGAGGAGGCGGAGCCGCGGCCGACGCTCGGAGCTCCTGGCCGGGCGATGATTGGTCGGCTCGGCCTCCGCCTCCGCCACTCACGGGGCAGCGAATGTGCGGCCGCCGCCGCGTTCAGGGCCGCCTCGGAAAAGTCAGCAGCAACCAACGGAGCACACGTGTAGCAGAAGTCAGGCAGGATGATCGGGGAGGTTTGAACCAACAAGAGGTCAAAGGTTATTATAAATACACAACAGGCACTAAGAATACTACAAAGAAGTATTCAGACAGTGTAAAACCACTTCTACTGCTCAAGTTATTCAGAATCTTACTTAAAATAAGTGTCAGTTAATAAAAGTAATGTCATAACATTAAGATGCATTTAAAGGTGTCCAGAATATGGCGGACACTGAATATAATATAAATATCTCTGTGTTCATTGGTGTATAATTACCTAAAGATAATTATTGTGTTTTTTGACCCTCAGACTGAGACGGGTCCTCTTCCACAGAGTCCACCATGTTTCTATGGTAGCCCAGAATGGACAAACCTAAACAAATATCGGCTCTATAGACAGATTTACGTGTCACAGACGCTGTAGCTTCTCCGTTCCAGTCAATGTTTCAAACCTGACCGGGCCCGCCGTGGCAGCTGACAGGAAGCCAGACACAGACACAGCATAGAGAATCTGGTCGATTTTCAAAATAAAACACCCTGTGCATGCCCAGTGTGTTTTGTGTTTTGTGTTTGAAGGATAGAAAGATTATCTCCAGTCTTCATGAACATGTAGTCAGTCAAACCACAGGCCTGTCTCACAAACTGTGATGACACGTCAGTCTGAATGTAACAGTGGCCCAGAATTCAATATATAGAAATAAAAATGTGTCTATGTGTGTTAAAACATTATCAAATCAATATAAATTCATCAGAGTTAGAAATGCCTGGAATGTTGGGAGAGTTGCAGCGGGAGCCTGAACGCAGCATTTTAAAGGGACAGATGACGCAGGAGGAAAGGAGGAAGAACGTGACAGGAAGCCGGAGGAAGGCAACACCATATAAGGAAAGTCTTCATTCACGTTTCTCAGCCTCTTCCTTCCTCCAGAAGCATCATAGCATCACTCCTACTGCAGCCGTCATCACCACACACGTCCTGTAACGTCTGTGTGTCCGTTACAGAGACCGCGTTTAGTTTATTTAAAGCAGTTAATTCATCTAACAGAAGTTTATGAGAGGCACCTGAAGGCAGCATAAGACACAACCTGCAGTTCCTCTAACGTCCACCTGAGGCTGGCTCCAGAAGTGAGTCAGTCTCCATAAGTCCCCATGTTTCACAGCAGAAATAAACATGTTTACAGCCTGGTACAAAAAACAGTTTTTGGTCTCGCTTGTCCTCGCTTCAATCTGCGCTGCTCGGTCACATCGTTCATGGTGTCACCTCCGCAAACCCCCGCTGAGTCCATTTGTTTACCTGAACACACACACACACACACACACACACACACACACACACCTACACACACCTGAGGTCAACCCCGCGTGACCCCAATGATGATGTCACGAGCCCAGGTAAAAGTGATACATCTTTCTTTTTTAAAAGACAAAATTCATCAAAGTATGAATTTTTTCCCTGAATATTTTACGTTTTAAATATATATTTTTTTTTTATTTAAAGGTCAGTGTGTGCGATTTGGTGGTGGTTGCATCCCCCTCGCCTCACTCTCTCCGGCCTTGTAAGAGCTACAGTGGCCATTAAAACACGCCGTGTCAGTGAAGTGAAGCAAAAGAAGCTGCAGTTCCTCTAACATCCACTTGAGGCTGGCTCCAGAAGTGAGTCAGTCTCCATAAGTCCCCATGTTTCACAGCAGCAACATGTTTGGTCTGTTCGAGGGTGAATTTATATACAACTCACCTGTTCACATTATATTAAGGCTTAAAGTTATGCAGGATTAAGAGCGTGGACGCTTTGATTGACAGGTGGGTGTCGTTACAGGTGATCCACGTCTTTGCCGACCTTTGAATTAGCCGGGAGGCGGGAGAAGTAGGACTACCAACATGGCGCTCCATTAACCTGTGACACGCCGTCCATCCTTTGTACTGTCAGCGGTAAGCACACACATTTGTAAAGGTGTCGCAGTCAGCACGTGTATTATCAGGTATTATCAGGTATTATCGGGTATCATCAGGTATTATCGGGTTATCTGGTGTTGAATGTCGGGTTTTGCTTCCAGACGTGTCAGAGGTGAAGAAACATGTCACCCGTTCACATGACACGGTGTAAACGCAGTACTGGTGCATCTCGTCTGCTGGTTTTCACTGTCTCTCTGTTGGAGCTCTCTAAGACACAATAGTCTCTTTCTCTGATGACTTGGTTTTTCCTCAGGCTGCGTTTGTGCTGAGTCACAGAGAAGCCATTAATCTTTAACTAAAGGCAAACCAAGACTAGGCAGGCCGACGTGCAGACTGAGCCACAGTTTTACCAATAAATACTTTCTGACGGTTTCAGACAAGACTGGGATTTTTTTTTATATTGGGAGTGCTGCATGTTTCAGAACACGAAGCAGAATTCATTATTAATAGAAAATCCCTAATTCCACAGTGAACGTGTTCGCTGTACGCTCTGCCCTGACCTGCAAACACACAGCAGTCCTGTTCTGCTGAGTCCATCGTGCGTCTCTCTGCATATCTAACACGAGACCTTGCGGTCCGACATCATCACATGAGAACACGTGAGGACAAAGGTCCTCCTGCAGCCGAGCCGCGTCCAAGTCACTGCTCAGCTATTACAAGTGAAAATGGAGCCAACACCTTCAGGATTTACCAGATTTTAACAGATGTTTTAATTACTGACACGAGTATTAAAAGGTTTTGACTTCATTCACTCTAACCCAGTTCCCCCGTTCACTTAAATCTCCACTATTAAAGATCGACTTTTCTTTATGTCAATAAATCCCATGAGAAGACCAAACCCGACAAAGACTCGATCCTACATAAAAGTATTGTGTATCCAAAGCCTCAGATATCTGATTCCTCTGTGCATGGAGCTCTCGTCTGTCCAAACATTATAGGAAACGCCAACAATGAGCCACATGAACCGCGTCGTTTCTAAAAACTACATCGCCCAGCTCGACTTTGAAACAAGGTTCAGCAGATTAAATATTCAGAGCGGTTTATCCGTGAAGTGTAGAAAGGAAACAGATCGACACACAATCAATAGTTGCACCTTTTATTATAAAAAATATTTACAAAGATGCTACAATGTTTTTTTCCTTAATATAAAAAAATGCATACATTTTACAACGGTAATTAGTCTTTGAAGTTCTAGCTCCCATTCAGACCAGAAGTGACATCCTTCAGGAGTGTTGTGTGGTAAGGTATTAAGCGTGTCGTAATACTGTATTCTTGTCAATACATTTCGTTTGCCTGAGTTTAAAAATCTCTTCATCGTGATCAGGAACAATTTTGAAAGAAATGATTTTTTCCACATCTTTAGGAGAAAAGGCAACTGTTTGCATAAAAGGAATTAAAGGACATTTGAGTCGTATACAATCATTTTGAAACACGTATGACAGAGCTGCATAGTGATTTGAATAGTAACCCGGTTATTATTACTAATAATAATAAAAAAAAAGGTGAGGAATAAATAGGTACTGCATTCAAAGCGGAGGGAGAAATTTGGATAAATATAATTTCATCGGGCCTCGTGGTTGATTTGAAGTCAATGTGGCATGTCTGTACCTAGATATAATAAATACAATAAATAAAACAACAATAAATTAGATTGGGTTAACACACAGAATTCTTCATTTGCAGTTCGAACAAATGAGAGAAAGAAATATGGCTTCTTGATGCAGTTATCACCCCGTGGTTTCTCCAAATGCTTCAGGAAAAAAGCAGTTATTATTATTATTGTTATTAGATTTGTATGTAAATCAGGACGGGAACCTGTTAACTTACCAGTAACAGTCAAATCTGAACCAGCGCCGCCGCCGCAGCCGCAGCCGCCTCACCGACCTGTGCGGCGCAGCGGGCGAGCGAGCGGCGGTCGTTTCCACGTCCTGCGTAAAGCTTTGAGAAAATGAAACAGCGCCTAGAAAGTGTGACGGTGCCCGACGTGCACCGGTTACAGTCCACTCGTTATACCAAACCATGGGAAGACTGGCTACATTAAAATCTTAAAAACCGCTCGGGAGGGAAAAATAATAATAATATCAAATGATACTTGCAAAATCCCCCCAGCTGTATAATGCAAAAAATATATTTCTATATACACATACGTACATATACATATATTCCATTCATAATTGCTCAAATCTTTAGGAAAATATGCATTGATTCATAGATTTGGATTTACAATTTGTTCTGGTTTTCTGCATGTAGTGTGATGAATTGTTCCTCAGTCCATGTAACAATAAATAGAAATGGACAAAATGGCAGAGTACGACCGGAAGGAGCTAGTATGACAGAATGTATGACAGACGTAAACATGGAAAGTACGTAAATAAGAATGCATCATGGTATAGGTAATTATCTTTGCCCTCTCACAGATATTGGCGTGTTTTGGATTTCATCGACAAAGTAGGAAACTAACTGCGTCGTCCATGTGAATCCCAGAATTCATGAATTTGATCCCCCTTTGCTACGTGTTGCCAATCGCATGTTTCTGAATAAAAGATGAAGGTCCCAACAGCAGCTGCCGACTCGCCTAAGCGGCCGTTAGAGCAGGCTAACTACGCCCCAAACAGCCGATCCCAAATATCTACCCGGCTCGCTGTTAATTTCCCACCTTGTCCCAAAACCTCCCAACAATCTCCACGTGTAACAATACCACATACAGAACATGCACATGTGTACTGTGCATAGTCTGGAAAGAGTCTGAGGGATCAGTACAGGCCAAAGGAATGTTCGGAGTTTCAGGATCCCACTATGATCTCCATGATGTGGTCCAGTTCGTTCAGGTCTGACCTGCAGCTCGAACTGGAGCTCAGGGTGGTCGGCCCGTGAGAGGAGAGGCTCTCCAGCAGATCGTACGGCCCCATCTTCGGGGCGCTCTGCATGCCTGTCAGCACCGTGTCGAGGTCATAGTAGGACGGGTCCACGTCTGAAAACAGTTCCTCGAGCGCAGGGTCAGGGGGCGGCGCCGGGTGCTTGATCTCAAAAGTCCCAAAAACCTGCTCCCCTGTCCTGGAGTCTGCGCTCAGGTGGTCCCGATCTGCCTCCTCTCCCTCCGACACACACTCCTCGCTGTCCTCCTCTTCGTCCTCCTCGCACTCGCCGTCCTCCTCTTCCTCCTCCCAGCAGGGTCCCATGCCAAAGGGGCCTGCCAGGTAGGAAGCAGAGGACAGCTGGGGGGAGACGGGCGACAAAGTGGACATGGTGACCTCCGTCTCCACGTCTCCCTCCATCACCACCTCCTCGGCGTGATAGCCTTCCTCCAGACCTACCACCGAGAAGGGCTTCGGGCTCTGTCCGGCCTGAGCCGCCGCGTCCGTCTGCCGGCACAGCACCTCGGTGGCCACCAGGCGGTCGGCGGGACACTGTGCGGCCGCCAGGGCCTGGGTCATGATCTGCCAGGTGCCGTCCTGGGTCATCTCCTCCTGGATCTGCCGCACCGTGTTCGCGATGAGCACCGAGCGGCACAGGTTCGGCTCCACCAGCATGTGGCAGAGCTGCAGCTTGATCAGCGACATGTCAAGCAGCGACTGCCGCTGCAGGCTGTAAGAGGACGTCAGCGTCCGAGCCGCCACAGATGGAGCTGCCGGCGGGACCTGGTCGCCGGCGGAGACCGGCTCCTCCCCGGAGTCTGAGAACTTGCGCTTGGTGCCCTTCGGGAACATGTTGTCTCTCTGTGTGACGGCGAGGAGACAGAAAACACAGTGAGACATCAAACGGCGACACTTAATCTGAATCAACCAATTAATCACTCTGACAAACACACAGAATGCCTACTGTTCTGAATCTCTAGTGAAAAGAATAAGTGACATGTAATTAATTATGTGAATGTGTGACGTCATGAGGCTATGTGGTGCAGCTACAGCTACAATCTGCTCAACAGCAGCTGTGACTTTATCAGTACACTACAGGTTGAGTGAACTACAGTAAACAGTAAATTGTTTGTTGTAGTTTTGGTTCTTAAAGTTTGCTATACCTTTCCTGTTGAGAGGCACAGGCAATAGCAATGCAGCTTGGTCCCGGCTGCAACGCTTCAAGTACTTTTGTACGAGCGACAAGCAGCTTTTGTTCAGCACCATTTCTGCCCATTTTAGGCCAGTCTGAGGCAAGACTCCTGCTGGGCGGAACAACCACACTTTTAACAGACCACTGAGCCACCGAAAATAGCATGGTTACCGACTAAATGCCGACGCTGCATCAAAGTAAGCACAGACTAGAGAGACCATTGTCAAAAAAAACAAAAAAAAACAGCACTCAAGTTACATGATCAGTGCACTCCACCTGTGATCGAGAGAATATCCTAATCAATACAAAAAGCTGCTTTTAAAAAAGGGTAAAGGTGATAAGAATTAATACAATATTTCACAATACAATGTACCACCGTGACCCACTAATGTTTACAAGGGATATCAGGTTTCCAGTTCTACACACGACACGCTTCAAAAACTAGTAGAACAAGATTTTCACTTTCTCTTCACTGAGGGAGGGGAAAGAAAAGTGGAGTCGACTTCCTTCTTACACCGTTTGGAGCTCACAGATGTCTTACAGGAACAAAACAGCGCTCGTGCCAACGTTAACGGCCCTGCGACTCCCCGAAATACACAAGTAAACAGGAGCCTGCGCTCTGAACAGCAGCACTGTGGCATTTCAGTTTCCATCAGACAGGAAAAAAAAATCGTGTGCAGTGTCCGGCTGTGTCTCCTCAACAACCTGTGGGCAGGGCACATGAGTGAATGAGTCCACTTTGCTACATCGCAGAACCAGGGGTACAATGGGAAAAGTGTTGGTACATGTTGGGACTGTAAAAGCATAAAATTAGAGTTCACAGACAAACGACAGAGAGTTGTTAACAACTTTTTTTTTTTTTTGCTTAATGCATCTCCACGGCGACAAAGAAGAAGGTTTTTAAAATGCCGGTCAAAACTATAAAAGCCCAATAATCTGTGGAAAACTCAACATCTGTAGATTAACACATTGGAGCACTCAGGGGGGTGTTGCGCAAGATTTTACAGCCAACGGGAAAAAAACAAAACAAACATTTTCAACATATAATCAAACATGTAATGAAGAAATATTGTGATTTCTAACCCGTCCACAGACACATGACATGAAACGAGGAGAAATAAAAGATTAACAGCTACCGTCTTCACCCGACAGAGCAGATGAATCATCTGGAGGCAGCACCATGTGTCAGAGAAAGTTTAACACAAGTGGATCTAACGCACACACACACACACACACACACACACACACACACACACTGGAGGTGTGTGTGAGTCCTCGCTCGCACACACACACACAGAGTAACATTTCCTGACAGTGGACAGAACATAAAACAAAATAAAAAGTCACTTCTGAAGGAACCCGGGGATCTAAAACACAAAGGCAGGGTGAGAACACAAAGCATGGACGTGAGTCGTCTTCTTGTGTGGTTGCGTTTGTGCTGGGGGCCCCTGTTAAACAAGAGACACTGCAGATCACTAACAAACAGCGTGGACAAAGATTTCAGATTTCAGAAAAACGTAACGTGAGCAGGAAGACCTGCGACCTGAGAGAAAGCACACTGCACACAGGATTAACACACATGGTTACAGATGGATCTGCTTTTTGGAGAATCTCAAAGATTCATCATCAATCTATAAAAACAAGCATCGCTACTTTACGACTGAAATGCATTTCTCTTTAATTGTTCGTGCACCTGTAGCAGACAAACATCATAAAGCGTTTGTATATGAATCACCACAGAGGCTGCAGTGCTAATCTAATAAATTATCAATTATATTTATTGTTGACATTGTTATTACACTTTAATATAGGTTTATGTTGTCTGCTATAGATGCTTTAATTGTTGTGATTGGAATAATTCATCAACACAAACATTTCACAGTTTTAACAGCTGACACTCAGGAGTAATAGAGTAATAGAGTATTCCTGCTCCTATAGATTACATTACATATATTATTATGTGCATGTGTGCAGACACAGTGTGGCTCAGCTCGTCCTCTCCCCGGAGCAGCAGCCAAACAAAATGCAGCCCCTGTCTTCACGTCCTCGGTCCCAGCATGGCCCATCCCCCACCACCAGCCCGGAGAAGCAGCTTTCACAGCCCGCCGTGAGAAACCGAACAAATAACCCTCACACAAAAAACAACGGGCGGCACTCATCCTAAAACGTTTCCCCGTCGAAAATCTAACGGAACCGCCGTGAGCCGGCCGGTGAGAGGCGCTCTGGCCGCCGCAGAGAGCACGTCTGGCGGCCTGTCCGCGGCTGCCGCATGCTTTGTCTCCGACACTCACCGAGGCCATTTTGCGCTAGTAGCGCTAACGGCTAGCCGGCTAGGAGCTAACGAGCTAACGCCACTCTACGCTTATGAGCCGCCTGCTAGCTGAAGCTAACCGGGCTAAAGACGCTCAGTGAGGCGGATAAACGGAGACACAGCCCCGCATGAAGACGCTTCACCGCCTTTATCTTTTATTTTATTTTAAACTCACACAAATAAAATGAATGCTAGCCACTGTTAGCCTGAAGCTAGTTAGCCCCAAACAGCGCCCTCCCTCCCCTCCCGTCCCCGCGCTCCTTCCTCCTCTCTCGGCCAAAAACAAGAGTTTTCACCGCGGCGGGGCTCGCTAACTTCCCCAAAACAACACACGCTCACCCGGGTTAGAAAAGCCGACTATCGACGGGTGGTTCAGGGGGGTGACCGTACTCACCTCAGTGTTCGTGTTATTTTATTCCCGTCTCGGTCATAGGATCGACGGCAGGGAGAGCGGAGATCAGGTTCAGATGAGATCATTCATGCCACGGCTTCAAAAACTGAACTACCTCTGTCCTCCTGCTGCTGCTGCGGAGCGAGGCAGGAGGGAGACAGGAGGGGGAGGGGAGCGGCTACAGCCAGCCATATGCCTGGGATTCCTCTCTAATGATCCTCTCTGCTCCTCTCTGCTCCTCAATAATGATCCTCTCTGCTCCTCTCTGCTCCTCTCTGCTCCTCAATAATGATCCTCTCTGCTCCTCTCTGCTCCTCTCTGCTCCTCAATAATGATCCTCTCTGCTCCTCAATAATGATCCTCTCTGCTCCTCTAAAATGATCCTCTCTGCTCCTCAATAATGATCCTCTCTGCTCCTCAATAATGATCCTCTCTGCTCCTCAATAATGATCCTCTCTGCTCCTCAATAATAATCCTCTCTGCTCCTCTCTGCTCCTCTATAATGATCCTCTCTGCTCCTCTATAATGATCCTCTCTGCTCCTCTAAAATGATCCTCTCTGCTCCTCAATAATGCTCCTCTCTGCTCCTCAATAATGATCCTGCTCCTCTCTGCTCCTCAATAATGATCCTGCTCCTCTCTAGTGATCCTGCTCCTCTCTGCTCCTCTATAATGATCCCTGCTCCTCTCTGCTCCTCTATAATGATCCTCTCTGCTCCTCTATAATGATCCTCTCTGCTCCTCTCTGCTCCTCAATAATGCTCCTCTCTGCTCCTCTATAATGATCCTCTCTGCTCCTCTATAATGATCCTCTCTGCTCCTCTCTGCTCCTCTATAATGATCCTCTCTGCTCCTCTCTGCTCCTCTATAATGCTCCTCTCTGCTCCTCTAAAATGCTCCTCTCTGCTCCTCAATAATGATCCTCTCTGCTCCTCAATAATGATCCTCTCTGCTCCTCTATAATGATCCTCTCTGCTCCTCAATAATGATCCTCTCTGCTCCTCAATAATGATCCTCTCTGCTCCTCTCTGCTCCTCTAAAATGATCCTCTCTGCTCCTCAATAATGATCCTCTCTGCTCCTCTATAATGATCCTCTCTGCTCCTCTATAATGATCCTCTCTGCTCCTCAATAATGATCCTCTCTGCTCCTCTATAATGATCCTCTCTGCTCCTCAATAATGATCCTCTCTGCTCCTCTCTGCTCCTCTAAAATGATCCTCTCTGCTCCTCTCTAATGATCCTCTCTGCTCCTCAATAATGATCCTCTCTGCTCCTCTATAATGATCCTCTCTGCTCCTCAATAATGATCCTCTCTGCTCCTCTATAATGATCCTCTCTGCTCCTCTATAATGATCCTCTCTGCTCCTCTATAATGATCCTCTCTGCTCCTCTATAATGATCCTCTCTGCTCCTCTCTGCTCCTCTATAATGCTCCTCTCTGCTCCTCTAAAATGCTCCTCTCTGCTCCTCAATAATGATCCTCTCTGCTCCTCAATAATGATCCTCTCTGCTCCTCTATAATGATCCTCTCTGCTCCTCAATAATGATCCTCTCTGCTCCTCAATAATGATCCTCTCTGCTCCTCTCTGCTCCTCTAAAATGATCCTCTCTGCTCCTCAATAATGATCCTCTCTGCTCCTCTATAATGATCCTCTCTGCTCCTCTATAATGATCCTCTCTGCTCTCTCAATAATGATCCTCTCTGCTCCTCTATAATGATCCTCTCTGCTCCTCAATAATGATCCTCTCTCTGCTCCTCTCTGCTCCTCTAAAATGATCCTCTCTGCTCCTCTCTAATGATCCTCTCTGCTCCTCAATAATGATCCTCTCTGCTCCTCTATAATGATCCTCTCTGCTCCTCAATAATGATCCTCTCTGCTCCTCTATAATGATCCTCTCTGCTCCTCTATAATGATCCTCTCTGCTCCTCTATAATGATCCTCTCTGCTCCTCTATAATGATCCTCTCTGCTCCTCTCTGCTCCTCTATAATGATCCTCTCTGCTCCTCTATAATGATCCTCTCTGCTCCTCTATAATGATCCTCTCTGCTCCTCTATAATGATCCTCTCTGCTCCTCTATAATGATCCTCTGTGCTCCTCTCTGCTCCTCTATAATGATCCTATCTGCTCCTCTATAATGATCCTCTCTGCTCCTCTATAATGATCCTCTCTGCTCCTCTATAATGATCCTCTCTGCTCCTCTATAATGATCCTCTGTGCTCCTCTCTGCTCCTCTATAATGATCCTATCTGCTCCTCTATAATGATCCTATCTGCTCCTCTATAATGATCCTCTCTGCTCCTCTATAATGATCCTCTCTGCTCCTCAATAATGATCCTCTCTGCTCCTCTCTGCTCCTCTATAATGATCCTCTCTGCTCCTCTATAATGATCCTCTCTGCTCCTCTATAATGATCCTCTCTGCTCCTCTATAATGATCCTCTGTGCTCCTCTCTGCTCCTCTATAATGATCCTATCTGCTCCTCTATAATGATCCTCTCTGCTCCTCAATAATGATCCTGCTCCTCTCTAATGATCCTCTCTGCTCCTCAATAATGATCCTGCTCCTCTATAATGATCCTCTCTGCTCCTCTATAATGATCCTCTCTGCTCCTCAATAATGATCCTGCTCCTCTATAATGATCCTCTCTGCTCCTCAATAATGATCCTCTCTGCTCCTCTCTGCTCCTCTATAATGATCCTCTCTGCTCCTCAATAATGATCCTCTCTGCTCCTCAATAATGATCCTCTCTGCTCCTCTCTGCTCCTCAATAATGATCCTCTCTGCTCCTCTATAATGATCCTCTCTGCTCCTCTCTGCTCCTCTATAATGATCCTCTCTGCTCCTCAATAATGATCCTCTCTGCTCCTCTCTGCTCCTCAATAATGATCCTCTCTGCTCCTCTATAATGATCCTCTCTGCTCCTCTATAATGATCCTCTCTGCTCCTCAATAATGATCCTCTCTGCTCCTCAATAATGATCCTCTCTGCTCCTCTCTGCTCCTCTATAATGATCCTCTCTGCTCCTCAATAATGATCCTCTCTGCTCCTCAATAATGATCCTCTCTGCTCCTCAATAATGATCCTCTCTGCTCCTCTCTGCTCCTCTAAAATGATCCTCTCTGCTCCTCTATAATGATCCTCTCTGCTCCTCTATAATGATCCTCTCTGCTCCTCTATAATGATCCTCTCTGCTCCTCTCTAATGATCCTGCTCCTCTCTGCTCCTCTCTAATGATCCTGCTCCTCTCTGCTCCTCTATAATGATCCTCTCTGCTCCTCTATAATGATCCTCTCTGCTCCTCTATAATGATCCCTGCTCTTCTCTGCTCCTCTCTGCTCCTCTATAATGATCCTGCTCTTTTCTGCTTCTCTATAATGATCCTGCTCTTCTCTGCTCCTCTATAACGATCCCTGCTCCTCTCTAATAATCCTGTTCCTCTCTGCTCCTCTCTAATGATCCTGCTCCTCTCTGCTCCTTTCTAGTGATCCCGCTCCTCTCTGCTCCTCTATAATGATCCCTGCTCCTCTCTGCTCCTCTTTAATGATCCTGCTCCTCTCTGCTCCTCTCTAATGATCCCTGCTCTTCTCTGCTCCTCTATAATGATCCCTGCTCTTCTCTGCTCCTCTATAATGATCCCTGCTCTTCTCTGCTCCTCTATAATGATCCCTGCTCCTCTCTGCTCCTCTTTAATGATCCTGCTCCTCTCTGCTCCTCTCTAATGATCCCTGCTCTTCTCTGCTCCTCTATAATGATCCCTGCTCTTCTCTGCTCCTCTATAATGATCCCTGCTCCTCTCTGCTCCTCTATAATGATCCCTGCTCTTCTCTGCTCCTCTCTGCTTCTCTCTAATGATCCTGCTCCTCTCTGCTCCTTTCTAGTGATCCTGCTCCTCTCTGCTCCTCTCTAATGATCCTGCTCCTCTCTGCTCCTCTATAATGATCCCTGCTCTTCTCTGCTCCTCTCTGCTTCTCTCTAATGATCCTGCTCCTCTCTGCTCCTTTCTAGTGATCCTGCTCCTCTCTGCTCCTCTATAATGATCCCTGCTCCTCTCTGCTCCTCTATAATGATCCTGCTCCTCTCTGCTCCTCTATAATGATCCTGCTCTTCTCTGCTCCGCTCTGATGATCCCTGCTGCTCTCTGATCCTCTCTAATGATCCTGTTCCTCTCTGCTCCTCTATAACGATCCCTGCTCCTCTCTAATAATCCTGTTCCTCTCTGCTCCTCTCTAATGATCCTGCTCCTCTCTGCTCCTTTCTAGTGATCCCGCTCCTCTCTGCTCCTCTATAATGATCCCTGCTCTTCTCTGCTCCTCTCTGCTCCTCTTTAATGATCCTGCTCCTCTCTGCTCCTCTATAATGATCCTTGCTCTTCGCTGCTCCTCTTTAATGATCCTGCTCCTCTCTGCTCCTCTATAATGATCCTTGCTCTTCTCTGCTCCTCTTTAATGATCCTGCTCCTCTCTGCTCCTCTTTAATGATCCTGCTCCTCTCTGCTCCTCTATAATGATCCTTGCTCTTCGCTGCTCCTCTTTAATGATCCTGCTCTTCTCTGCTCCTCTCTGATGATCCCTGCTCTTCTCTGCTCCTCTCTGATGATCCCTGCTCTTCTCTGCTCCTCTCTGATGATCCCTGCTCTTCTCTGCTCTTCTCTGCTCCTCTATAATGATCCCTGCTCTTCTCTGCTCCTCTCTGCTCCTCTATAATGATCCTCTCTGCTCCTCTATAATGATCCTCTCTGCTCCTCAATAATGATCCTCTCTGCTCCTCTAAAATGATCCTCTCTGCTCCTCTATAATGATCCTCTCTGCTCCTCTATAATGATCCTCTCTGCTCCTCAATAATGATCCTCTCTGCTCCTCTCTGCTCCTCTAAAATGATCCTGCTCCTCTCTGCTCCTCTCTAATGATCCTGCTCCTCTCTGCTCCTCTCTAATGATCCTGCTCCTCTCTGCTCCTCTCTAATGATCCTGCTCCTCTCTGCTCCTCTATAATGATCCTCTCTGCTCCTCTATAATGATCCCTGCTCTTCTCTGCTCCTCTCTGCTTCTCTTTAATGATCCTGCTCCTCTCTGCTCCTCTTTAATGATCCTGCTCTTCTCTGCTCCTCTATAATGATCCTGCTCTTTTCTGCTCCTCTATAATGATCCTTGCTCTTCGCTGCTCCTATCTAACGTTCCCTGCTCCTCTCTGCTCCTCTCTAACGATCCCTGCTCCTCTCTGCTCCTCTCTAATGATCCCTGCTCTTCTCTGCTCCTCTCTAACGATCCCTGCTCTTCTCTGCTCCTCTCTGATGATCCCTGCTCTTCTCTGCTCCTCTCTGATGATCCCTGCTCTTCTCTGCTCCTCTCTAATGATCCCTGCTCTTCTCTGCTCCTCTATAATGATCCCTGCTCTTCTCTGCTCCTCTCTGCTCCTCTCTAATGATCCCTGCTCTTCTCTGCTCCTCTATAATGATCCCTGCTCCTCTCTGCTCCTCTATAATGATCCCTGCTCTTCTCTGCTCTTCTCTGCTCCTCTATAATGATCCCTGCTCTTCTCTGCTCCTCTCTGCTCCTCTCTAATGATCCCTGCTCTTCTCTGCTCCTCTCTGATGATCCCTGCTCTTCTCTGCTCCTCTATAATGATCCCTGCTCTTCTCTGCTCCTCTCTGCTTCTCTGCTCCTCTCTAACGCTTTAAATGAAGGAGGAGAAATTAAAGAAGTTCTGTATTTTTTTGTATTCTGCTTGTGCTGCCTTCAATAACAGAAAAACTAATAATCATTCAAATCACTGAGACATAATGTTGATTTAATTGTACTCTAATTTAAATTTATACTTTTAAAGGTGCAGTGTGTGAGATTTGGAGGAATTTAATATTCATAACTATGTTTTCATGTAGGAAAGAATCAACTGTTTTCTCTGTGGAGCATCTTGGTGCCAGCAGTCTCTGGCTGAAGCTGCTCCTGAGTCTGTCCAGCACCTCATGGACTGGGTGGGAGTCATAGTCCAAAATAACCCGACACCTTAGACAGCATCCTCCTTTCCAAACGCACAATCAGTGACTCCATCTGCACCCCCACAACATCACCGACCTTACGAACCTTTTATATCTTCAGTGGGAGCGGCCGGGTCCTCTTTCATGGACAGAGCAGACAAATTTCATACAGACTCTAAACTGGGTCCGTAAAGTGTTTGTCTGTCCTTTACTCTAGGAAGCTGAACTGGACACACTGGACCTTTAATGTCCTCACATGTTGTACTTTTGACTCCACAGTTACAGTTACACACTTTATTTATTCAGATTAAGATCATTCATTTAAAAAAACTATGCAAAACAATGCATGTTTCAGATGTTCACAGGTTTCCCGTCTAAACGTCTCAGGTGGTTTTGTTTAAATGATTATTCAAAGCCCAAAGACGTCTCATTATATTTGACAATAAAAAGAAAATATCAGATAAACATACATGAATATAAATGTAAAGATTTATTTCACGGACCTTTGAAGGAGCCTCGAGCAGAAACAAAGTAAAATGTCACACAAGTTGTACAAGTTGTACATTAGAAATATTACTTAAGTAAAGGTTTCTAAAACAAAATGCAGGAGTGTTATATTTTTGTTATATTGTTATATAACTTATATTTTTGTTGCTGATGCATTGTTTATTTACAGATTCAGTACAGACAAACTGAATACAGATTTCTAAGATGAGACAGACTTCAATGATCCAGAAATAACTCGTGAATCATAAATCTATAGAAACGTCATGAAGTCATGAAGGAGCTGTGGTAGATCTCCTTCCTCCACGGTGGGAGCAGCAGTCTGTCTAAGGCCTCCACAGTCTCCTGCAGGAGGTGAGAGGAGGTGTTCATGATGAAGGTCAGCTTTGCTAACATCCTCTTCTCCCTCACTTCTTCTACGGAGTCAGTCTTGTCCTCTTGAGTCCTCCACACTCCAAAGGAGACTCAGTCTTCTTAGTAAGTGGAGACGACTTTGACCCTTCTTGTTCAGGACGTCTGTGTTGTCTGACCGGTCCAGTTTATTGTTGAGGTACCGTCTCCATATCCAGTCTCTGGATGTTTCCCGGTCCGGTCCGAGGTGTCTTCCTTCTCCTGAAAACACTAAACAAATGCTGCACAACACATTGTCATTGTGTTCATGTCATACAGTCATAATAATAAATCTCTGAAACAGTCTAAACGTCCAGAACAAACCAGACTTACGTCACTTCAAAGCTGCAGCAGTCGACACTTTAAATGAGTCGACTTTCTTCTAGAATGGTGTAATTCACACTGTTATACTGGCGCTCTGATCTGTCCCACTGTCTCTCTGAGGAAACATCTTGAAACAATGGAGGCTGAATGATCTAACTCTGTTGGCAGCTTTGTTTTTGTCATCACACATAAAGTACAGTGTGTCATGAAAAGACAGATTGTATTGCAGCGAAACATTTTCCATCGCTCTGCTGCTCAGGACACAGTTTGGACTTCTCTTCAGTTTCAGCTCAGGAGTTCTTGTGAATGGAGGTTTTTGTGGCCACATTGTGAAACAACAGGAGCTCAGTTAGATGAGATGAACTGGTAGTTTATGACAATGATGATACGGTTTGAAATTACTGGATTAGAACTAAACTAATATTAAAAGCATTAGAAGTGTTTCATGTATTTCTCTTGACATCCTCCACTGATATTTACCTCGTATCTTACACTCTGCTTCTCAGCATATTCATATTTTTAATAACAGTCTTCTGTCTCCTGAACGCTCTGGGTTCATATTTTCCTCCAAACATCTTCACCTGAATTATTTTTGTGCGTGCTAACCGTGCAGTTTTAACACGTACAGTAGTGACACATTAAACATTAAAAAGACCTTATCTGGTGTGGGTCATGCACGTGAAATCTCCATCTAAAAGTCATTTTGTTTTGTTTATTACCGAGTCCTTCTCAGGACACAGTGAAGCAAATATCCATCCATCATCTGTACCCACTTATCTTGAAGTGCTGCGGGTGGCCGGAGGATTTTTTCTGCATGCTTTCAGTCTGACAGAGAAAACTGGAGACCCGAGGAGAACATGCAAACTCCTCGTTTCTCCTCGTGAGTTTGTTTACTGGTTTGGAGTTCTGGCAGGTTCCGATCCAGAAACTGCATCACAGTGTCTCCATGAAGGAACCGGTCCCAGTAAATCTCATCTCAGAGATTGTAAAACCTTCTTCTGCACACATGGCGTGTATTGCATGTTTGTCTATTTTCTCAAACTTTTTTTTACCGTGTACCACCTCAGAAAATATTCGCCTCTATCAGTCATTAAATACTACAGTGACAGCTGACACAGGAGGCAGATTTATTCCTCACAATAATGTTATTTATTGTTGGTCAGAACTCATGTGGTATAAAGGTATCGCTGGAATAATTCTTATAATAAGTTTTTGTTTCAGTCACAGCCTGATACGTCGTCAGTTCATTCACACAGTGAAATATGATGAAGAGACGTGGATCAGGAGTAACTTTAAACTTAGTTTAATTCAAACTGTTGTAAATGGTTTGATAAGTTTCTTTAAAAAATTTCATAGCTTCCCTTTAAGTACCATTACAGGAAGGTTTGAGAACCAGTGCTGTCAGGATAAACACGTCTCTGACATTAATCAGTCAGATGAGTATTTATAAGACTACCACACATAACACCCTTCCAGCCTGACTGCTGTAATTAACAGTAATTATCAGTGCTGGTGATGCTTATTACCTCCACCATGGAGGTTTTATGTTTTCGATCTTGGTAATTAGTTTGTTAGTGTTAATTAGCGTATTTCAGAAGCCTAACGATGGATTTGAAATGTTCTGAGAGGATTGGGGTCGAAGACTTCTTCACTGATCTGGGATCAGGTATAGTCGTTATTTTTCACACCAAATAATTCACTGACGCCTGAATGACGCCTGGTTGCTACATGCACCTGTCAATCAACGAAACATCACCCACCTGTCAATCAAAGAAACAACACCCACCTGTCAATCAACGAAACATCACCCACCTGTCAGTCAAAGCGTCCACGCTCTTAATCCTGCATAACTTTAAGCCTTAATATAATGTGAACAGGTGAGTTGTATATAAATTCACCCTCAGTACAGTTGTCATGAACGGGGAAATTAGCTACAGAGACCAAAACTGTTTTTTGTACCAGGCTGTAAACATGTTTATTTCTGCTGTGAAACATGGGGACTTATGGAGACTGACTCACTTCTGGAGCCTGCCTCAGGTGGACGTTAGAGGAACTGTAGTGTGTGTTTCACTTCACAGCTACGGAGGTTACTGTTTTGAATCATAATATTAGCACTTTATTAACATACCTATGTTTTCATGCATGTATAATAACCTTAAAATAAGAATATTCTTGTTTTTGTTACTTTAAAATAATCCTTTCATATCTACAGTGAGATTTTCAAAATAAAATATCTTGTTCAAAGGTCATAGAAAAGACAAAAGAGAAACAAATGAAGTATGTAACATATTTACACATGTAGAAGCATATTTAGAAGAACATGAAGACAGGGTCCTTTAAGTGTTTTTCTGTCCTTTGCACTAGGCAGGTGAGGGTGATGTGAGGGTTAGTCTACACACTGGACCTTTAATGTCCTCACATGTTGTACTTTTGACTCCACAGACGTCTCATTTTTTCTGACAATAAAAGGAAAATATTAGATAAACATACACGAATATAAAATGTTTTTGTCTTCTGTCGTTTCTCATTAATAATCTCAGATTTAAGTTACGACCCTTTGAAGGAGCCTCGAGCAGAAACACATCATAATAATAATCAGTCACTTTGAGGACTGAAGGTAAAGTAAAAGTGTGGGTTTGTCCTCTGCACTGGGAAGCTGAGGGTGATGTGAGGGGGTTGCAATGCAGCGATTAGTCTGCACACTGGCCCTTTAATGTCCTCACATGTTGTACTTTTTACACACTGTATTTATTCAGATTAAAATAATTCATTCCTCCTGGACCTTTAAAATCTCTGAGCACGTTTTAATAACAACAACAACAACAACAACAACAATAATAATAATAACAATAATAATAATAATAATAAAAGTCACCAAGCGGTGCTCCTGTCTTTATTTGTCCGAGGAGGAACACGCGGAACTAATCTTCACAACACCACTTCCGTTTTTTTAAACCCTCTTTGCACAAAGTTCCGCTTCCAGCACTTTCTGCAGCACGGCGGCTAAAGACGGGAGCACCGCTGGAGAGGCAGCTCGAGGCTTCTAGAAACAACGTGCACCGGCACACACACACATACTACACACACACACACCGGCTCACACACACCGGCACCGATCAGCTGCTCTGATGGCGAAGTGGGGCGAAGGAGACCCGCGCTGGATCGTGGAGGAGAGAGCGGACGCGACCAACGTCAACAACTGGCACTGGTGAGCTGAAGGACGGACACGGAGAGCCGAGCAGCCCGCCGAGGCTAACACACACACCGGGCCGGCTCCATGTGTGTGTGGAGGCCCGAGTGTGTTCCTGTGTGTGTGTACACACGGCTCCGAGTGTTAGTTACTGAGTACTACTGGAGTAATAGATTACATTTGAGGATTTCAGCTGAGCTCGTGAGCGTTTTTTTTCAAGTTAGCTTAGCTGTAGCTTCAAATGCGTTAGCCCACACTGTGTGTGTGTGTGTGTGTGTGTGTGTGTGTGTGTGTGTGTGTGTGTGTGTGTGTGTGTGTGTAATAACGTGTCCTGTGTTCCTCCACCTGTCACTCAAAGTGTTTCCAGGTGTTATTAATCAGTCTGTATCTGTTTTAATAGATCTACACTAATGTAATCTGATTACTTCCATCAGTGTGTGTTCTTCCTCCTGATCCTCAGGAAGCTTCA
Source organism: Collichthys lucidus (assembly GCA_004119915.2). NCBI lineage: Eukaryota > Metazoa > Chordata > Actinopteri > Sciaenidae > Collichthys > Collichthys lucidus. The sequence continues at coordinate 30,698,003 of CM014095.1, forward strand.
GGATGAATGAAGCAGTCAGCTGTGTGCATGAAATCACATTTATTACTGACAAAGTTCAGGTTTCAGCAGCTCGCTGTGAATTTAAAATCAACATGTGAAGATGATTTCACGAGTCCTGACAGCAGAGACAGACTTTATACTTTATTCATCCACCACAGGGAAATGTACGAGTTACAGCAGCAGAGGAAAGTGAAGCTACACTACAGAGATAGAACAAAAACATAAATATCTATAACCTACAATAAACAGGAAAAACAATAAAAACAGACGAGTACTGAGGATAAAAGTGTCATGATATATACAAAGAGTATTGTAATGTGTAAAGTGAGCATTCACCTGAATAAAATCATTCACTAAAGCACTGAGACATAATGTTGATTTAATTGTACTTTAATTTATACTTTTAAAGGTGCAGTGTGTGAGATTTGGAGGAATTTAATATTCATAACTATTTTTTCATGTATCATCACCTTAAAATAAGAATCTTTCTGCTTTTGTTACTAAAGAGAAATAATCAGATCAGAAATACTTTATTAATCCCTGCAGGTAAATAGTTTTTGTTACAGCAGCTCCCAAACAGGATAGTGAGTGATAGCCACAATAAACAGACAGAAAGATCTATAACATTTTTTTAAATAGGGCCAGATTTGAAGTGTGAAGATACTAACATTTAAAAGATAAAAAACAATAAAAGTTACATATAAATGTTCTGTAACAATTTTTTTTATTGTCACAAGTATAATTGTTTTTAAATCTAAACCACCAGGCATAACCAAATCTAGAGCTCTTCCTTTCTTTCACATCTTGAGTTAGATAACAAATAATACGTTAAACTTAAACGAAGTTGATACAAATCTTAATATCACAGTCATTCTAAACATGAGTTATTATGAGTAATGCAAAGTTTGTTAACATTTAAGTTTAAAACGTGTCACTCTTTAACAAAATCATTCAGAAAGTCATATTTAGTGTCACCGCTACAGATTTATAACAGCAGCAATTAAATGTTTAAAGGTTCAAATGCTTCATTATGTGAACCAGAGAAGCTGAAGCTCAGGGCCACATGAAGTCTGGCCACGGACCGTGATTGGCCCCCGGGCCGTACTTTGGACATCCCTGATCTATAACCTACAATAAACACGAAAGGTATAAATGAAATAGATCAGGTGGTGCAGGTGATGTGTTGGATGAAGAACCTGCTCCTCCTTTTTACATCGTGGGTGTAGCAGTCTGCTGCTGATGGAGCTGCTCAGGGACCCACAGTGTCATGGAGGAGGTGAGAGGTGGCGTCCTCGTCTCCTCCTCCTCCAGGACGGAGCTGGCTCTCCTTAAACTCTGAGTCCATCCTGGAGATGAATGTTCTGTTATAACTCTGTAAATATTAAAGCGGATGCAGAGTTCTTGTTTTCTTGCTCTCATCATCGTCTCTCGTCTCCTCTGCTCGACCTTTCAGGACCGAACGAGATGCAACAAACTGGTCGTCGGACAAATTAAAATCGCTGATCCTCGGGCTGACCGTGGAGAGCGACGAGGGGAGCTGCGAGGTGACGGAGGTCAGCAAGCTGGAAGGAGAGGCCTCGATTAACAACCGCAAAGGGAAACTCATTTTCTTTTACGAGTGGAACCTGAAAGCTACGTGGACCGGTACGTGAGGCGACTGCTGGGTTTGGTTAAATAAACAGGAAACTGAGTTAATTAATTTATATTTAATTTATATTAACGAACATAAATCTTTGATCCTCTCCTGACTGACTGATGTTTCCTCTTCACCTCACCAGGAAAGTCGAAATCAGGAATCAAGTATAAAGGAACGATCGAAGTTCCGAACCTGTCTGACGAGAACGACATGGAGGATCTCGACGTGAGTTTCACGACTTCACATTGTCACATCCTGAAAATATAAAACATGTGGATGAATATGAGTGATGAAAATTTATTCATGTGTTTTATGGAGCCGTTAGACCGGCTCGTTAACACAGGTGTGAACCTCGTTAGTGCAGCGAGCTCAGAGGAAATGTTTTTAAAGATTAATCTGGACTGAATCTTTCATCAGATTAAAAACATGTTGTGAGTTTCGGAAACGATCCCGCCCTGTTCTCTTTGTCCAGATTTCCGTGTCGTTGAATAAAGACGAACCCGAAACGCCGCTGACCGGCCTGATGAGGACAAAAGGAGCCGAGAAAATCCGCGAAGCCCTGGGAAGCTACGTCGGGTTTTTAAAAACAGGTGAGTGGAGCAAAGGTGCAGCATCGCCTTCATAAGTCCGAACACGGGATCGGTTCTCGGTCTGTCGTTCGCGTTGGTGTTAAGCAGACTGAATGTGTGATTGCAGAGTTCACTCAGGGGATGATCCTGCCGACAGCCAACGGCATGGCCAAGATCCAGTCCACATCGCAGTCCAAAGCCAAGCTGGATAAAACTCAGGTTGGTGACGCTCGCTGCATCATCATGTCCGGACAGAGCTCTCGTCTTTTCTCACCACACTTTGCTTCTTCTTGCAGATTTCATCCTCGAGCAGCACGTCTGCTCCGGTCAACACCGGCGTCAAGATCCCCACCTGTAAATTCAGCATGAGAGAAAAGTTCCTCACCTCGCCGGCCGACCTCTACAGGGTCTTCCTGCACCAGGAGGTGAGCTTCATCAATCACACTTTTTAATTCTCATAGACGATGCAGCTGAAAGAACGAGTCTGAAGTGTCCGTGTGTCCGTGTGCAGATGGTCCAGGCGTTCACGCACGCTCCAGCCACGGTGGACGCTGAGAAGGGCGGAAAGTTTCGCCTGCTAGACGGAAACGTTTTCGGTGAATTCACAGAGCTGGTGAGACGAACGATTGTACTGTGAAATAACGTGTATTATATATTCGTGTGTAGGGATGTAACGATACACTCAACTAACGACTCGATTCGTGACTTTTTTGATCAGCAGCCAATGTGGCTGTAAGTTTCTGAAGTTACCAGCCAATCAGAATTTCCACTAACCACATTTTTTCCCGTGTAAAAAAAAGAGCAACTGAATTAATTTGATCATTTTATTACCTTAAATTAATCTTACGATGAAGTTGGGAACTTAAGTACATACAAAAATTACAAACGTTTCATTACTTATACTATTCAGGGTCTAATATGACCCATTTTTTGTACATAACAATAAAATATTTGCGAGCATAGAGCACCTCGAGCGGGCGAAAGCCAGACACAGAAAAAGCAAAGAGAATCCGGTGGATTTTCAAAATAAAATACCCCGTGCAAACTGCCGGTCGTAGAAACAGACAAAAGTGAAACTAATTAACTACGTAGCATATTTACAGATGTAGAAGCATGTTTAGAAGAACATACACCGGGAAAATGTCCAAATCTGAGCAAGTAAACAAAGTCTGGCGGGCTAAGCGCTCGCTCCTGAAACACTTTTTTCTGTCAACTGATGCGAGTCTTCACGCATTTGTACCGATTCTTTTAATCGTGTCACGATGCATCGTTACATCGCTATTCATGCGTATTTGTAGAATTAAAGATTTATTGAGCTCTGTAAAGTCACTTTCTCTTAACGAGGAATCCTCTTTTCCTTCAGGTACCCGATGAGAAAATAGTTATGAAATGGAGGTATAACAACTGGCCCTGTGGTGAGTTCACTCTCGACTTTTCTCTGAACTTTCTTTGTCAGCTCTGAGCTCACTGCCAAGCTGACGAACTGAGCTAACAGCAGCTAACAGACTGAGCTAACATGAGATAACAGCAGCTAACTTGAGTTAACAGCTAACAGACTGAGCTAACAGCAGCTAACATGAGTTAACAGTAGCTAACAGACTGAGCTAACATGAGCTAACAGCAGCTAACAGACTGAGCTAACATGAGTTAACAGCAGCTAACAGACTGAGCTAACATGAGTTAACAGCAGCTAACAGACTGAGCTAACAGCAGCTAACAGACTGAGCTAACAGCAGCTAAAAGACTGAGCTAACAGCAGCTAACAAACTGAGCTAACAGCAGCTAACAAACTGAGCTAACATGAGCTAACAGCAGCTAACAAACTGAGCTAACATGAGCTAACAGCAGCTAACTTGAGCTAACAGCAGCTTACAGACTGAACTAACATGAGCTAACAGCAGCTAACAGACTGAGCTAACATCAGCTAACAGCAGCTAACAGACTGAGCTAACATGATCTAACAGCAGTTAACAGACTGAGCTAACAGCAGCTAACAGCAGCTAACAGACTGAGCTAACGGCAGCTAACAGACTGAGCTAACATGAGCTAACGGCAGCTAACAGACTGAGCTAACAGCAGCTAACAGACTGAGCTAACAGCAGCTAACAGCAGCTAACATGAGCTAACAGACTGAGCTAACAGCAGCTAACAGACTGAGCTAACATAAGCTAACAGCAGCTACAGCTGTCAGCAGTTTACTTCACTGTCCATCATAAACTCTGTAAATCACAGAGAGCTGAGGCGGAGCAGCCGGAGGACATCAGAGGGAAAACCAGAAAACATTTCCTCCATTTTAAAACCTGATCCAGTTTCTCCTCTCTTCTTCTTCACAGAGCATTACGCAACGATCGCGATGACTTTCTTGGACCGGAGCAGCGAGACAGAGCTGAAGGTCGAGTGTCGAGGCGTCCCCGACAACGACGAGGAGCGGACGAAAGAGGGCTGGAAGAAATACTACTTCGAAGCTATTAAACAGACATTTGGCTACGGAGCGCGGCTGTTCTGAAGACGACGACGATGCTGTACTGTTTTTTGTTTTTTTTTTTTTCATTTTCTGTTCTCAATTTTTAAAACTTGTCCTTCTTCGAGATCTGTCTTGACACAAGACGTCCCCATTGTAAAACTCATAGCACGAGTTAACAAGAGAGACAAAGTAGGTGAAGGCTGATCTGTCTGTGTACGTGTAAATGTTTTAATTTTTTCAACATATTTAAATTTTTTCTCCCGTCAGTATTTGGGTCAGTTCAGAGGAGAGAGGATGATGGACTGTGCCTTTGGGACTGTGGATTGAATAAAGCAAAGAAGAATTGACTTGAAACCACTAATGCAAATTGGCCTCCACTTCTATAAATATGTAATTAATGAGTTCAAATAAATGATTGGTTTCTTTTTTCTTTTTTTACTTTTCAGGTGTAACCGTAGTAACGATGCTTTCAGCCGAGATGCATGTTTCATTTTTAAAGAGCAGCAGGGACTGATGACCACTGGATCTGAGCTTTTACTCATGGAGTCTGTTAGTCGAGCAGTGCTGTAGTTTCACTTGTTACGTTGAGACCTGATTTCATGCACATCACGAGTCCGGCGTCCGTCTGTCTGTCTGTGATCAGATCAGATGAGCTCGGACCTCCAGCAGGAACATTAGAGCAAATGTTTGTGACCGTGAAAATGTTTCACGTTCTGATGCAGATAGCGTAGAAACTTAAGAGAGACGTTTTGCTATATTTGGCTTCAAAATGTAAATTTCCAGTAAAGTTTTCAGAACAACTGCATCTATTTATTCATCATTTCATCTCCTCCATCATGTAAAAAGACTGAAGAGTTGGTTGGAATAAACCAATCCCTGTACGCTCTGGATCTGTTTTTATTTATGTGAGCACAGCTTCTTCACATTAAATCTGTCAAACACGGAGACGACTGAAATGAACTTGTTTATTTTACAGTTTTTTTTTTGGACATCATTTCATATGCAAAGGTTTCGCTGTCTTTAAAACGTTTAATTTACAAGTGCTTTAAAAAATGAAATGCTTGAAAAACATCAAGCAAAACAAGCACTGTCTGGTTTTAAAGGTCAAAGGCCAAAACACTCCGACCGTTTAAATCTGAAATCACAAAACTGAAGTTTAAAGCAAACTGAAAAACAAAAAACAACTTTTACTGCATCGTTTCTTCATGTGTGAATCTACACAGACGTGATCAACCTACAAACCAAAAAGGGGCTTCACAAAATGCCATGTCTTTTTTTTTTAACCAAAAAAATAAATAAACCACAAAGAAATATCTAAAATATTTAACTTAAACGTAACTTCTTCCCATAAAGACGAAGCGATCGGGACCTGTAAACTTTTAAACAAAGACAAACGACGACTTGGCAGCTCGGCTCGTTCCTTTGGTCGGTCAGAAGCAGATGTAGAGCTCCGACTCCTGAAACAAACAGAGAGAGAGTCGCCTCAGCTTCAGCCTGGTTAATAAACTCAGAGTTACCATGTGTGATGAATGTGTCTTTTTGCGTTTGTCGTCTGCACATTCCTCACACGGCTTCCTCTCTGATGCAGCAGGACAAACTGAGCTGAGGTCAGAATCTATAAATAATCAAGTTGTCTCATCTCCTCGTCCCTCCTTTTGTTTTCTGGAGTGTAATGAACATTGCAGCCTCACGGGGACGCTGTTGTTACAGCCTGCTTGTGACATAACAGCATCTAACGGTTATATAACCGTCTCTAATGATGGATGCTGTGACAGCAGAGCTTTGCATGTGTGTTCTTGCTTTAGTGCTGGGGGTGTGAGGGGGATGTGGTTCAGGCTGGATGCGTGTGTGTGTTTGAATGAATACGTACACTGGAGCTGGAGTTGTTGTCCAGCGAGTCGAGGCTCGATCGCGGCGCCGTCTCTGCGACTTCAGCTGGTTTTTTAACAGAGTTTTCATGTCGCCTGGTTCTGGGAACAAGATGATGTGAAGGGAAAGGTCAGAGGTGAAAAGATCGACCAGTCGACCGACAGAAAATGAATCCGATATTTTAAAAAACACGATAAAGTTGCTCAAGCAAAACAAGAAATTAAAAGACGTCATTGTGGGCTTTTATTTTGTAATTTCATAGAACAAGTGATTATTCAACTGTCTGAAATTATCTATAAACTTTGGAGTAATCAACAGTGAAAAGTGACATTGCAGCCATAAATATAAACATACATACAACATAACCTGAAGTTGTCTCTGTTACTTTATTTCTTTTACTAGATTTAAATGAAGTTTAGGCTGCAAATTATTTAAAAATACCGGATTTAAAAACATGTTGTGTTGGGATTCTTCCTTTATTTCTTCTAAAAGTGCAAATAAAATCTGAAAAGGCAAAAACTGAGATGTCAGTCTGTACACAGGCTATAATATATGTACATAAACAGTATGTATAGACTCTATAATCTGTGTCCGGTCACACCTTTCACCACCTACACGTGTGTGACGTCTCTACCTGTACAGCGGCCACATGCTCATGCCTCTCTTGTCCTTCTGGCTTGCCGTAGACGTGGCTTGCTCCGCCAAGTCTTTGAGGAAGTCGAACAGCTTCTCTGACTCGATGCACTGCTTCCTACAACACAACCAATCAGCCGCTTCATGTGTTATATAAGTAAACATGACTTTACGTTACCACCCGTGACACAAAAGTGAGTCACACCTGTGCAGGTGGAGCGGCAGGTTTACTCACATGTGGGCCACAGACACGACGGTGCTCAGCTTGGACTGAGTTATCAGACAGGTTTTGGTCAGCAGACACTTCAGGAACATTTCCAGAGCCCGAGCTGATCGCTGGAGTTCAGGAAACACACACCCCAACACACACACACACACACACACACACACACACACACACACACACACACACACACACACACACACACACACACACACCTGTATGCAGTCATCTCTAAACACTGACCTTTAATGACGACATAGCCGCGGTTAAAACAGACTGTATCACCTGCAGGGATGTATGATTTAATTACATCTTTGTTAATTAATGAGGCGAGTCGGTGATGGCTGAGCTGAGCTGTAAATGCTGGAAGAAATCCATCTGTTTGTGTATCAGTGAAGAGTTTTGTATCCAGCCTGATAATGATATGTTGTAATTATAAGAAAAATTACATTTATTGGAGTTTTTGGAAGGAATAAAAATGATTTGATGAGTTTAAGTACAGAAAACACTAAAAACAATTAAACATTCTGTACAAATCAATAATTAAACTGAATTTCTAGAATATTTAAACATAAAACATCCTCAGTCTGTAATCAGAGACTCGCCGTGCATCAGTGGAGGGACTCCAACTCCCAGCATGCCCAGAAGCCTTTAAAGAGAAGTTAGATGTGCAGGGCTGCTATAACAACAGATCACTGAGCTGCACCTGCACGATAACACCTGACGTCTGCAGGTGTGAAAGGATACAGATGATCACAGGAACCGCCATCGCAATCCTCCCCACCTCTGCATCCTTCTGCATGATCTTCTTGATGCGACTCTGAGACCAAAAAAACACAAACACACAAAACAACAACAACAGAACAAAAATGTCACTTCTTTCAGACTCTGCTGCGTTCAGGTACTGCTCGTAAACTACTACATCCTACATCTGAGCTCATGACAGCAGCATGTAAATCATCCACAGACCCTAGAAACTAGTTTTTATGTCTGCTGGTTTACTCCTCTAAACACTCGTATAGTAACGTGTGTGTGTGTGTTTACATAATATAAAATCCATGCTGTATGTTTCAGGAGATGATGGCCTTGCAGAAATAAAATAAAAAGCACTAGAGCACCAGAGTGGAGAAGAAGAACCTCTGCTGTCATCTGAATGTTGTAAATCTGATAAATTCATCAGGTCATGATACAAAAACACTTTACAGAGGTAGGTGATCACTCAGTTTTCCGACAGTCAGTGAATGCAGCAGCAGCAGCACCGTGTTACCTGAGCACAGGTAGCCGTTAGCTCGTTTTTATCCGCCCTTTTAACGGATTTACCGGAGCAGCATGAAGTGTGTACTCACCGGGGGGAAGCGTACGTTATATCTCCTCTTCTGTCCGGGCATTGTCCTCGCTTCAATCCGCGCGGCTCGGTCACATCGTTCATGGTGTCACCTCCGCAAACCGCCGCTGAGTCCATTTGTTTACCTGCAGCAGAGCCCGACCTGAACACACACACACACACCTGAGGTCAACCCCGCGTGACCCCAACGATGACGTCACGAGCCCAGGTAAAAGTAATACATCTTTAAAAAACAAATTAAAAGTTTGAATTTAGTTTTTTTTTCTGAATATTTTACATGTTAAATAATATTTTTTTTAATTTAAAGGTCAGTGTGTGAGATTTGGTGGTGGTTGCATCCCCCTCGCCTCACTCTCTCCGGCCTTGTGTGAGCTGCCGTGAAACACGCCGTGTCTGTGAAGTGAAGCAAAACAACCTGCAGTTCCTCTAACGTCCACCTGAGGCTGGCTCCAGAAGTGAGTCAGTCTCCATAAGTCCCCATGTTTCACAGCAGAAATAAACATGTTTACAGCCTGGTACAAAAAACAGTTTTGGTCTCTGTAGCTAATTTCCCCGTTCATGACAACTGTACTGAGGGTGAATTTATATACAACTCACCTGTTCACATTATATTAAGACTTAAAGTTATGCAGGATTAAGAGCGTGGACGCTTTGATTGACAGGTGGGCGTGGTTACACGTGGCTTGTTTGAGCAACCAGGTGTCATTGAGCCCAGGTGGGAGGACTACAAACATGGCGTCCGCCACACTGAGCTTCATACTGTCAGTGAGGTAATGACTGCAAAGGTCAGAGATGAGGTTAATCATTCATCATCACAGCAGTATATAATAACAGTAATGACGCTTCACTGCAGTTTTTCATTGTTGTTTCTGGACTGACAGCATGTTTCCCCGTGTGCTGTTTGCTGTCTGTTTATTTACCACATGTCGCGTAGTCGGTAAGTGTTGGAGGATGGATAACCGTGGAGGGATGAGACGAGCTGAATTTACTCGATTCATTATTTTTCTTCTCTCTCGCAGGCTCCATATTCACGGAAGAAGGAGATTATTTCAACCAGGTAAAACATTATAACCTGCATGATGTTACAGAAGAAAAGCAGCTGCTTCTTTCTGCTCTACACCAATCTAACTCCTGCATCACTGCCTCTGAATAAGTGAAATAAATGTCTAAATATGAGTTTTATAGATAGATAGATATACTTTATTTATCCCAAGCTGGGAAATTACAGTGCAGCAGCAGCATTACACACAGTGACAAGACAACATAAGAATAAAAATATAATATAAAAGCAAACTATACATAATAAAATAGCAAAAATAGCAATAGTAATAGCAAATTTTAAATTTGCCTTTTACTTTTATATTTTATGTTCTATATATACATATGTATATATATATTTTTTTATTTCATATTTTATCTTATATTTGGATATTGGGCTGCTCCAGGACCAGGAGAAACCAATTTCGTTGCATCCCATGTTTACATGTGTTGTAATGACAAATAAAACTCCTTGAATCCTTGAATCCTTGATAAAAAAATGTATTGTACAGAGGTATTTACAGCAAATTGGCAGTGTTGATTGTGCAAAGTATGATGCAAAACGTGACTCTGTGTGTACATGTTTAGATTTTTATTAAATAAATCATCATGTAGCAGCTGTGAACGCTCCTTTCAGCAGCTGGAAAATGTTCATTTGAAAACATTTTCCCACGAGCACCTGAATCTATAAATCTTCCTGCAACATTTTTATGTCGCGCTTTATTTCTTCCTTTATAACTTAGCGGGAACATTCCCAGATAAAAGAACAAATTAGCTTTAGTTTTTGGGCTCAGAGCTTCCGGCACTCGTTGGTCTCTTTTGGCTGGATGCAGGGCGACCTCATGAGCAGGTGTTCTGCATCTAGCATGAGCTTTTCTGTACAGAATGCTCGTATGTTGTGGGAAAAGACGTTTAATCTCTGTGTGAGTAACAACAAACAGAGATTAAGAGAGTTGGAGCCACGAGAGACCAGATAAATCTAAATTTCACTGACATTTAATATAATTTAAACTCATTCACACTGAGACGTGTCTTGCTTGCTCTCCCTGCAGGATGGATCAGAGTTTCTGCAGCGTCGTCTCCATCCTCCGTTCAGCTGCCCGGACATGAGTCCGTCTCCCACCGTCCCCACCTCAGGTGAGAGACAAGTACTTTACAGAAGTAAAGTTTTAAAGTACTTCACTTAAGTATTGTCATCGTTTGCTGCTTTATACTTCACTACAGACTTTTACTACCCGTAACACAGTTACTAATCAAGATTTCAGCTTAATTCAATTTATTTATTGTTACAAAAGTAAAACAACATTAAAGCCTTGTTTACATATTAATACATCATTAATACTGATATTAGTTAAGTGTAAGTTATTAATACTAATGTACTTGTATTAGTAGTAATGGTACTTTTACTTTTTCTACCTCTGTCCACATTTCTACATACGGTGTGTAATCCCAGTGGTGGAATGTAACTAAGCAGGACTTTACTGGAGTATTTCCACAGCCTGTTTTATGACACTGTCACTTTGCATCAATGCAGACGTTAGATCAGCTGTTTGCAGTTTGTTTGTTACTGAGTCAAAGTCACGGCGCAGAGCTTCGTGTTTTTATCGTTTCCTTCTTCGTTCCTTCTGTTCCAGTTGAATTTGTCAAAGCTGCAGACGTCAAAGTCATCGCTGCGCTGGGAGACTCTTTAACTGTGAGTCGAGTGTTGACGTGCTGCACGTTGATTCATCAAATCTATGAGCTTCTATTTACAGAACATGAGACTTTGATTGAGCAATAAAACAATGATAACTGTAACCATAAACTTTAATGGAGATAGACGGTAATGATAATGAAGAACACAACAGCAGGCTGGATCTGTGAGACGAGATCGAAACATGACGGCAGAAAAACTCTCGATAAGTTATTAACATGCATCACAGAGACGAGAGCTCAGTGCTGTCACCTCTAACTATGAGCTCTGTTAAAAAGGACAGACTCTTCAACATGTAGAGCGGTTCTGCCTCCAGAACCAGAACCGAGAGCTGGTTCCACTCTGAGTAATGATGAAAACTTGTTTGTACTTGTTTTTCTCTTCATTAAGAATATTCCTGTGTGTTTTTTCACAGACAGCTATCGGCGCCAACGGTACTACGATTATATCGATACCTTTTGAATTCCGTCAGGTGTCTTGGAGGTAAATCCAAACAAATGAGGAGATGATTTCTAATCATTTCTAATAATCTGTGGCCGGGCTTGAAAACTCTTTTAACACTGGCATCTTTAAACAGAAGCTTTCCTTGCAGTATAAACACATTATTCTTCTTTTTGTGTCACTGTCTCTGACACTTCTTCTGCGTGCAGCATCGGAGGATATGGAACTTATCAGAACGTCATAACACTGGCGAGTGAGTCAGTTTGTAGTTTACACTGAGCAGATGTTTCAGGATCTTTTCACATTTATTCATCCTGATTTTTTCTTGTCCAGATATTTTTAAACTCTTCAATCCCAAACTGCTCGGCCCGGCTCCCATGATGACGTTTCACAACAGCCCGTTGACCGTGAACGAGTCCGGCTTCAACTTCGCCATCACCGGCCACAACACGCTGTGAGACTCTGTAACTTTCACCATGAGCAGCTGCAGAGGTCAAAGATCGACATAATTACAGCTGCCGATAATTGAATAACGATAATGCTGCAGGTGATAATGTTTTATTGATGTGAGTGCTGAGCCATCACTGTGCGTCCACAGAAACATGTCAGACCAGATAAGGACCATGATCAACGCGTTCAGGTCGTATCCGGTGAGTCTCAGCGTTCGGCCTTCGTCATTTTTCTTCTTCACCAAACTGACCCCAAGCGTCTTTTACTTTCAGGGTCTGAACATGGAGGAGGACTGGAAGGTGGTGACGATGCTGATCGGCATGAACGACATCTGCGATTACTGTAAAGATCCTGTGAGCCACTTTAAACCTATAAAACATATAAGTAGAGTTCATTTAGTCCATGCAGTTACAGTCTCAGGTTTATTCATATAAGAAGATTATTTATTATTGTTGGATCCAGAACCTGAGTTACCTGGGTAAAAGTTCTACTGATCCACGTCACAGCAGCCATTTTGACATTAAACAGTAAACACAGATCAATTATGCTAATTAAGGCTGCGTTCCATTCAGGGTGCTGCTGTGCTGCATGTTGGCTCAGCTAAATGGAACACAGCCTCAGTATCTTTGGAAACACTGTTTATTATTTCATGGCTGGTTTCACGTTTCACTGCGTACCAGCTGTGGCCCTCGCACCACAGTTTGAGTAACAGCGGTTTAATTATTTAAAAACATTTCATCATATGAAGATTTGCTTATATTTGTGTTTCTTTAATATTTAATAATACAAATATAACTAACAAATGTATCTCAAACTGTTTGAACAGAACTTTTACAAACCAATCAATCAATTAATAAATTAATAAAGAAAATTTGCAGAAAGATAATTATTAGCTCCAACTACAACAATAAAATCCTGATTTTACATGAATACACGAGTTGTAATCTGAGATATGATGATGTAACAGGTTTAGTATATTCTGTTGATTATGCTTTAACTTATAACAGAGTATTTTAGTACTAGTAACAGAGTATTTTAGTACTAGTAACAGAGTATTTTAGTACTTTTACTGAAGAAAAAGATCTTGAATGAGACATGAACATACAGATGTTTTTTTATGTCGACATGCACAGAGGCTGAAAATCTTGTTTTTTGGCTTTTGGTGTGTGTGTGTGTGTGTGTGTGTGTGTGTGTGTGTGTGTGTGTGTGTGTGTGTGTGTGTGTGTGTGTGTGTGTGTTGGGTGTGGTTACAGGTGTAGCAAAGCACATTTGTGTTTCACTCCCAACCACACCCAGCATTGATGTGAGGTGTGGTCACAGCTTTCCTTTGCAGCTCGGTTAAAGGTCCAGTGTGTAAAATGTATCATTTATAATGATTTATAATGATAGAAATATGTAGAACTAGTTCTAACTTTATGTTTAATCACCTGAAAATAAGAAATCATAGAAAGAGCCTTGTACTGTAGTGTAGAGGGTGAGATGAGGGGTTGCAATCAGCGTCCACTCGATGCTGCACACTGATTCTCCGAGCTTCTCTTTAAATTTGATTTAAGGATTCAGAGTTTCCTCTCGCAGTTTCAGACAGAAACAAACGTGAAGATTTAAATCTGATCGTCTCTCCGCAGACGCTGTTCTCCCCCGATAACTTCATCCACCACATGACGGAAGCTCTCGACCTGATGATGAGCGAGGTGAGCGTCCAAGCTGAACACCTTTATCAGCCGTACTTTATCACCTGTACTTTGGCTCAGCTCCGAGCTCAATGCCAACATTACCGTCCTAAAACGCTGCTGTTTGCGTGTTAATATGCTTCTCAGAGCTGAACATCAGCGTGTCAGGGTGCATCAGAGGTCAGCCTGTAATCTTCTTGATACGTCCAATAAAGGCATAAACTGTGACGCTATCGTGGCTAAAAATAGTTGTGAAAAGTCAGAACGTATTCGTGCAGCCAGTTTTATTGATAAAAACACGTATAGCTCTTAACACTGTGTTGCCTAAGGTGTGAGTGTATTGTACTGCGTCTTTGTCTCTGTGCAGCCGCTGAATGAATGTTTGTTCACTGAAACTATGCAGCATGACGGACACGCACACGTTTAAAGTTCAGTCCGTCGCCTTCTGCTTTCAGATCCCCAGGACGATCGTGAACGTGGTGCAGATTCTCCCCATGAAGCCTCTCAGAGAAGTTCAGCGCCCGACTCTCGGCTGCCAGCTGCAAAAGTCACCTGAGCATTTTCTTCCTTTTGCTTTCACCTGTTCTGAATTTAAATCAAACTGTTACCACCAAATGATATCAAACATATCGTGTTAGATAGATAATCAGCCTCATGTCAGGCAACTGATCTGATAATCTGTTAATTTCATAACCTGCTAATCCAGCCGTGTGATAATCTGATAATCTGCTCACAGGAGTTTCTGCTCCTGCCTCACTGTACCTGAAGAAAACTCCCCTGAACTGACGGAGCTGGTTGAGATGAACTCTGAATTCCAGGTTTGTTTTCACAGCCGACATCTGGTATGTGTGTGTGAAGGAGGAGTTGTTACAGTCAGACAGGATTGGGTTGTGCGTGAACGTAACCGCTGTGAAACCATCAGGAGAAAACTTTTTATTCCTCTGATTAACCGAGTTTATCGAGGCCGGTGCTCGCTCACTCTCACTCACTGTCTCTGTCACTCGACCACTGCTCGCAAATCAAATTAAACTTCTTTGTGTTTCTATTTTGCAGCCAGACTCAGATTTAGAAGCAGCTTCATGAAATAAACAAAGCCAGAACACGACAGGTCGAGTATCAGAGTTTAGATTCAGGCTGACTGTGTGTGTGCGACGTCAGGCTGCATTTTTATCAAAGTTAGATCCGGTTCAACTTCTCTGTCGCAGGTTGCTGCGTCGACACCTGTCTGAATGCAGCCTGAGAGACATAAAACTACACCGGGATGGTTTTTGGCACTGTTTCTTACAGTGAGCTGTCAGTGTTATTCACTGTTTAACACTCAGTGCTGCTGTGATGCCATCAGGTCTTGACCTGTTCATTTTTTAATCATTCACAGAGGAGATTAAACAAACTCCTGCTCGGCGATCGTTTCTTCAAAAAGGACTTTGCTGTTGTTCTGCAGCCGTATTTAGAGAACGCAGGACCCCCGAGACTTCCTGTAAGACTCACACACCATTTAACATTTACATTATTTATTAGTCCAGTTTCCTTCTGCAAGTCGTTTTCTCTCTCTTACTGCAACTTCAGAACGGGAAGCTGGACCTGAGCTTCTTCACGGCAGACTGTTTCCACTTCACTGTTAAAGGGCACGAGGAGCTGGCGAAGGGCCTGTGGAACAACATGGTGAGGTTTTATGTTTTTCAAGTGCAATGAGAAGATTTGGTTTAGATCAGGTTAGTGTCTCGGTCTATGAAGACCACATGACAGCAGGCTGTTAAAACTAATATATTGATATTTGTATCAAAAGGTGAGTTTGAAATGTTAAAAAATTCACACATCCGACTAAAAAACATCAAAGTTTTGTTGATGCTGACTTTTATTGTTTCCTCAGTTCCAGCCTGAGGGAGAGAAACAGATGATAGAGACATTTTCAGAGCCGGTAAAACTCATCTGCCCATCAGAGGTACGACATGACGGACACAGACAGACTTAATGTTTGTGTGTGCAGATAATAAAATGACTTTTGTCGCATGTTTCTCCAGGAGCATCCGTACATCTACACCAAACCCCGGAATAAATCATCTGCAGCGCTGAAGCAATTCTCCGTGAACACGATGATGCTCGCATCTCTGTTTTCTGTGTTTAGTTATTTGTGAAGAAGGTGAAGAAGTCTGACTGTGTGTGAAAGACTGAGTGACCAATGGATGATCATGTGATCAATCCACAGACTGTTTGTTGACTTTTGTTATTTAAAAGAAAAAAGCAGATGATGAAGATTCTGATGATCAGAAATGCAAGAGTGAGTAAAATATAAACACACTGCAAAACCTAAAGACTTTATAGACTCGAGTGTCTTCAGAATAACATGCAGCTTTACTTAATCAAGTCTCAGAACAGACAAATATCAAACTGTCACATTATGTCTTAAAAATGTTGAACTGTGTATCTGTCAACATTAGAACAGCCAAATTTAACATGACCTAATGCTGTAACTCGCTTACTTCTTTAATATGATCTCCTAAAATATGTTAAAATTATTTTATTTCAGTGTCTTTTCAGTCCCTCTGTATGGAGCAAAAATTAGGTTTAAGAAAAAATAAAAATGTTTTATTTGTTCTGGCTGTGATGCACCTTATTTATTCTGTGAGGATTAAACTCTCCATGGTTACGTCACCATTTACACGTTTGTATACAATCACGACTCTCACACACCTAAACGTCAGCACAGTCGTGTACAGACAGATGAACTCATCATGAATATTAATATAAGTCTGTTTTATCTGTTCGTATTTTTTATCCTCAAACTGTCACATCTGCTCATGTTGTTACATATAGAAACAAATTAATAAAAAAGGTAACAAAGTATTATTTAATAATAAAAAATCATCACTTAGCCACAGGTGTTTTATTTTAAAGTTATTTTAGGTCGAGTGTGTGTCGTGTTTTGAGCCTGTCATTTGTCTTATTGTTGTGTGTCTGATGAATATATGATTAATAATTGAACAGTGTGTTAAGTGAATGTTATTTTATGACAGAAACAAAACAAACCTTGTTATTCTTTTCTTATATACTTCTGTTCATATCAAATATTTAAACCCCACCAACAATTCCAGTGCTAGAAAGTAGTTTTTTTAGTAGTAGTATTTAGTTTTGCAGTACATGTACATTACAGAGAGTAATAGTCGAGAGTTTTGTTGCTTAAATTAAAGTAAAATAAATAAATAAGAGAACTGAAACTTTGGTCGTGCTCCAGAACAAAATGATTTCTTTACATTAAGAGACTATTTTCATGAGAAGGTCAAACCTTCAGATTTATCAGCAGTTGTATGAAACTCTGAAGTCTAAAAAAGAAACTGAAAGTGCGGCCTTCGGTATTTGAACTGAAGTAAAAATTTGAATGCTTCTTCCTGTAAGAATAGTTTCTATATTTATATTCCCAGTGGTGAGATGTAAAAGCACATTTCCAAGTAATGTTATAAGGTTCTTGCGCCTACAGTAGTATGTCTATATATAACTGATTCTATTATACGGTGTATTATTATGGGTCAATGTACTCACTGTGTATAAAGTGGTTAAAAATAGCTGCAACATTAGTGATGCTTACACATTAATGCATCACTAATTATAATCCAGTCAGATTATAGATTGTATATAAGTAAATAGATTTTATTGATCCTCTTCTTCTTGTGTTGCAGCTGCAGTTACAAACACACTGCTGAGTTTTTATGTCCTGATCACTCCCTGTTACTTTTCTCTCTGGTGCTTATTCACTGTACCGGTCTGATCTACTTTCACTGCGACTGTTCTTAAATTATGCTTTTTACCCTATAGGTCTTAATTTTTTTTATTATTTGTTTCATTGTTGTAGTTTTACTTTTCTTCTAATCTCTAGTTTTTCATGCAACTGCTCTTTTACCTTAAGAACTGTTAGTTTTTACTCTGCTCTGTGAAGCACAATTCTGTATGAAAGATGCTTAAAGTTGAAGTTAAAGTTAAATTATGACCTGAGTTGTTTTTGTTTGTTTGTTTTTGTTTTTGTTTTTAGCTGTTATTATACAGTGTAATAGCATGTGGCAGGTATGATTTCCTGTATACTTGGGATGTATATTTGCTTATACTTTTCAGTATTATAGTTTTTATAGTAAAACTCCTTCCCCCCTCCCTCTCTCTGTGTACCGTGTGTGTAATGCAGTACCACTCCGTGGCCGCCGGGGGCAGCAGCGTCACTGTTTACAGGCTGCAGTACCTCTCTGTGGCCGCCGGGGGCAGCAGCAGCGTCACTGTTTACAGGCTGCAGTACCTCTCCGTGGCCGCCGGGGGCAGCAGCGTCACTGTTTACAGGCTGCAGTACCTCTCCGTGGCCGCCGGGGGCAGCAGCGTCACTGTTTACAGGCTCGCAGCAGCTGGCTGCACGAGCTCCTCTGTGGTCGCGTGGAGCTGAGCTCGAGACACACCGAGCGGAGGTCGCCGTGGCAGAACCGAGAAAAAAAGTTACGAAAACTCGAACTGAGCGCGTGGCGTGTACATGGTGACCGACTACAGACCCGCAGGTAACTCCGTGTCGGTGTGAGAGAGTCGCCCAGCGCGGGAAACAGCAACATTTGTGAGCTCGCGACTCGCTGACTCCTGCATGGTTAGCGCTAGCTGCTAGCTGTTAGCCTGCTGAAGCTACTTGGCTAGCTGGCTCGCGGAGGTCCAGCCCAGAAGTTGTTTACCTCGAGCTGTGGACCTGCTCACCCCCCAAGCTCTGTCACTTTTCTCCGGGATAAGACAGCGAGGACCAAAGAATCACACTGGATTTAACCGCGTGCGCTGTTAGGAAACTAGCAGGATGTCCGCGGAGGTCGAGAGCAGTCAGGTGGACTCGGGTTTGACAGCGGCCAGCTCCAGCGGAGCTCCGGAGGACACGAAGAGCCAGGACCGGACGGCAGACCTACACGAGAGAGCCCCGGGGGACGGTGTCCACGGCTCCGAGGCAGCCAGGAGCCCCACGGACACGCACAGAAACTGCAAAGAGAACGACAAGGAGAACGACCAAAGCGGCAACGCGGACTCGGCTGTCGAGGCGGTGAAGAGGAAAGTTGTCGAGGCTCCTCCACCCAAAGTCAACCCGTGGACGAAGAGGACAACGGGCAGGGTGCCGAGCAGCAACATCAACTCCAGCAACTCGCAGGAGAAAGGTGAGCCGCTCTCATGGTTTCTCAGAAAGTGACATTAAAGTTGCAGCAGCAGCAGGGGAAGCACGTTGCTGCAACTTTTTTGACAGCTTTCAATCCGTTTTAAAAGTCTGTCACACCTAATTTGGTCTTTTTTTCTGTTGAATGAAGCTGGGAGCTGAATGTCAGGCAGGAGGTGTTGATGCTGGCATATTTGCCCCATCCCCCTCTGTGCTCGGATTGCTCCGCAGCACCACGTGTTGATTGCTGACAACTGCTACTACTTTCTTTCTCCCTGTAACTGCTGCTACCAGCCCACCTCCGTCACTTCACACTTATTGGAGAGTGTCGGCGGTGGTGTTGGTTCATTACAGCACAGTCTGGAGCTTGAACCAGCCTCAGGTTGTCTCTGGATTTAAAGAAAAGCGAACAGCCAGGCTAGCTGCTGCTGCTGCTGCTGCCGTAAAGACACGTTTTGCATGTCCAATGGCCGGGCTGCCTGCAGGTCCTCCCACCAGCCTGCTGCCTGTCAGTGAGAGCACACACAAGGTGGCCTGACAGGTGTGGGGGAGGTAAAGTACGGGTTTGTTGGAAACTAAGTATATTCACTTACATCTAATTTAAGCAAAGTGAAAAAAAACTGTCAGATTATTAAAGAATCCAGATTTCATCATGATTAAAAAAACTTTGTGTCAACGCAGGAAGTGACACAAACTGCAGTTCCTCTATTGTCCACCTGAGGCTGGCTCCAGAAGTGAGTCAGTCTCCATAAGTCCCCAGAAACATACTACCTGTGTAAATATGTTGCATACTTCATTTGTCTCTTTTGTCTTTTGAGCAAGGTATTTTATTTTGAAAATTCACCAGATTATGCTGTTTCTGAGTCTGGCTTCCTGTCAACTCGAGGTGCTTGCGGCGTCTGTCTCCATAAGTCCCCATGTTTCACAGCAGAAATAAACATGTTTACAGCCTGGTACAAAAACAGTTTTGGTCTCTGTAGCCAATTTCCCCGTTCATGACAACTGTACTGAGGGTGAATTTATATACAACTCACCTGTTCACATTATATTAAGGCTTACAGTTATGCAGGATTAAGAGCGTGGACGCTTTGATTGACAGGTTGTTTGGAGCAACCAGGCCTCGTTTTCAGCCGATCACCAATGATCCACAAGTTTATCACAGTGTGCGTGACGTCTTCCGGTGTGGAGGGTCTGGCCTTTGTCATGTTTGAACATGGGGACTTATGGAGACTGACTCAAGCGGACGCTGAGCTGATGAACTCCATTAAAAACATTTTGTATTTTTATGAGCAGTCTGTTTTTTTGTCTGTCGTTGGATAATCCTGGTGATGTCACAGTGAAATCCTGAGTTACAAACTCCGGATGTGCGAGTTTATCAGGCGGGGAGCGCTTAATGTAAGGCACTGTTGCATTATGGGAAATGTGGGAGTGTGTGAGTATAAGTCAGAACATTTCAGCTTCTGCTGCTTCAGTTTGAACTCTTCTTTCTAAAAATCTCTTTCTCACAAACCCCTTTTAACTTTAACTAAATTGGTGGACTCCCCCTTTTTAATAATTGATATCAGAGTTGGATTAATTAACTTTGTCTGTCTGATCAGCTGGTTAATTAATCAGCCGATCACTTCAGAGGCAGTTTGTTAAATTCAGACAGTCGACTGAATTTGAGTTGTGCATGTGTGTCAGAGCGCAGAGCGACCAGGGGAAGCTATATTTGAAGCGTCCGACTCTGACGAGAGCACAGGCATCGTTTTACAGCGTTACTGTACAACCAGTTCTGTTGGGTGGATGTCGGCAGGTCGCTCAGGCATACACCCATTCATGTGGAAGCCTTGAACCAGCAGCGGCTCTTATCAACCCGACCATCCTCTCCAGAGCGATAGGGACTGACGGGCTGCAGCGGGCCACTCCCAGCCTGCAGCTGCCTGCAGAGACACATACTGCCGCCGCCTGTACACAAAACACCCTTGAATAGTTCGACTACCCTGACATACTGTCACTGCTAACGCCACACTGCACAGCATGCAACAGTAGATGACTCAGGAGCTTAACTCCAGCGTTGAGCAACTTTCCAGGGCAACCTGCTCGCTGGTTTTTAAACTTAAAAAGGATAAAACTGTTTGAAGATTCAGGCCTGTCCTGTCCAAATGTGATGATGTCACTCACAATTATTGATTCTGTATCTGCAGATCAACAGAACGCTCTGAAAGTCGTCCGTGCCAGCAAGCCCAGACCGAGGAAATCCAGCAAGGTAACGATCTTTTACTTTTTATTTTTTGTGTCCACACTGTGTCACTGCTTTTTGTGGCCACCGGAGCTAATCGCCACCATCCTAGACAATGTTTGTGAAGCGCTGAGGCGTGTTTAAGAAGCTGTCCACTTAGCGCCTGGTCAAAATGAAGCGGAAACAGAGAATCCAGCCAATTTTCAAAATAAAACACCCTGAACAGGCAAAGAATTCAACTGCGTATCCGATTTGATGCCTGGCAAAACGCTTCTGGTGGGATGTGAAGTCGCATCAACGGACCACAGCGGCGTGATGTGACATCACAGAGCCGTGCCCGGTGGGATTCAGTGTTTAGACCTTAAAGAAATGACACAAACATCAGCTGTCCAAGTTCATGCAGGATGGGAAACTCACATCTGGCCCTCACCGAGCGGTGGCTGGTTCGAGCTGCTGTCGGGTTGCTCTGTTTGCTTTTTCCGACCAGTTTTTCCACTGCGCTCATTCACGATCAAATGTCAGAAAAGAAACCGAATAGTAAGAAAAATGTCAAACTCGTCTGATTATCTCCAGATAGGTAATGATCATTTACAAACAGGAAGTGTCGACATCTCTTAACTGACCGAAAAAGGAACCAAATCGACCAGTCAGTGCACGGAGGATGTGTTTTTTTCACTGGTGTCACCTTTTTCTCGAGTATTTTAACGTTTCGTAAAAATGAAAAAAGAAGCACAGGTTCAGTTCATGATGAACACAAAGACAGAAAACCTCAGTGTTTATCCGCCTTTCTATTATCACCATGACGACATAAATACACAGATATTTTATTATATTTATTTATATGTGTCGCAGTATGACCAATGTTTGCAGCGGGAACTGAATTCTTCTACCCGTCGTTTGTTCAGATCACAATATGGTTCTGATGAATTTTAATAAGCTCAAATATTTTCTCTATTTGTTTTTCTCTTTTCTTAATTTCTCAGTAAATTGTGAAGCAGCACTGATGGAATGATTCATCAGATTTATTTAGTTCAACAAATAGGTTTCTAATTTTCTAAATTATGGAAGTAAAAATTTTTAATTCAGTTTCAGTTTTAATTAAAATGTTTAATTAAAAATCATGTAAAAGGATAATAATACATGGAAGTAATGCGAGTAAGTAAGATGTAATCATAATGGGACGAAATAATAATAATAATAGTAGTAGTAGTAATAATAATAGTAGTAATAATAGTTATACTAAGGCGAGTTTTGATTTACAGGCAGTGGAAAAGAATAAAAATAGATGCTGAGTAAATGTTTAATGATGAAGAAATGTGTTCAGCTTATTTGTTGGAGCTGCAGGATGCGCACACATCATGTTTGGTGAGTAATGCTCAGTGTAAACACAAAGTTTAGTTTGTTTACCAAAAAAAACTCCACAGGGCACCTTCAGTTATCAGGAAGAGCACACACACACACACACACACACACACACACACACACACACACACACACACACACACACACACACACACTCCAATTTAAAGCTTTAAGCCTGCTTTAACTCACTAAATGACACGTACTCTACTCCAGCTCAAAGTTTGATGGTCAGACGTTTAGCTGCTCTCTCGTGGTGATCAGACGTCGTTCACTAACGTCGTTCACTAACGTCGTTCACTAACGTCGTTCACTAACGTCGTTCACTAACGTCGTTCACTAACGTCGTTCACTAACGTAACGTCGTTCACTAACGTCGTTCACTAACGTCGTTCACTAACGTCGTTCACTAACAGAAGGTGGAAGAATCAGAGTTTTCTGTCGTGGTTTGGCTGAACTGACCCTTTAAACGTACCTGTGACACCTTTCAGTGACGGTTGTTTAAAGGGTGGGACAGGAACACCGTTAACTCTCAGTACAACCGAGCCGGTCTGAGTGTAGCTGTGACCCTCGTGTGTTTAACCTTGATCTCATATCAGGCTGTCCAAATGTGCAACATTCACAGTGGTAATCGTCGTTGTTTGCAGTTTCCCCACAGGCCGAGCACTGACCTCCTTTTCCTCCCCGAGCTGGTTTCCACCAGACGCTCGCTCAGGCTCCACCTGATCCACTCCAGGTGACCGAGATCGACCGGTCAATGTCGAATCGATGATTTAATGTTGTTGTTGTTTTTCTGTCTTTACAGTCAAGTGACTTCAGCGACATCACAAACTGGCCCACACCCGGTGAACTGGCCAAAGAGGTACGACGAGTTAAACACACTAACAGTGCTGGAGGAAGTACAAATACACAGTAACACACTGTCGAAGTGTTCAGTTACTAGTACTAACAAGTCCTGAAAGTAGAAGGTTCCATGAGACAAAAAATGTTAAGTACCGTCAATTTGTGCCAGTCAAGACTAAGACCAGACAAACTCTTTGCTACATCGAGTCACGTCATGAAGTAGTTTTTACAAACCGCTGTGTGTTCTGTCGTACGAAACTTTTTGTAAAAAGATTTGGCTGATGTAACAAATAAATCAGACGATGACGTGATGTACCTGAAGTTCTGGTCTTAACCGGTCTTGAACTAAAATCCAGAATCCTCTTTGTCTGAGGCTGAAGCCTTTTAAAAAGTCTTGAGGACTAAAACACTGATTCATACTTCGTAAAACATCTAGCGATTTTCAGGATTGAACTCATCAGTGATTTAATCTTTAAGTCGTCATTCCTTTGACAAGATCAGGATGTAAAAATACTGAAACTCAGTCTTGATGTTACTCTAGTCCTGTGTTTAGTTTCTGCATCAAGAACCCTGAAGTGATTTTGGCTCATGAGGCGTCATCGTCCTCTAAAAGTTTAACTAAAGCTGTTATTTTTTTCTCTCGCCTCTACCCAGCAACAACAAAATGTCCTCAACAACAACGGGAAGAAGCCTTCGTCTTCGCGTAGAGAGAAGGAGAAGAGGAGGGAGCGGCCGGACAGAAAATCAGAGAGCAGCCTCGATGGCGGGGAGAGCAAAGAGAACCAGGAGGCTCAGCTGGACCCGCTGGGAGATCTGCCCAAAGACGGAGAGTCGAAGGCGGGACAGGACGCCAAGAGCGCCGCTCTGAACAAGCGAGGAGGTGAGGGTGAGGAGTTTTTCTGCCTCGGTGAAGCATGTTGAACAGCATCCTTTGTAATGATCGGGAAATGTGGAATGATTCATCTCCAGAAAGTGTTTAACAAAGGAAACATTAATGATTTTTTTAAAAATGAAACCAAATCTGGAGATGAATGTTTTCACTGGTCAGCGATGATTTGCTGCGTACAGGGAGCATGTTTCACTGTGTTGATGATTGTTGCATGTTCTGCTCTGACGATGATACGTGTTGCACTCCCTCGATTCACTCACGTCTTATTTTAAACTAAGAAATATCATGTCTGTATCTTTATGGAGGACGCACCACTTCATCAGCTGCAGAGTGTCTAAAACCAGAGCTGAAGAGTTTTGTTCCAAAATAAGATCAAATCATCCACGATAGAAACATTTTTAAAGTTTGTATGAAGAAGAGTCTTCACATTACGACTGAATTTAGATTTAAAATGAACTTTACGAGAAAACAAAATGATTCAAACTTGTTTCATTAGTTTAAATCTTGAACCCAAACACACAATGTAGTGAATAAGGCACTAGTAAAAATTAAATAATAATCCAAAGGTGTTGATCTTTCTTTTTGGACTCTAAAGGTCCATTCAGTCTCTGTTCTGGAGCTTTTGATTGTGTCACACAGTTTTCCTCAGCAGATGGAGTCTGCCCATCAAACTGAAGTTATATCTATAAACGAACAGTTCCACATTTTCGGATACAGAACATTGATACCATTTGTTGAACACATGACGGTTAAACGTGGCTCTCTGTAGATATAAAATCTTCATTCTAAGGTAACAAAAACATTTATTTTTATTCACAATTAAAGGGTCCCTGACTGTTCAGGCCGTGAACTAAAAACCTCCTGATTGTGTGGTCACCTCCGAGTGAGCCGAGTTAAATCCTCATTTCCAAAAACAACCCTTTAAAAAATGTTCAAGCAGTGAATCTTTATTCCAGAAACAAACGTTGATGAAGTTTCATTTGTTCCAAACTGGATTTTCCAGCTTTTTTTTGGAACCAAACTCTTCAAAGCTCTGTTTTTCGGTGTGCAATCATCGCCAGGTAACAAACGTAAGTGGGTTTCTCTGCCGCTGGAGGAAGCGTCCCGAGATGACGACGGTGGTGGCGGCGACAAGATGCCCGGCGGCGGCCTGGACACAGAGCCAACCAGCGACTCGCCCGACCCCACGTCGCCCAATCACACACACCATAATAACAGGGCGCATGATAGCGGCAGGAGTAAGTGGCCAGCAGCTCGCTGTTTTCTGTTCACGCCTCTGTTTTGCTTCTTTACCCGCCGCTGTTTGTCGCTGTTTGCCCTCCACGTCATTTTTCCTGCTACCATCTGTCCGTCCAGTCTGTTTTTTTCACACTAATACAAAGCATGGCATAAATATCAAGCTGCGTTTGAATTTACCCATAATGTTTTTAACGCAATTAAAATCTGTGAGTGAGTTTGTGCTGAATCTTTGCATCACACAAGTGATTCAGAGCCTGTTTGAGTGTAAACAGCATTTAAAATTTAAATTAAAATCTTATTTTTACAGCTGTGGCAATCGATTTTATTAGTTGAGATGACACTTCATGCAGTGAAGTCATTTCTAATGAGTCAGGTGGTCACACAGGTTGTAAATGAAACCCCATTTTAATGCAGTCGCTTGGGCGAGGAAATAACATTAAAATAAAGATAATGTGGCGTTGAGACTGATCCAAGATCTCTGTCATCTCATCGATCAGACCTCAAATACCTCGATTGTTAAAAACAGCCAGAAGAGAAACAAATAACAATAATAACTTGTGTCCATTTCAACAGCACGCCAACCGATCAGCAATCAGTCAGGAGAAGAGCTTTCCATCATCTTCAGCATCTACGCTAAGCTGTTTATTGTTTTTGAGCAAACAGTCACACACACTAAGCATTGAACCAGACCCGTACCTCGTGACGTAGCTGCCAGCAGTTTGTTTGGACACTTGACGTCCTGTAAGATGGATTCTCCTGTGATTTTTATGATCTATCGTGTCCTCGAGCCTCACGGGGTCTTCAAAAAGACGTTTAGGTAGTCTGACAGCTTCCTTACAACCTGTGTGATCTTCTGACAGATCAGGCTTCTCATTTCTCATCACCAGGTTTTCTCTAGTTTGGAAAAACCACACCGTGAAGTGTGCGTAGGATCGGACGCTAAGCTGCTGTGGTTTCTTGTCGACAGGTTGGAGAAGAGAACAGCGGGACTTTGGGGACGACACCGGCAGCGTTAGAAGTGACGGCGGGAGCATTCGTGGAGGAATACGAGGCCGAGGGAAAGGTCGCGGGCGCGGGAGAGGTCGTGGGCGAGGTGCGGTTTTTAGTTTCACCAGATTAACGCCCGTATGGTACAGTCATGTCGAAAGTGTTGCTGCGTATCCGCTGAAATGATTCACCTTCTTTGACCTGCAGTCTGTTTAATCTGTCTGTTTTCAGGCCGTTACGAATACTCTCAGAGCTTCCGGGACTCTCAGTCGTCTGACGGTTCTGTTCAGGTTCCCTCGGAGTTTGGCACCAACATGGTTTACTACTACGATGACGGCAGCAAAGTCCAGATGTACACGGTGGACGAAAAGCTCCTTAAAGAATACATTAAACGACAAATGTGAGTGTCTGATAACTTTGATTTCTCACTGAAATACAACCGTACACTTCCTTTTGTTCCAGTTTTGGTTGGTTTGGCCTTAATGATAAAGATAATAAGATAAATCTGCGTTAACTGCAGACACTAAAAGGTGCGTTTAGGGTGAGTTTTGCATACTTTCTGATGTTGTTATACGATTTGTGATAAGTAGATTAGTCTTCTGATATTAGCTGGTGAAGATCCACCTCATGAACTGTAGGAATATTTTTATTAAAACATATTTAACTGCACCAGACACATCCTTCATGTCACCTCTGTAGGACCCAATCAGCTCTTTACTGAGGTGGGTAATGACATTTTGGCCTCACTGATTTATCAGTATGATGGTCAAAGTTGTGTTTTAACCACCAGCTGTGAGTGAGTGGGTGAGGCGTGTCACTGAAGGACTGATAAGCAGTAAACAGTGTCGTAAAGCTCCTCATGTCTGGCGCGTCCTGCAGGGGGCAGCGTGCGCTCTGTGTCTGACTGACAGCTCTGGCCTCATTGCAGCAGCAGCAGCACACTCAGAATAGTGGAGGGTGAGGTGGACTCCTAAATATAGCCGCCTGCCTCAGAGGGGGGACAGGGGGATGGATTATATGCAGGCCTGAGTGAGGAAGTGTAAAAAGGGGAGGAGGAGAGCGGTGGGGGGTCGATCTTGTCTTCTACTCTCTCGTCTCCTTCAGCGGTATTCAGGCTGCTCACTCAGCCGACGTTACTCCACATGAAACGACGAATCGCCCACAGGCTGAGCTCGCCGTGATGAGACGGAGAGCTTTCCAACTACAGATTTGTTTTATTTTGTCTTGCAGGAGAAGAATTATAACGTGCACAAAGAGGTTTTAATATTTAAATTCAGCATCTAAACAAAATGAGAGCTGGCATTAAGGAGATCTTTTTGTTTTTAACCTTTTTCTTTTTGTTGAAACGTACTACAAATAATTATAATGACCTTTTTAAAAAACAGAGTTTACAAAGTGCTTTGACAGCACAAACAGAAAAGTCAAAGACTCGGTCACCTTTTAGATTTAAGGCTCGACTTCAGAACAAATTAACTGCATAGCGTGTCGACACATTTAGAAACACATGAACCAAATCTGAACAAGTCAAAACGCTTCTGCTGGGTTTAGAAGTTGCGTGGAGAACAGACCAAAACCGTGACATGGCCGTAACATGACAGATCAGATCAGTTTAATTTAAAATTAAAGCAACAAATCGAAACTTTAGTCACGAGTTAGACTCAAGCTCCAAAAGGTCCTGCACTTCCCATGATGCAACATCATGCTGCATCCTTTTGTTTGACACGCTTCCAGCTTGTCTACAGTCAACCTCAGCTGATGACATCACTATGACATCGTTTTTCTCAGGCTTGACAAACCTCAGTAACCATGACAACTAAAAACACTTTGTGCATCTCAAAGTTTGATTAATCATCGCTGCATTCGCCCTCTCTCGATTAAAGATTTGAGTTTAAAGAACCTGCTCCTGATTGGTTGATTGTTTTTTTTTGGTGTCCTCCTGCAGCGAGTACTATTTCAGCCTCCACAACCTGGAGCGAGACTTCTTCCTGAGGAGGAAGATGGACACGCAGGGCTTCCTCCCCATCTCCCTCATCGCCAGCTTCCACAGAGTGCAGGCCCTCACCATGGACATCAGCCTCATCATGGAGGTAATATCACATGTTCGACTCCTCGCCGTGTGCACATACTGTTTGTCTCCAGCTTACACAAACATCTATGTATCTGTGCAGGCTCTGAAGAGCAGCAAAGAGGTGGAGCTGGTGGACGACAAGGTTCGCTGTAAAGTCGACCCGGAGCGCTGGCCCATCCCCGCCCCGACCATCGTGGGCTCGCCTCGGACCGACTTCTCCCAGCTCATCAACTGTCCCGAGTTTGTTCCTCGACAGACGCTCAACTCCGGTTAGTGTTTAGCTCAGTCCACTGCTTCTTCAGTCTTTGCAGACTGCTGGCCCAGATATTCACTGGAGCACCAAATCCGGTTTACTCAAACAAATCCACTCTTTGAGTAACTACAGAACAGTGACTGTCGTCGTCTAATCATATTTATTGTTGACCACAAAGACACAGACTCTCGTGCCGTGTTGAGATTTTAGCACCTCGGAGCCTAAATGTGAGCCGACAGTGTGAAGTGTGATTTTTAAAACCGTGTGATGTGTCGGTCCTTTCAGCTTCATCGCCTGTGAAGACGACTCCTCCTGAGTCCGTTGAGCCACAGGAGGACTCTGCTGAACCGAGCTCGTCCAGCCAGGAGTCGCTCCCGGCAACAGACGCCCCCGCCCCACAGCCCGACCCCGACGCCTGGATCCAGGTGGAGAAACGCCACCGACAGCCCCCCGGAAAGGCAAAGGTAGTGAACGACAGGCGTGGAGAAATCCAGCTCGAAGTCTTAACCAGCTTCAAAGCATCACATTTTCATTTTCATCCCTTTTTTTTTTGTTTCTCATCAAATTTTTCATCTTTTCATGTCCTCCATCCTCCATCCTTTCCTCCTGTTCACCTCCTTGTTTGTGTCCTACACCTTTTTCGCCCGGCAGCATGTCAGTGATGATGTGTGTGTTGTCGGCTCTTCTCCTCCCTCAGCACTACAACCCGACCACCTCCCCTCTGCAGTTGAGTACTTCTTGCTCTCGCTCGCTCATCGGCTCCGGTTCTTCTCGGCGCTTCTCGTTCATTTTATGTCTCTTATTCACGCCTTCACCTCGCACCTCAAGCTTTTCTCATGCAGCTTTCTCATCTAACATCATATATTTAAGCTCCCCAAACATCCAGAAGATAACATTTATTCAAATTAACCATTATTAATTCATCATAGCTGTCATGTATCTTTCATTTAGCTTGAACATAATCCCTTGTAGACTATAGCCAGACTTAAAATAACCAAAGAATTTCTTCATTTGCATCATTAAAACAAAATATTGCATTAAAGACACTGCACAGGTTTCAGAAGATGATTAAAAAATTTGAATTTGAAGTTAAAGGACATTGAACACCACGATCGGTCTAAGAGTTTCTCTTTCAGATCATTTTCTCTCCCACAGTTTGGATAAAACACTAGTCACCACGTGTCATGTTGGATCTGCAATTGACTAATCGATTAATTGACTAATCGTTGCAGCTCTGCTCCTCGACCTTCTTTTGTTAATTGTATTTCTGTGTCGTCCAGGAGCGCAGCGAGGCACCTCCACGCAGCCACCAGGCTCCCCACCAGAACGAGCCCGACCAGGAGGAGCTGGACTTCATGTTCGATGAAGAGATGGAGCAGATGGCTCCGAGGAAGAACAAGTTCACCGACTGGTCAGACGAGGATGACTCGGACTACGAGATAGACGACCAAGACGTCAACAAGATCCTCATCGTCACGCAGACCCCTCCCTACATGCGCAAGCATCCCGGTGGTGACCGGACGGGAAACCACGAGTCCCGAGCCAAGATCACCACGGACCTGGCCAAAGCCATCAACGATGGGCTGTACTACTACGAACAGGACCTGTGGAAGGGAGAGGAGCAGGTGGAGTGCAGCAAGGTGAGAAAAACACAGAGAATAGGTCAAACAAAGACTGATGATACAGTAGAAAGCTTCCACTTATCGGGGATCCAGACATGTTTGAGCAGGTCTGTTACGGAGAGATGAAGAAGACTAACAGGCAGGACTGAGACTGACACGTATGTCACGTATAAGTCACGTCTGAACATGCAGAAACAAATTTCTTCAAGTTAAACTTTATTCCCAGAAAGAAAATTCATCTCCCATCCAGGAGACGCAGACTGAAACATAACGTGCACAAAACACGACGCTGAATGATAAAAACTTGATTTTCTCTCAGGTCAGAGCTCAGAACTGATGTTCGTGTCCAGCAGTCGGCAAACTCGACCGTTTGGCCTTGTTTGGCAAAACCTGACTCACTTCCTGTTATTGACTTAGCTGTTTTTTCTAGTTGTGCCAGTGGGTCAAAGAGTCTGTCAACAGTGTAAGACAGAAAACGCCGTTCACAAGCTGCCAGATACAAATAATGAGTAAATGTGTGAAAGGCCTTTTCAGTTACACGGGATGCAAGAATTAGACGGATCATTTAAAGAACAATAAAAACATCTTTTATAACAAGAAACCACACTGTGCACACACTTAATGAGGACAGATGTATTTTAAAAACGTCGGATCGTCGGATCATTTGGCTGAAAATCACGATTACGTCGTCTTATGTAAGTCTGCAGACCGTCCGGGACCACGGCCAGACATCTGATCTGATCCTAGAGCTGAAAAGTAGGTCAGACACTTTGACTGTTGCCTTTTTAACACGATCGGTAAAAAGATAATAAAAATAATTTTTCATAAAGACAAATGGAGAGTGGAGAAGATGTGTTCTGTCCAGTTTCAGGTTTCAGGATTCCCCCCGAAGCCTCGACACTGTGACAGAGAGTCTTTGTGGCAGAGCTGTTAAATCTCACGCTGTGAACGGAGACAAAAATAAACTACTATTTATCGCCCACTATACTATACGAGCCTGCAGACTACATGTGTGTCATGCAGCTGCTGCCAAGGCTGAGTGACCTGCTTTCGAGAAAAAGTTGCCTCGTCTGCAGGAATACTGTTCGTAGGAAGACTTATCTATAGGTTACACATAGGACTGATACAGGATCAGTCTGACTTTAAGTTTTTCTTTTTCAGGAAACAGATTTCATGAATTGTTTTTGGCCTCGTTGATTTAATGAGAGACACCTCCAGCCGTGTTTCCACATGTGTTTGAGTAATAATCCAAAACATTTTGTGTAAAAAAAAGGAAAGCTGGAAAATAAAATATAGTTTTTCTGTTTGTAGTAATGAACGATCTGTTGGCAGTCCTGACCTGCTCAAACAAGCACCCACCTGTCAATCAGTCTGAAACAGTCAAAGATATAAATGTTGTTGTCGCATAAGACAATAAACTGTAAATCTTTGTAATTATTTGGCATTTTTAATGATAAATGACTTCGTTAACGTGAGCAGAGGTGTCTCATCATGACATGAAGACATCAGCAAAGATCTCCTCTAAACGAGAATCTCTCACATTTCCACTCGGAGCGTGACGAGGTGTTTGTGGAGGGTCAGAGGTCAGCAGGAAAGAAGGAGCCGAGTGTTAACAACGTTTGATAGATGGACCACAGGGACGCTCACAGACGTCCTGAAATCAGGACAAAAAAGATCAATCACATGGTAACCAGCAGAGGTTTGATCCAGGCTTCCAACAGGTCCTTGAAATCCTTGAAATATTGTGAATAAAGACACAGGTCATTGCTTTTACGTAACGTTAGTGAACGGCGACGTTGTGCTAATTCTCATATCTTCATTATCGAAAAGTAAATATTAATATTTTGTTCCTTTGCTGACGCTGAATATAATACGGCCACATGTGGGAAATGACATGCCTGAACACACACACACCAAGGTCACCTGGATTTACTTCTGCTGACGTGTTAAAGTTCAAAGTACGCTTCACATCTGCTGTGTGTCACACCGGCTGGCACATCGAGTGTTTTTACCACCATGTCGACTGTTATCAGTTCAAACAGCCTGCGAGAGGTCGGAGTATAAACTAAAGTCATGTTTGAGCGCAGCGCAGGAAACTTCAGTGTTGATTTTGATCGATGACTTTACAGTTAGTCACCGAGATTGTGCAATAAAATGAAGTTTATCAGCAGTGACACTTCTTATCTCTGTTAGTTTAAAATGCAGAACTCTCGTCCTGCTGCCTGACTGTTTCAGACTAATTCCAACTGATTATGACTGATCCTGACTGTTTCTGATGGATTCTGGCTGATTCCGGCTTATTATGACTGATTCCAACTAATTCCGACTGATACTGGCTGATTCTGACGGATTCCGACGGATTCTGGCTGATTCTGACGGATTCCGACTGATTCTGGCTGATTCTGATTGATTCTGACTCTTTCTGATTGTTTCTGACTGATTCTGGCTTATTATGATGGATTCTGACTGATTCCAACTGATTTTAACTGAGTCCGACTGATTTCGACTGATTCTGGCTGTTTCTGACTGATTCCGGCTTATTTTGACTGATTCCAACTAATTCCGACTGATACTGGCTGATTCTGATTGATTCTGACTCTTTCCGATTGTTTCTGACTGATTCTGGCTTATTATGATAGATTCCGACTGAGTCCGACTTATTCCGACTGATTCCGACTGATTCTGGCTGATTCTGATTGATTCTGACTCTTTCTGATTGTTTCTGACTGATTCTGGCTTATTATGATGGATTCTGACTGATTCCGACTGATTTTAACTGAGTCCGACTGATTTCGACTGATTCTGGCTGTTTCTGACTGATTCCGGCTTATTTTGACTGATTCCAACTAATTCCGACTTATTCTGGCTGATTCTGATTGATTCTGACTCTTTCCGATTGTTTCTGACTGATTCTGGCTTATTATGATGGATTCCGACTGATTCCGACTGATTTTAACTGAGTCCGACTGATTCCGGCTGATTCTGACTGATCCTGACGGTCCACCTGTTCTTTGTGTTCCCCAGCAGGAAGTGGAGAACTTCAAGAAGCTGAACGTCATCAGTCAGGATGAGTTTGACACTCTCACCCCTAAAGTGCCCGTTGACCCACACCAGGAAGTCCCGCCTCCTCCCATGCCAGGTGAGTTTGCTGCGACGTCAGTTACACGAAAGCTGAGCAGCATCCTGTCGATGCTTTTAACATTTTAACCTATTTCTGAAACATTGTGGCACTTTGATTCTTCCCGTGTTTCCTCAGTGGACAGCGGCGCAGAATTGGCCCGCTCTCTGCCTACGACAGTCCCAGAGTCGCCCAGCACTCACCAACCCCGAACCCCCAAAACGCCTCGCACCCCCGGACGCCAGGACCCCAACAAGACGCCACGCTTCTACCCCGTCATGAAGGAGAGCGGCACCATCGACGGACAGGTGAGTAAAGGGTGTAGAGACGCTCCTTCGTGTTTGTTTGTTGCTTATTCAGATGTTTGTTTGTGATGATGGCGTCTAATTTGAATCTGACGGAGTTATTTAGACAGTTGGTGGCATCTTTTTGCATGTTTTTCTTTAGTTAATGTCAGCTGCTTTGTTTCTTTGTGTGCGCAGACGCCTCCTGTCTGTTACCTGCTTTGCATGTGTTTACATAGTCAAACAGGATTCGAGTCCCGTCCTCGTCAACAGCTCGCTGTAACTTCATGAATCTGTTTTCCGTTTCCAGACGCCGAGGAAGAAGAAAACCAGCCACAGTTCGAACCCTCCTCAGGAAGCGCACATCGGCTGGGTGATGGACTCCCGCGAGCACCGGCCACGCTCTGCATCGATCAGGTCCGACCGCTCGCACAGGTTCAGTCCTTCAGGACTGTGACGCCGTCGGCTTGTTTCATTGTAAAGCAGAAGAAGAACACACAGCGGTCACTTCCTACTTTCACTTAGTCGTGATCTGCTGTGACCGCTCTGCTCACATTTTTTGACCTTTATTCACTTCTCTCCATCGATGCACACTTTGCTGAAGTACTTCACAAAGACACAGATGGTATTTGTTTACAGATTACAGTGTTTTTACACGTCTAAAAGAGTTGTTCTGCTTTCCTCACCAATATTAATTACAGTACTACTGACGTAAATATAACGACATGGACCAGAAAGTTTTAAAATTAAAGCTCCACTGAATGCTGGTTACTAGTACTGCAGTACAACTATAAGTAACAGTTATGTCTGGTATTTATTAGATGAATCATTTCATCCAAAAATTTGTGAAAAGACAGAAAAGTTTAGGTAGCTCATGAAACGTCCAACGATTGCAAAACTTTTCTATCTTCGTGTTCGAGGAGCTTCAGTCTGCGAAAGTTTGATATTTCTCAATTGCTTGATTTTAAAAGTGTCGCACATTCTTTGCCAGTTGACTAAATCATGAATAATTTCATCAGTACATGACACCTGGTCGTCAGCATGAAGCTCCTGGAGTCTGTGGTCACCTTGACAGTTTCAGATGATCCAGACTAAATGTAAACTTCAGATGATAAGAATTAGATCGAGCTTAATGGACACGATGCTTGATGCTTGAGTTTAGTTTCCGTTCTCACCGCCTCCTCCTTCTTTCTACAGCAGCTCTAACGCCTCTCCATCAGAAGGAGCTCCGCTGTCGGGAAGTTACGGCTGCACCCCTCAGTCTCTGCCCAAATTCTGGCATCCATCCCACGAGCTGCTGAGGGACAACGGCTTCACTCAGCAGGGATACCACAAGTACCGCCGACGGTGCCTTAACGGTACGGAGACGGAAATGTCAAGCAAAAAAATATGTGCCTAAAAATGCTGCTTTTGTGCTCTCTGGTGACCGAGCGGATGTGTTTCAGAGAGGAAACGGTTGGGGATCGGCCAGTCTCAGGAGATGAACACTCTGTTCAGGTTCTGGTCCTTCTTCCTGAGGGACAACTTCAACAGGAAGATGTACGAGGAGTTCAAACAGTGCGCGCTGGAAGACGCTAAAGAAAACAACAGGTGAGGCGGACGTTCAAATACGAAGTGAATATATGTCTGGGCCAAATATTGACTGAGAAATGTTACAAACCAAACAAACCGAGTTATGAAATGAAACTTGAAGACGAGCAAAGAGACAGACGGAGAGAAAACTTGCCTAGCTTCATTTTTCTCCACAAATGAATCATTAACCAGCAACTAGTTTGAATGTAAACAGAACTAATCACATTCACACATCGAGGCCGCAACTTTCTGGAGAATTTTGGGGTTCAGTGTCTCGCCCGAGGACGCCGGGGGTCGAACCACCGATCTCCTGACTCGCTCTGCCTCCTGTAAATTGCACCGAGTCGTTTTCTCATATTTGTGTTATGATAGCAAGGACAGCTCTCATGATTGGAAGATGTTCTGCTGCAGGTTGTTGTGGACGGTCACGAGGGCGCGCTGTGTGAAGCGAGCTGCTGAAAGGAGGCCGGTCCTCCTTGATCCCGCACACGAAATGCTTTTAGCTTTTAACTTCAAGTTTAACGCCTTTACGCGCCTCATTTGCTTGCATTGCTATGACGACAGCTTGGCTTAATGTTGCTACCTGCTGCCAGCAAACAGTGAAGCGTCAGTGGAGATGTGCCGTGCACACGCCCGACAATCAGACTGAGCTTAAAATAAATGAAGTGTTCATTCATCATGTTTTATATTAGATATAAATCAACGTCTTCACAGCATCCAGCAGGAAATGAAAGCAATCTTCTTTAATCATAGTAATTATGATGTTCTGACATCCAGATGTTGTAATTATGACATGCTACGTTATGATTATGATAAAATGTCTGCTTTGCTTCTTCGGTGAGTGCAGTGCGTCTGACTGAGACACACAAAGTAAAGCTGCTGCTGCGGGGCTGAAGATGCTTAAAAACATCAGATTTTGTCTGTTTCAGTGAGCTTTGAGTTAAAATCTGTAAAGTAACTTCCAGCATTAATTTACCGATGAGGAGCCAGGACGCAGCTGGACTTTGTGATCCTCAAGTTTTACGTTGTACCTGCAGAAAGACTCCGTCTCCTCTCGTCTGTGTAAACTTTCTGATCCCTCCTTGGATCCTGCAGACGGCAGCAGCAGCAGCGTTCGGCCGTCATCATTTGACAACACAGGGTTAACAGTGGAGCCTTCCTCTGACATTGTTGTGTGTCTGCCAGGAGCGCCTTCACACACCTGCCAAGCCGACATTCTTGTGTGAATAAGTGGGAGCCTCGGGCTGAAGTGGGAGTGGGTCGTAGGTTCAGGGTGTGTGCAGATGATGCAACAGCCCCGTCGGCTCATCACGCAGCAGCTGATGAGCAGACTCGCTTGTCCGGTTCCTCTGGCAGCTTCGTTGGTCATTAACCTGAGAAAGAAAGTTTTATTGTTGTGGGAAAGTGGTTGGTACACTAAAGATGAGCTTACACACAACAACAACGCCCTGTCCGTGTCACCATGCATGTCGAGAAGCCAGATTTCATGCAGTGTCATTTGTTTACTTGGTGTTGTGTTCGGAGTGCAGCTAAATATTTGTAATATTTGTTCTGCCCTGCAGGTACGGACTGGAGTGTCTGTTCAGATACTACAGCTACGGTTTGGAGAAGAGATTCAGATTAGATCTGTTCAAGGACTTTCAAGAAGAGACCCTCCGGGACTTTGAGAAAGGTAACTAACGTTAAAAAAGAGGACTTTCAGAATAAAATCACAAACTTCCCGACACAGCATAAAACTATTGTAAAGAATAAAACCAGAAATCTTTCCTGTGACAGTCACATGGAAGATTTTAAGCTTGGCCGCATTCCATCTATCTTCATAAAGGTCTAAAAAAAAAGTCCCATCATTTCATCTACATCAGCGTGACGAAGCACAGAGGCGTCTTTGTTGAATGTTTCGTAACCGGATAAAAAACGTTTGATTTGTGACATAAAGCTGCGCTAATCCAAATAATCCACAGCGTGTAATCCCGTTTAACCCGGATATGACCCTTTCCTATATGTAACTGTTTCATAAGCGTTCTTTATCCAGAGTCAGAGCTTAAAGAAAATACAAATAATATCGATAATTAAAATGTGCACTGCCTAATCCTTTCAGTTTTCCTCTTTGAGGCAGTGGAGGTTAGGGTGCAGAGTTACCGACACACGTTTTAGTAAACACGCGCGGAGACGACGCTCATCTAAGTCATTTATTGAACATAAATCTCCGAAACCTCCAAAACTTATAAAACAAAATTAAACGAGTAACTAGTAAGTAATTAAACGTAACTTAACAAGCAAAAAAAAACACATTTCGGCATGAGTGTGTGGTCGGAAAACTTTAACACTCCGTCCATAACAACTCCAAAACATTCATTGATAAAATGAAATAGCCACCTGTCTGTGGGAGGCGTCACCATCAGGCTGAGATAAAATAAACATTTCTCACCTTTATAAATTTTAAACTAGGATGGCTTAGATAATTTCCTTCATAATAATTTCTTTTATAAATATAAATAACTGAAACCAAGGTTATATATTTTCTAATTATACCTCCAGGATTCAATATGGCTCCAACAAAATGTGTCCACAGCTGATAATTGTTAAATAGATTCAAAGTTTTAAAAGTTGTATGTGTACAAACGGTTTGTAACTTTTATCTTTATACGTTTGCAGCAACGTTTTAATGCACAGTGAACCTTTACTAATTGTAGTTCATATACAGCTTGACCTGTTTGACCTGATTTAAAAGTTCACGTCGGCTTTAACGTCGAGCTCAGACCTCTGAAGCTGAGAGCGACCCGCTGAAGCAGAACGGAGCTTCAGCCACTTATTTCCAGCCGAGTTATTTTTGTGTTCGGTTAAACGTTTCCCAGTCAGACTCCTCCCATCCATCCATCCATCCATCCATCCTCCACCTCCATCCATCCTCCACCTCCCCTGCAGACCAGAGGCTGATCCATCAGCTAAAGACTAAACAAAACGAAACCACAAACGTCAGACCGCAGTCACAGCCTGAATACTGTAACTCTGAGTCACAACCAGCCGAGATAATTAATGTAATTAAGATGTGCCGTGTCATCATGTGGCTGTCATGAGTTTCTGTCTCTCTGCTGCCACTTCTGGAGTTTTTATCTGATCTGGGCGTCAAACAAATTTAATGCACTAAAGGGAAAATAGCATCGCAGCTTTGTGAGCGGTGTGGACAAACGATACCGACGGGGCGAAACGTTCAAACCTGAGCTTTACTGAAGTTAATGACCATGCAGCTACTTATCAATAATAATGATGATCAAACCTGAGAGAGCTGAGCTCTGATCCAACACGTCAGTAATTCTCTCATGTCTTAAAAACTGGTTCAACCTTGAAGCTTGAAATGAACCGTTCTGTTTCTCGTCGTCCAGGTCAGCTGTACGGACTGGAGAAGTTCTGGGCCTTCCTGAAATATTCGAAGATCAGGAACCAGCCCATCGACCCAAAGCTGCAGGAACACCTCTCCCAGTTCAAGAACCTGGAGGACTTCAGGGTGGTGGTGAGTGTCCATGTGTGATATGAACAAACAGATTCTATGTGATGATTCTATGTAGACCTGTTTGTTTACGAGCAGCTTTTTATCGTTCATGTTCTGACCTCTGTGTCCTCAGCCCCCGATGGGAGAGGAGGGAGGCAGGAGGAGACGTCACTCATCCTCGGCCGGGGATGAAGGGAGGCGTCGGCGACATCCTTCCAACTCTACCTCAAAGCCTTCACAGGCCTCCAAATCCTCCAACGCCGCCGCCGCTGCCGCCACCACTGCTGCACAGAGCACAGCCAAAGACAAAGCCCAGAAAACAACAGCCACCGCCGCCTCCACCGCCGCCTCCACCGCCAGCCAGGGCAAGAAGACCGAGCCCGAAGCCCGGAAGAAGGAAAGCGCTGCGCCGAATAAATGAAGCCCCTGCTCCAGGTGCAGAGTTTGGATAGAAGAGATGTAGAGCGAGGCGACGGCAGCTCTGAGCTCGGCGTTCGCTCTCTTCAGCTGCAAACTGTTTGAGCTTGAAGAGCGACAGAGCGC
This sequence comes from Collichthys lucidus, assembly GCA_004119915.2. Classification (NCBI taxonomy): domain Eukaryota; kingdom Metazoa; phylum Chordata; class Actinopteri; family Sciaenidae; genus Collichthys; species Collichthys lucidus. Next base: position 30,737,677 of record CM014095.1, read on the forward strand.
GGTCGACTTAATTAGATCGTTTTTTTTATCTGTGCATTTCATTTTTAAAGCAAGCAAAGCGTAGCAGCGAGCTTGAACCCGTGCGCCTGACAGCTCCTAACGTTTACAAAACACACAAAAAAAACTACAAAAAAATGCATTCCTGCATTTTGCCTTTTTATTCTCTGATGCCAAAAAAAAAAAGTCTTCAGCACGTTTTGTTGTTGATCTCCACGATCTGTAACGAGCTCCGCTCTGTAACGAGCTCTCGGCCTGTTGAACTGTGATTCTAGTTTGCCAAGATAACAGATACTGCAGATAGTCTCGTGTGCCTTAATCTGACTCGGCGGACGACCGGAGGCCCCGATCCCTGACGCAATTATCCAAATTTTGTCTTCCCGGTTGATTTGGGGGTTTGTTTAAACTGACACCACCTGCAGGTTTTCTTTACTTAAACATCTTCCGTTATTATATATATATTTTTTATCGTGACAATCAAGTTTGACAGCTGCGGTCATAAATTTGTGAAGGGCAGACTCCCCGCGCCCGAGGCTGCCACTCCGTAACAGATGTGCCCTGATGTTTTTAAAGGCGCCGCAGCTAAACCGGCGTGTCGGCGTTTTTAATTCACACCTGCAGAAATAATGACGAATTGATCTGGGAAGCTTTAAAGTCCCGTTTCACACCCAGAGCTGGTATAATTTATTATTTTATTTTTGTTTTTATTCTTCCATGTACTTGATTCGACGACATAGTCTTAGGTAATCATTGCAGTTTTTAAAAGCTTTTGCTATCGAATATGATAATAAAGGAAAATGTTTCTGCTGGATTCTGGGTGTGAGCTCGCGTCCTAAAAAAAAAAAAAAACTACAGTATATTTTAGCTTGAAGTTCATATTATGTTTGAGGCTTGGTGCTTTAGAGGCACTTAATCCATAACTTTCCTTTTTCTTTATCAGTGGATGTCAAACAAAAAAAAAACTAAAAAAAAAAAAAAGGTTTTAGAGTTGAATTAAAAAAAATAAAAATGTAAATACTATAAAAAATCATTTGCTATTCAATTATTCTTTTGATTTTAAGAAGTGATCTGTTTCATGATAGCGTGGTTTTGTGTGTGTTCTAGGTTAACGCGATAATGCATGTCGATGCCTTGAGTCTTGAATTGTAAAATGCAAAAAAATATAAAATAATTGATTGTATGAAGTCGTGTCTGTGTGATCTGTCGGCACGTTTCTCTCTCTGATATTTTGTGGTGTTGTCTGAGGGCGAGACGCAGAGCGGAGCCGGATCAGCAGGTTTTACTTTTAAACACTTCAGGCTGAATTTATCCAAAAAAAAAATATCCAATGATCCGAGCTCGAAGCTTCTTTATCAACTGCGACAGTAAACAAGCAGCGAGGACGGGAAAGTGTTTACACAAAGTGAAATGTGCAAATAGTTTACAGAGAACAGCTGATTCAACGCTGGGGGAAGGAACGTGTGAGCTGACAAGAAGAAACATTATTAAATATTAAAAATGTATTTATTGCAACAGATGAGCTCATCCTGCTCACATGATTTGAGGGTTATGAAACAGGAAGAGGGAGCAGACAAACTTCAGATTTGTGAACTTTAATTTTTTTTTTTGCATGTAAGTGACTGTGCTTTAAACTACGGGTCCCCGCAGGGGGACAAAAACCTTCAACAGTCCAGCTTCGACTTTACAACAGTGGTGGGCGGGTGTTTTGCTGCGTTCACGTGTCCCTCGTAAAGCTCAGTGCTTACAGAGAAGCGGCTGAAGCCACACCTGAAACTTCACATTCATGTTGTCATGTCACCTGTTTTCATTATGTGGATCTGAAACTTTTTAGTTATTTATTTAGATTTTTGTCACCTTAAAAAGAAGGATAATATTTATTTGTTTATTTGTTATAACAAAACAATTACTTTTATCTAATACATTAAACTAAAGTTAAAAATAAGTATTTATAAATGTTTTTACTGCTGATGCCACAATTAGAATCAAGGAATTTGATTTGGTGTAGTTGGCGCAGAATAAACAGTAAAAGTAAAAATATATAATTATAAAAAGTATATATTCATTAGATTTATATTAATAAAAAAAGTATTAAAATATAAATATAATAAAGTATTTTTGATTCCAAACAATACAAATATATAAAGCTGTAGTAGCTTGCTGTACCTGTGTCATAATACGGAAGCCCTGAGCAGCCATGCATTCATACTCTTTATTTTCTAATAACGAGTTACCCTCATTTATTTTCTCGACATAAATAAACAAAGGAATAATATATTATTAAATCACTGCAAGAAAACATCGTTCAGTTGCGTATTATGGAAGCCCAAAGCGGTTAAACATTCATACATTTTATTGTTTTATCGTTTATCCACGAGAGATTTTAAGAAGACAAATGAAATAAATGAACCTATATAAGATGACTTTGATGTTTTCTGCAATAATCTAATAAACTTTCCATACTTACTCGAGGCTTCCATAGTTTTTGATAATTAAGTTCTTGAAAAATAGGTTCATAGCTCATTCCAGCATGTTTTCTGGTTGTCTTATATAACAGTAAAGTTTGGTTGATGAGTATCTTGGTGGATTTTGGACTCTTTTTTTTTTCTCCCATTTATTTAATGGGATCATGTACACAGTATTAAACATAAACATAATAAATTACATTTGATGCACTGCACCAGAGTTATCTCACTCTTCATCTGCAGGCACAATTAAAACATATTACAGCACAATAACAAACAGCACAACGCAAAAAACACACAGGACACATAATACACAGCACAAAGTTTCATAGCACATACAAACACCCACAGTGTCAGTGGCTACAGAGCTGAGACTGTTTAACGTGGTTTTAAATGTACCGATGGAGCTGCAGGTAGAAGTTGATCAGGCGTTCACCTGAGCTGTGGCTTTCACAGAGAAATGCAGAGCGACAGATGGTACGGTCCAATCTGTACAGAGGATATTCTGACAGAGCTGACTGAGCTGACTGAGCGAGTACACACAAAGTCACAGAGTGGAGGACGGGCCAAACCATTTAACACACATTTGAAAATATTCTAAAATTCTCAAAGCTCAGTGAATTGTATTTTTCCAGTACAGTGATAGAAATGCATTGGCTTTTTGTTTGTATATGGACTCGAGGTTTTATGGTTGTTTCTCCAGCCTGCCCCCAACATGTAATACAATAAGAATCATAGCATGTATAAATATCTTGGCTGCGTCCAAAGAGAGACAGTTTCTAATATTTAAAAACATGTTTCTTAAATTGTTACACCGAGATATTTAAAATCTTTCACCTTTGATAAGGATATCAGCGTTAGGAGAAAAACATACCCTTTGTCTTGTTTACTGATTGATTGATTGATTAATCATTAAAATCAATCCCTAGAATAATCAATAATAATAAAAACAAACCTGTCTTCATGACACATATACATGTATATGTGTCATGAAGACAGGTTTTTATTTTTCATTGCACTATTGACACACACACACACACACACACACACACACACACACACACACACACACACACACACACACACACACACACACACACACACACGCACTCAACTAGTGGTCCCGCTCTTCCCGACAGGACGTGAACGCAGCACCAGTCCAGGGGCGGGTTAGGCGCTATAACCGTGCAGTATGGCGGACGATGGAGACAGTTCGAGCGGACCAGTTGACACCAGTGGCGGGCAGGGGGCAGCGGAAGACTCGGACGGGCTCGGCCTCGGCGCGATGTTGCTGAATATCACCATTTTGCTCGCGGCGGTGGCGGTGTTTGTGGCGGTGTACCGGCGCTGGGGCAGGCGGCTCGTCTCCGACGCGGCCCAGGGCGGCGACGAGGCCTCGGCGCTTCCCAAGATGAGGAGACGGGACTTCACGCTGGAGCAGCTGCGGGAGTACGACGGGCTCCAGAACCCGCGCATCCTGATGGCCGTCAACATGAAGGTGTTCGACGTGACGAGCGGGAAGAAGTTTTACGGGAAAGGTGAGGCGGTCGGTGGGTGTGTGGCGGGGGGTGAGCTGGCTGACACGTCCGCTCCTGTGGTGAGTTTGTCCGGGACAAAAATTTAGGCGCAAACCGCCGGAGCTTAGCTTAGCTTAGCTTAGCTTAGCTTAGCTTAGCTTAGCTTAGCTTAGCTTAGCTTAGCTTAGCTTAGCTTAGCTCATCTTATGTTATCCTCGTTTAGCTTAGCTTAGCTTAGCTTAGCTTAGCTCCCAGGCTTTGTCTGTGTGTTTTTGAATGGGATGCTAACTGTTGTTAACTTAGATTTTTAGTTATTTCTTTGTTAAAAGGAGAATAATGTTTATTTGTTATAACAAAATAATTAAACTTTTTGTCTTAACACGTTAAACTAAAGTTAAAAATAACTATTCATGAATAATAATGATTCAAAATCAAGTTTATTTAAGTAGGTTTGGATTTACAAGGATACATTAAGTAAAAAATTAAGACAAGTATTAAAATATAAACAATATAAATATAAACACTTTATAACTTGCTGTACCTGTGTCATAGTACGGAAGCCCCGAGCTGCCATGCATTCATACGTTTTATTTTGTAATAACGAGTTAAACTCAACATTAATACACAAAGGAATAGTTTATTATTAAATCACTGCAAGAAAACATTGTTTAGTTACGTAATATGGAAGCCCAAAGCTGTCAAACATTCATAAATTTTATTGTTTTATTGTTTATCCAAGACATAAACATTCATAACACGAGATCTTAAGAAGACAAATGAAGTAAACAAACGTATATAAGATGATTTGATGTTTCCTGCAATAATCTAATAAACTTTAGACTTTCCATACTCACTAAGGGCTTCCGTAGTTTTTTGGTAATTAAGTTCTTTAAGTGTGTCGCTTGTTTTGAACTTTAAATGCACGCAGACTGGAGCTGGGAAACTTTCCCGCCCTGAGAACTTCAGTTAAAGAACCTTGAATGGACGGAACCGACGTGCACGCACACACACACACACACACACACACACACACACTCTGTCTGGATGTCTGGATGTCTGGGCTGCAGCCCGCTGCTTGTTTACATTGATGGGACTCAGCATGCATGAAGATGAGCAGCTTTGCACCAAGTAAAGTGTGTGTGTAGGTGCATGCAGGTGTGTGAGGTGTGTGTGTAGGTGCATGCAGGTGTGTGAGGTGTGTGTGTAGCTGCGGGCAGGTGTGTGAGGTGTGTACAGTGAAGTGCAGCTCCTGGGAAAGAGCATAACAAACATAGAAAAGCAAATATTGCATGTCTTTGCTGTCACGTGGCAGGTGTCAGCCATGCAGTCTGACCTGGTCGACTCCTCCATTAACTCTGTAATAAACTATAATTATTCAGCAGGCTCACGTGTCACGTCTGCTATTCCACACCGACAGGCCCGAGCCAAGCTCCCGATCTAGTGCAGCTCACTCAACTCATAACACACACGTACGCTCTGAGAGTTTGACCGGGCCTTATCTTTAAAATGATCCGTCCGGAGGCTGAAAGGTGATTTATATCGTCACAGTTTGCTGCAGCTCCGTGAACGTTTGTTTTTTTACAGAAAGTGAAAATGTGCTGCTGTTCGGAGGAGAGTCCAGCTGGAGCTGCTACCTACAGCTGACACTCACCTTTTTCCGAGCACAACTCAGTAATTTCTCCCTTTTTTTTGTTTTTGTTTTGAGTCATTAAAAACAATCGGACTAAGAATAGACGGTGAAATAAAAGCATCAGCATGTCACTGTGGTGTTACTCAGTGGTTTATCTTCAAACGCTCTTATGAAACGTTGGAGCACATCTAATCTTTGCGGCGATAAGACGTCTCTGCTCCGTGGTCGGCAGTTTGTTTGTTTGGCTTTCTTGCTGTTGCACAATTTAAAGGAAGAAAAGCTGCAGAGAGAGAGAGAGAGCCTGCAGAGTTTCACATGCAGGTCAGATGATGATCTTCTGGAACACGGAGGGAAAAGTTCAGGAGATGTTTCCAAAGTGTTTGATGGAGGCTGAAGAGTGACGGGATCCTCTAACTTTAATGTCAGGACAAGAAACAGAAGCAAATATTTAAATCTGGCATCAAACTTTATCTCCGTCTGAAACATGAGCACTGCTGAACTTTCTCTTTGTGCTTCGGTACGTGCTGCATGAATGTCAGCAGAGTAACCCAACATGTTTGATATGTTCTGTCACGTGACGATGATGATGATGTGATTTCAAAAGTTTGATGCAGGTTTAACTGAATCAGCTAAAGAAGCTGCACCTAAAATATATATATAATATAATATTATGTTTCACACATGCACACGATCTGTCAGTCACTTTATTTCTGTTGTTTGATACTTGATTTTGTTGTGCTCCTCTCACATTATATTATATTCTACTTATACTGGCCTGTTTGTTATTGTATACACTTTTATTTTTAGCGTTATTCATGTGGCTTTCAATACGCAGCAGGTAGAAGTCTAATTATTTAACTTAAGAGGAGCTGCAACAGTTGTTGGTTAGTAGACTAAACGAAACATTTCAGGGCGTCGCCTTTTTCTGAAGCAAACGACTAATTGATTAATTAAGAAACTGACTGACAGGTCATGGATGATGGGCTGTTTTATTATTGATTAGTTACAGTTCTTCCCTCCATAAATAAATTTGTTATAAAATGTGAAACGATAAGACCAAGACAAGCAGCTGACTGTTCTGTATCTGATCTTCATCTAAACATGTCGTCCGTATTAAAACAGCCTCCAGCTCTGATTACACTTTCTGCTGAGTCACCCTCAGCAATTTGACAGAAAAATGGATGTCTGATGTTTTCCGCGTCCTCCAGTGAACTCACCGTGTCCACGCTGCGTTCGAGTGCTTCACTCGGTGTGGAAGGCTTTTAATGTGGAGCAGCAGTCACATGACGCAGGTCTGAGTGAATCAGGGAGGGGTTGACTTGTTGTTTTGGTGGGAACTGTTTTTTACGAGCGCCTTCGCTCTCGTTAAATCAGTTTGTAAAGAACGTGAGGAACAGTCGGTCGGATCAAACCAGGCAGGAAGCTCGCTGTGTTTACAGGCTGCTGACCAGAAGAAGTAACGATTACCTCACACAGGAGTAAAATCAGAGTGATTGTCTGTGTGTGTGTGTGTGCTGTGTGTAAACTCTCGTTCGTTTCCTTCAGACGGTCCTTACGGCATTTTCGCGGGTCGGGATGCTTCGAGAGGCCTGGCCACCTTCTGCCTGGAGAAGGACGCCCTGAGGGACGAGTACGACGACCTGTCGGACCTCAACGCTGTACAGATGGAGAGCGTGAGGGAGTGGGAGATGCAGTTCATGGGTAGGTTTGATTCCCGATGCCTGATTCCAGCAGAGAAAATCGCTCCTGAGATATCAATTCGGCTCAGATTTCACAGACGCATGGCATCATCCGCCGTGTCCGCCGCCTGCCCCACAGAGTCGGGTCGAACTGAAGAACACAAACACGACAACAAGACGCAGCAGAGTCTGTCTTTAGTTTGTGGACTTCACTTTGTTATTTATCAGGTACACAAACCTGCGTCGAACTTTTTGACAGTTTTTATTTAACTAAAATCAGTTTTTACTTTATATGTAGAAAGAAATCAGCTTTGCTCGTTGATGCACGATCATGCATAAAACAGCAGAGTCACTGTACGGCCAGCAGCACACAGTACAAACTGCTGCAGCGTCAGATGCATGACTTCATGTAAATGTTTGCACAAAACAGAAAAATGCAGCGTGAGAGGTCGCAGCAGCACACAGCACAAACTGCTGCACTCACACGTCCTCGTCACGCTTTGGATTAAAGCGTCAGATGCATGACTCCATGTAAATGTCAGTGTGAGACAGGTAGAGCCAGAACAACAAGAAGAGAAAACGTCCCCGCAGCAAAATAACGAGACGATAAGTTTTCTGTCTAAGCTCGGCTGCACAGTGAACGAACAACACGACGCTGTTGCAGATGGTTAGAGAAGAAAAACACGTGAACACAAAAAGGTTTTTGAATGTAAATTTCAAAGATTGTTCATTATTATTTAAGCACAAAGAGCAAACTGCCTGTTTCATCATTGTAAAATGGAAGTTTGTGTTTTGAACCAGATACAAGCAGGAATTTATTTTGACATCACCAAGAAAAGGAATTAACTGATGATTAATTTAGAAAATAAATTGCAGATTAATCTGTTAAATAATTGTTGGTGCTTTATAAAATCACAGAAATAACTTAACATACTGCACATTGTTTATTTCACAGCTGAATGATTAGATTAGAAACTTTATTGTGATCCAGTTTCCCTCAAACCATAAAAAATAAATCGGTCAAACTCTGAATAATCATTTCCCTCTGAGCAGAAGTTATTTCTAAAACGTGGAGTTTGAATCTTTGGACTGAACTCGGCAGATGTGCAGCAAACTAAAAATATCTTCACTTCCACCACATCTGCTGAAAAACCGTTAAAACCGGAAACACTGAAACTGGAAGGAAACACGACCTCCTTCTTCTTTTACATAATGTTACAGTCGATCGTCTTAAAGCTGGTGTTTTATTTTGAAGGTCAGTGTTATATCCTGGGAGTCTAATTTTGGACTGGCTTATGTCGGGCCTCTGCTGACTTAAATAACAAGTCTCTGGACACTCGATGCAAAAAAAAAAACACAAGCTGGACCGAGCGGCAGCTTCGGATGATGGCGACCGATCACATCGAGCTGAAGTCAGTTATTCATGGTAACACAGCGGTCACACAGAGTCCAGCTTGACGTCACATCATAACCTATAAATAACGACATCTCCTCAATCAGTTCAGCCATAAATGTAACAAATGACTCAGCTTTGTGCTGAATCCGGCTCCAGCACGTTCCATGATGACAGAGTCGACCTCCGAGCTCGGCTGCTGTTCACACTGATGCTTCAAACCTGCCAACGCTTCGTTCATATTCTCCGTTCTCCGTCGTCCTTGCAAGTTGTTGTATTTTTGAAGAGCGGTCCGATATGAAGGACTCATCGAGGACACGGACTTCATGTTAAATGTCCACTCACTCTGTATGTTTTTGTGACATCGTTGTGATCCAGTGGGCTGGATTGAACCCTGTGGTTGATGAATGAATTATCCAAGACTAGGGATGTAACGATGCATCGTGACACGATTAAAAATCGGTACAGACGTGGCGACTCTCATCGGTTGACAGAAAAAACGAATCGCGAATCTTGGCGAATGCGAGAGAAGTAGGATATGTTCTCTTTCGTCTTTTTTAAAGAAAATTAAAATTGGTTATGTTGCGTCTGCCTTTCTGTGTCACACACACACACACACACAGAGTAGTGGTAACCGGCGTCAGGCCTGACTGTACCGTAAATGATACCATAACACAGACCCTATAAGAATACACGATTTTGCGATTTGCAACTTCAACGCAACTTCAGTGAATCCCCGTGAATTTAGGGCGGTGTTGCAATTTTAACCAATCACCGCAACTTTCGCGCAATCTGCACGGGGGATTAAACGCCACACGGTGCGGGAGGATCCCCTCGTGGGACCTCTCCCCGGTGCCGGCTGGCTCCCGCCGGACCTCGCTGTTTCCCGGGGCCGTGGACTCTCATTAAAGGGTTAATGAGCTATCATCTTAATTGTTTTTATTTTCAGTTAGCTCATACTTCAAGCTGAAAGGTAATGGTTAGATCAGCTGCTTGCTGGCAGCCCTAATAAGAACACAAACAGTTTGAGAGTTTCTGTAAAGAGAGATTTTTTCCCTACAAATAAAAAGATGATTTTATTTGGTCAGAATTTGTCTGTAGCTCGTTTTTGATTTTAAAAAATCGTATCCTGAACAAAAAAAAGTCTTGAGTCGAGTGTATCGTTACATCCCTATCCAAGACTCATCGCTGATTAAAACATTTTCATAACTGAACGTGCTTCTTTATTTCAAATGATTGATTGTCTCGCCTCGCTTTGAACACAGATCGTTTCCTTCTGTCTTCCAGAAAAATACGATTACGTCGGGAGGTTGCTGAAGCCCGGAGACGAGCCGTCGGAGTACACGGACGAGGAGGACATCAAGGACCACCTGAAACACGACTGAGCGGTTCCATCACACCGACCAAAGCCAGGAGTCCCAAACAGCTGCGACAGACCGCCCCCAGCCCCTTAGACCTCCTCCTCCTCCTCCTCCTGCCCCATCGATCTACCTGCCACTCCTTCCTCCTGCCCCCACACCCCCCCCAAACTCTTCACCTCCTGAATCTGTCCGGTGCCGTGGCTGTTCTGGAGGGGCAGGACTCAAGTCTCAACGCCCAGACCTCCCTCCCTCTTCATCCCACGAAAGATTACCACCAAGAGATTTAGAAAACCTTCGACGAGGGCTTTTTAAAGACACGTCAGGGGCGGGGGGGAGAAGGGTTGTACCATTAGGTGTATTTGAAACTAAACCACAAAAATATATTAGTCATTTCTCCAGAGGGGGGAAAAAAAAGTGTGGTGAACGTGGTCGCTGCTGAGCGCTGGGTGGAAGTCGGTCAGAGGTAGTCAGAGAAACACATTGGTCGAAGATGATCAGTGGATCGGGACGGGGAAACAGATCTCTCTCTCTTTTTTTATCTTTGGTTCCGTCACATTGCAACTGAAACTGCTTCAGCTTCGGACAGCTCGTCAATCAATCGATTCTGTTTTTTCCAAATCATCCCTCCCCTCCCTTTGTCGAGCGGCGGCGCTGTGGCCTCGGCGGCGGCGCTGTGGAAGTCGGCGGGGCGTCGCATTTTCCCGTTGTGTTTGTAGTGTATGCACTACTAGTTTTCTTTGTTTGTCACCATGTGATTGTATTTGTTGCGTAGCATAGCGGGTGGGCAAGCGGGCGGGAGGGTTCGTTTGTTTCTGTTCCTTTCTTTTTTATTTTATTTTATTTGTTTCGATGGGTTTGGGGGGTTAAAGGTCCTTTGCCATATGAATCTCGTGAATCACATCAGACGGACTGAATCACTGAATCGGGAACACAAAGGGAAGGTGATCAGGCAGTCCTAATCAATCGACTCAATTGTTTACATGCCTCAGTCACAAGCCAGCTGCAAGTCTGTAGAGTCCCCTTGAAAATGGTCCAAGTATTAATTGTGCCTTATTTTGTTTGTTGTGTCGGTCCTGACCGTTCTAACGGAGGAGGCGAGCGGACGGACGGAGGTGTCGGTTTTTCCCCAGACTTTAAAGAAGGCATACGTTCTGTCAGACTGTAACATTTACCCACTTCACAAACTCTGTAAATAGACCGTACGAATTACTCAGTGTTACTGCCATATTTATGTAGTTGATGAACTCCATATATGTATAATGCTATGTCGTATTGGCCAAACCCCCATCGTTTGTTTCTTTTCTTTTTGTTTCTCGACTTCTTTTTAAACGTGGGTGAATTTCCAAAAAAGAAAAAGGAAAAAAAAAGAAGAAGAAGAGTTGCAAAGTGCTGCAGGGCGGGACCGGGAGCTGTTCTTGCGAATTTTTTTCTCGGAGACGTTGCTTATCCTGTAAATATATCGTATCATTTTATTAAAGCATGTGCAACAACAAAGTGAGCTATGCCGAATTCCCACCACGTCATGTATTTAAATGTTGGGTGTGTGTGTGTGCGTGTCTGCGTGACAGAGGCAGGAAGGGATTTGTTCATGCATAATAAATCGATTTGGTTAATAATTGAAGACGTCTGGAGTTTATTTGCTTTAACGACGAGCAGGAACATGTTTTATAGTTCATGTGTCTTTAATTCAGGGACGTTTACCTCCGAGGGGAACACATGGAAACAGTGAAGTCGTGGAAAGTTTCACATCTGAGGAGATGAAGACATAAAACTGATTATTATCATAATACATGAATCCACATTTCAACAGTGGGTCGTGATTTAAAGGTAAAGATGTCGATCAGATTCGTGTTTCAGTGAGAAACCTCAGGTACTAACTCCAGATGTTCAGAAACCCAAAAGACAAACAGAACCAGAACTGATCACGACAAGAGAGGAAAGACTTTGAGATGAACGGCTGAACCTTCAAGAATTACGGGTTTATTATTACTTATAAGGTTTAAAAGAAAATCTGTGAATTAAAATCTCTTTAATTATGAGAGCTCATCAATAAATGTGTCCAGTAGATTCTTTAATGTCAAGACAACGTCCCCTCAAAGAACAGAATGAAAAAAATAAATAAAAATAATGTAATATGATTTCTGCTTATCGGATATAACTCATTACACAAAATGCAGGAACAATTTAATCTGGAAATTAATTTTTTATTATTATTATTTTAAATTAATAAAAACTGAATATTTGAAGCATGTAGGGACAGAAATCATTCACAGTAAAGTGGTACCTAAAGTTTTGCTGGTATGTAACTTACGTACATGTACTCGAGTATTTTTACAGTATGGTAATTAATATTTTCTCTGTTGACATAGATACTAGCATATTTGTTTTTTTTACTTGTAATGGATTACTTTTACACTTACGACTACTTTTACCTAACTAAAGGATCTGAATAAGTTGTATAGTTAGTACTGCATATTTTATTTAATATTATCAATATTATTATTATTATTTTAGAACTCCATAGTATAAGAAAAGGTGTTTAGAACACCAAATAATTTTTGATAATCATTTCTTAATTAATTTAACTTATCGTGAAGTGTGTATATATATATATATATATATATATATATATATATATATATATATATATATATATATATAGCTTTATTTACTTTATTTATATAGAAATATAAAAATAATAAAGATTGCATGACTTTTACCTGCAGTGGAGCATCGAGGTACTTTTCATTCATTAAATAAACTTAGCAGAGTAAGTACAATATGTACCTCAAAGTATCATAAAAGAAAACACTCAAGTGCCTAAAAGTTACACGTTAATACAGAACTTGAGTAAATGTACTTAGTTACTTTAAAGTTACTTCATGTGCTGATAAAGTTTTGAGGGTCAACAGCGCCCCCGCTGCTGCTGCGGACGATCATGGAACTGCACGCACACTCTGAGATGTGTGTGTGTGTGTGTGTGTGTGTGTGTGTGTGTGTGTGTGTGTGTGTGTGTGTGTGTGTGTGTGTGTCGTTAACGCAAAACCTAAACCTGCAGAAAGGTGTGTGTGTCTTCTCCTGACGCCCATTTCACACACACACACACACACACACACACACACACACACACACACACACAGACACACCCCTCCGACATCTTGGCTGTTTGTGGACACACACAAACAGGAACAACAGGAATCATCTCTTCCTCGCGGGTCGGATCTTCTGCACACACACACCGGGTGCGTGTCGGGTTGTCTGTCCGGATTCAGGAGCGCACGCTCGGTGAAGTTTGGCTGAATTCCTCCGGTTGTTACCGGGAGGGTTTGATCCGTGTGTCCGCGTCAGGAGAGCAGTAATGGCAGAACATCTCTCCCAGAGCGAGCTGGACTATCCGTTCAAACTTCTGGAGTATTTCAACGGCTTCAGGATCTCTAAGGTAACATGCGTGTGTGTGTGTGTGTGTGTGTGTGTGTGTGTGTGTGTGTGTGTGTGTGTGTGTGTGTGTGTAATGTGATCAATTAATCAATTAGTCCTTTGGTTCTTAAACCAAACCGAAAGTTAATGATGTTCGGTGTGATGCAATCATTCACATGTGACTAGTTAATGTTATTTTTGTGCTAAAATTAAATGATATTGATGATCTGATTAATTTGACTGATTGTCTACGTCATTGATGATTTGTCTGGAAATCACAACTCAAAGTCTTGTTTTGCTTTTTTTGTTGATCTGATATAAAAGCGAACACGAATGTTCTCATAGTTCATGCTGACAGGACGATGATCTCTGACCTACATGTCAGACCCTCTGCTAACATCCACCAGTCCAAGCTGTTGGTGTTAAACCGTGTCCCGTCCCTCCAGGTGATATTTTCCGCCTGTGAGCTGGGAGTGTTCGACCTCCTGCTGAAGTCTCAGGAGCCCCTGAGTGCCCGGCACGTCGCCCAGGAGCTGAGCACCAGCGTGGACGGGATGGAGAGGCTGCTGGACGCACTGGTGGGCATCGAGATCCTGGAGGTGGAGACCACAAATGGGACAGGTGAGAAGAAGAAGGAGGCGGTGATGATGATGATGATTAAACCTGAACCACACTGAGCACACCATCATTAGTGAGGTCCCACGCTGATGTCAGGGGATCGGATCTGATTCCAGTTCATCGAGCTCTGCACACAAACTAGGAAAGACGTTTTGCTCAGAGGCAACTCACTATTACTTCAAAGATTTTCCTTTATTTAAATTAATAACGTGAAAAACAGCCTAAAGAACAAAACACACAGCTGTGCAAGAAAGCTTCAATCTTACTCCAGATGTTTTCAGCTGTTCAGAGCGTCCTACAAAATTAAATAGATATTAGATGAACAGAATTTTTATACTGTAGCTGGTGAATTCTTCTTTAAACACACAACAAGGCCGAGCTTTAAACCTGGTAACAATAAATTAAGAATATTAACAATTATGTCCAAGAGTTAAGTCAGTGAGGTAACTGTCTCCATGACTGCAGCATGGAGTCAGAAGATATTTAGTCTGCTTTGATATATGAACCAAGAAAATCAGCAAATCTTCAGATTTCAGAAGCTTTAACTGGAAAATGTTTCACAATAAGCATGAAAAAAAACGACAGACAGCATTAACTGATTATCAGCATCCAACACCTGACTAATACGTGACTCATGCTTCAGTTCTAGTGTCGCATGCATGACTTCTGTTGCTCCTGTGACCGATCTGATTTCAAGTTTTTTGTTAAACAGCTTTTTACAGCAGCACCGATGTGGCCAATCTTTACCTGGCCAAAGGCAGCGGCAGGTCCCTGCATGACATGATCATCTACCAATCCCAGACCATCTACCCACTGTGGAACAACCTGGCCGACGCTGTCAGGTGAGTTAGTTAGTTAGCAGGCAGCTGGAAGAATGAACAAGTAAAAGTGATGCTCAAATGTCGCTTGGATTGCTACAACTACATAAAAAGACAGATTACAACCAAAGTTATGCACCCACAAGTCTTTCCAGTTCCCTTCATGCTAATCCCATGTTTTTATTGCATACAGTCAAATTATTTTGATCTGGCGTGTTGGTAATTATGAGAACAATTATTGAAACCTTAATAGTAGCAAAGTAGAAAGTGAAGTGTAAACATACAAAGTCATCCAGGGTAGCTGACAGCCTCCAGAGCTGTGTTTGCAGAACTTAAACAAACTGCACAGTTTTTCTTTTTCCACCGTGCAGGGAGGGAAAGAATCAGAATGAAAAGACATCAGGCGTCCCACCAGAGGAAGTTTTCCAGGCTATCTACAGGTGGGTGTTGATTGAGTTGATTCAGATGCTGCATTTTGTGATTCTGAGTTTGATCATGAATGATTCAGCTCTGAGGAGGAGATGCTGAAATTCATGGGACTGATGAACTCCTCGTGGGTTCTCGACGGACACGACATCGTGACAGCGTTCAACCTCTCCGGCTTTCAGAATATACTTGATATTGGAGGTAAGAAGTCCCTCGTTGGTATATGTATGTGTGTATGTATGATCTGTAGATTAAAAAGTTCCCCCTGTGTTATTACACTCTGTTCAAGTTCAAGTTCGCTTTATTGTCAATACTGCAATATGTGCAAGACATACAGAGAAACAGCACTAAACATGAAATATAAAATACAAAATATAAGTGAAGATGTAAACAGATATATAAAATAAAATATGAAATAAAAATAAAAATATACAATGCTAAAAGACATCCGAGAATAGAAAAGTCTGAACATAATGACATCTGAATAACTCCCAGGTTGCACCGGGGCTCTGGCCCGTGAGATGGCGAAGGCGTATCCGTCCTCCTCCGTCACCGTGTTCGACCTCCCTCAGGTCGTAGAAACAGCTCAGAAACATTTCTCTCAGGAGAACGACGCTGTCGCGTTTCAAGCAGGTGAGACTCCGTCAGCTTCGTTCCCCAGAAATAAAAACACTTCAACAACAGCATCACAAACTGCAGCACACACACGTCTCAGCCTCAGCAAAAACCTCGAGGGGTCACAGACTTTCTCTTGCACCTGCAGGAGATTTCTTCAGCGATGAACTCCCGCCCGCTGACCTGTACGTTCTGGCCCGAATCATTCATGACTGGCCTGACGAGAAGTGCCTGACCCTGCTGAAGAAGATCCATGACCTCTGCAAACCAGGTGGGTTCAGTCTGCTGCTCGTTATTTTCTTAAAGTCAGTGACATCCGTCAAATCAGAGAGAGTCAGCGACCGTTTATTCAAGAGCTGAGACATGCATGATGATGTTAGTCCCCATGGAAGCCATTTTAAGTACAGACCTCACTGTATAAAAATGTCCTGCTGTGACCTCGAGGATAATCACAGCTTCATGAAACTGTACAACCACAAACTAGAGACCGAGAGCGTTCAGAGGACGGATGTCTTCCCTACGTTAATTCACAACAAGAGGATTTCTGAGCAGCTCACAGAAGAGTGGTGCTTGTCAACAAATCAAGGAAAAATGCCAATGCAACGTTGAAATCACCAAAAAGTTCTGCGGTCTTCCTCGAGCCGTAACGTGACGTTTTGAGTTTTATTAAAAACATTTTGCACCAAATCTGTGTTTTAATCAAAAACTGCAGCAGCGTAACAGAGCATCCATCACATCCTGATGCTGCTGTTCCCCTGAGACTGATGAAACCTGAATACTGTTTAAACACACAGAGTCATCCAACAGCCTTCAGAGCTGCTCTGAGAAATGTTTGCAGAAGTTAAACAAACTCACAGAAGGAAACTGAGAACAAACACAAACATACATTTTCTTTTTGTGAAAAGAAGTTTCAGTTTTTCTTTTCCCACCATGCAGAGACAGAAAGAATCAGAAGAAACCAAGTTATTAACAAGTCTGACAAAGTTTCTATACAGAAATGAAACTGGAATGAACTGGGCCAGTCTCATCTTATTTGGTAGATTATATGAATGTATATAAAGACATTTCTGACACTGCATGAAGCCTCCTGACACAAACAAAGACAGCAACTGGAGAGAAGTAACGTTAATGCAGTTAAATTGGTGCCGCTGTGCACCAGAGCAGCACAGAAGACTCTAGAGATTAGAGACACGTCAGTCAAGCTTTGTGTTTCAGATTTTTACTGAAAGTTAAAGTTCCATCACAACACACCACTTCTTTCTCCTTTCTCCTTTCTCCTTCACCACCTTCCTCTGAATGTGTCTTTGTCCGTGTCCGTCCTCCTGGCAGGCTGCGGCGTCCTGCTGGTGGAGGCTCTGCTGTTCGAGAACAGACGAGGGCCCGTCATGGCTCAGATGTTCTCCCTCAACATGTTGGTGCAAACGGAGGGCCGGGAGCGCCCGCCGTCCCAGTACACCCAGATACTCAACAAGTCCGGCTTCTGCAATGTTCAGGTGTGCCAGACCGGCAAGTCCTACGACGCCATCCTGGCCATCAAATAAGCTCAGACTGACACCAAGATGGTCGACAGAGGCAAAGTTGAACTTGAACTTTCCTTGGACGGGTTGGGCGGTGGACATAAATATATAAGCCAGTCTCAGCACACATGGATCTCCAGGTTATGTTGTGGTAAACCCAGTAATATTTTAGATATCGTTAGTATTGATGTATTCTCATTGAGGTTGCTGCTGGATAATATTTTTGATTAATACTCTCTGAGTAATATTGGAAACACATTTCTGCATCTTTGTAAAGAAAGATATGATTTGATTTCGTGTCGAGAGTTGATATGACTCTCATGTCTGTACCCTGAATATGAAGCCATATAAAATAGCACAGAAAGTTCATTAATTAATATTCTATATCATAAGAAAACAAACAGACTGCTGGTTTTCACTTTACATGAGAATGAGCTGAATTTACTGTTTCCTTAAAAAAACCTGTAAATCATTTTGCAAGAATTGTTAGATGTATAATCCCGGATTAGTCGTTATTGGTTTCTTCATCTTATTTTCACTATTTTTAAATATTTCAAATAAATACTAACAATTTTTTACAAATTATTTTTTAGAGACGCACAAACAAATAAAAAAGAGAGAGACCAAATAAATACATAATTAAACTACAACTTCGAGTGATATCACTCTTTTTTCCAGTAAGTAAATATAAACTGCCATGTTTATTATTAAAGAATAATTAATAAGAAGAAGAATAAAGAATATTCTGTGTGTGTTCCTTCTCAGACTGCATCATTCCTCTGCTGGTATTAAAAACTTCTCATTGTCTCACTGTAGTTGTTGTTAGTTGTGTCACATATTAAATATACATACTGGATAACAGTGTAAGAAGACCAGGAGCATTCTGTCTCTAATGTTTGCATGTGTTTCATAGGATAGATCATAAAACTCTTTTTTAAATTTAGATGTGATCATTCCACGTGTTGGCTGCACATGAACTCAAAGTTGTGCGTCTTGTGTGATTTCTTTGACTTCTTATTAAAAGCCATGCTTGTGTGTTCACGACATCTGGTGGTGGATTTTCACAATGAAGACGTAATCAGCACTAATGCTGCTCGTTTACTGTAACTGCTTATCTTATCAGGGTCATGGTGGGCTGGAGTCTATCCCAGCTGGCACTGGGGCGAGAGGCGGGGTACGCCCTGGGCGAGCTGTCGCTTTATCACAGGGCTGACATTTAAACACAAACTCACACACGTATAGGCCAGTGAACCTGTAACTGCATGTCTCTACACCCACACTGACTGCACACAGAATATACAAAATACAAAATATTATTAAATACATTATTGCTTTGTTGTGTTTATTTGCATAAAGTAAAATCATACATATTACATAAAGGTAGCAACTGAAATAAATGTAATAGATATTTCAGAAAACTAAGTTTAATGACTGGATGAATTAGTTTAAAAAAAAAAGATTAAAACATTAAATGATTCTGAAGACACTCACTCGTTTTAAAATGTAAATATCATCACTTATATTCAGTCTACTTATATTTCTATACTTTGTTGATGCTGAAGGAAATTCAAGCATCCAGTGGCAGTAAACATACAGTAAGCATAAAGATTAACTTATACTACAATAAATATACATTAAGATTAATTTATACTACAATAAATATACATTAAGATTTACTTATACTACAATAAACATACATTAAGATTAACTTATACTACAATAAATATACATTAAGATTAACTTATACTACAATAAACATACATTAAGATTAATTTATACTACAATAAACATACATTAAGATTAACTTATACTACAACAAACATACATTAAGATTTACTTATACTACAATAAACATACATTAAGATTAACTTATACTACAATAAATATACATTAAGATTAACTTATACTACAATAAACATACATTAAGATTAATTTATACTACAATAAACATACATTAAGATTAATTTATACTACAATAAACATACATTAAGATTAATTTATACTACAATAAACATACATTAAGATTAACTTATACTACAACAAACATACATTAAGATTTACTTATACTACAATAAACATACATTAAGATTAACTTATACTACAATAAATATACATTAAGATTAACTTATACTACAATAAACATACATTAAGATTAACTTATACTACAATAAACATACATTAAGATTAACTTATACTACAATAAACATACATTAAGATGAACTTATACTACAATAAACATACATTAAGATGAACTTATACTACAATAAACATACATTAAGATTAACCTATACTACAATAAACATACATTAAGATGAACTTATACTACAATAAACCTACATTAAGATGAACTTATACTACAATAAACATACATTAAGATGAACTTATACTACAATAAACATACATTAAGATTAACTTATACTACAATAAACATACATTAAGATGAACTTATACTACAATAAACATACATTAAGATGAACTTATACTACAATAAACATACATTAAGATGAACTTATACTACAATAAACATACATTAAGATTAACTTATACTACAATAAACATACATTAAGATTAACTTATACTACAATAAACATACATTAAGATTAACTTATACTACAATAAACATACATTAAGATTAACTTATACTACAATAAACATACATTAAGATGAACTTATACTACAATAAACATACATTAAGATTAATTTATACTACAATAAACATACATTAAGATGAACTTATACTACAATAAACATACATTAAGATGAACTTATACTACAATAAACATACATTAAGATTAACCTATACTACAATAAACATACATTAAGATGAACTTATACTACAATAAACATACATTAAGATGAACTTATACTACAATAAACATACATTAAGATTAATTTATACTACAATAAACATACATTAAGATGAACTTATACTACAATAAACATACATTAAGATGAACTTATACTACAATAAACATACATTAAGATTAACCTATACTACAATAAACATACATTAAGATGAACTTATACTACAATAAACATACATTAAGATTAACCTATACTACAATAAACATACATTAAGGATTAACTTATACTACAATAAACATACAGTAAGATTAACTTATACTACAATAAACATACATTAAGATTAACCTATACTACAATAAACATACATTAAGATTAACCTATACTACAATAAACATACAGTAAGATTAACTTATACTACAATAAACATACATTAAGATTAACTTATACTACAATAAACATACATTAAGATTAACTTATACTACAATAAACATACATTAAAATAAACTTATACCACAATAAACATACATTAAAATAAACTTATACTACAAAAAACATACATTAAGATTAACCTAATAAACATACTATGTACAACTATGTAAGATCTTTACAAATAGAAAACTGTGTGTGTGTGTGTGTGTGTGTGTGTGCATATATATATATATATATATATATATATATATATATATATATATATATATATATATATATATATATATATATATATATATATATGATCAAATCTATATACAGTTAACTGAGGCTGTAGTCACTGAATGACGATCACAGCATTGTGACAAAGTGACTGTTTATTCAGTACGTACAATATGTACTTATGTCTGCATCTGTATGCACACAGAGCAAAGTGTGGCCAACAGCAGTGACTCACATTCAGATATTTTAATAACATTTTTATTTTATTTTTAAAAGACATTAATAAATAACAAAGTGTGTTTGTTGTTTTAAAAGACATTAATAAATAACAGTAAGTATTTGTTGTTTTAAAAGACATTAATAAATAACAGTAAGTGTGTTTGTTGTTTTAAAAGACATTAATAAATAACAAAGTGTGTTTGTTGTTTTAAAAGACATTAATAAATAACAAAGTGTATTTGTTGCATGAAACTTTCCATCATTGTGTGTGACTCTCATTTCTCAGTGTGTGTGTCTTTAATATATAAAGATGTTTACTCGCAGTGTGTGTGTGTGTGTGTGTGTCAGGTCGCTGCGTCATGCACGCTGACACACACACACACACATTGTGTTTGTGTTTGTTGTTGACAGTCAAACACGCAGCCGGGCAACGTGTGAACGCTTTGAACGGGAGCGTGCGGAACGTGCCGGGCCTCTTCCTCCGGTAGCTCTCCGGTCTGTTTGATTCTTTTTAATCCGGGTTTTGGATCAGTCGAGGCGGGCTTTCTGTCGCCCTCCAGCGGCCTCCAGCGGCAGCGCAGCCCGGGCAGGGTAACCTCCTCCCCGCCGCCGCTCCGTGTTTGTGTATGTGGAATGCGGGTCAAGCGGAACTCACGGCTCAAACTGCGGCTCGCTTCAAACTCAAACCCCGGCGTGCATCGGCCCGGCGTGCTCTGTACGTACCGTCCACTTTGTTCTCACAGTGCTGCTCCGCACGGTTCTTTTAATTATATTTATTAAAGGAGTTTAGATATTTTAGTGGCGCTGGAGGAAAAACAGCGACATCGTCATTTAAAATGGCGCCAAAGATTAACCCCAGCCAGTGGCTCGCTCGGCGGAGCCGCCGCACGGCGTGTCCCGCTGGCGGTGCTAGCTGCGCGGATAGCACCGCCACAACACCGCCGTGTTAGTTACCAGGTCTCCCCGGTTCAGGTAGTTTTAGTTTGACCCCTAACCTCTGACAGAAACAGCTGCGGGGCAAAGCTGCGGGGTTTGAACGCGGGGGGCAGCGGTTAGCATCATGCTACATGCTAAATGCTGGTTTCACATAGGCGTTAGCCTCGAGCTAACTAGCCGAGATTGCTAACGTCAGCTCGGCTTGTAACGTGCGGGGTGACGTTATGAAAACACGCATATGTTTTGCGTGAATCCGCAGGATGTGAGTCTGGGTGTAAATAAATTATTTTTTAAAGCAGCGTTTAAAAATAATTAAAAAAAAACATCCGGGTCATGAACAATATTCAAACTTGAACCGTGTGTGTGTGTGTTGCATAACAGTAGCAGCTACCAGGCTAACGCCACCCTGTTCAAAACATGCAGGTGTGACAGAGCTGATGTGACGTCACCTGTGTTGTCACGTGGTAACAGTCAGCTGTTCCTGCAGCTAGTTAGTCAAACAGGTTAGAGTTAGTACTCTGAGATATCTGCAGCTTGTTGTTGTTGTTATTGAGCTCAGTTTGCATTGCATGTGGTTACTTGCAGGTTACTTGTAGGTAGGTAGGTAGGTAGGTAGGTAGATAGATAGATAGATAGATAGATAGATAGATAGATAGATAGATAGATAGATAGATATACTTTATTTATCCCAAGCTGGGAAATTACAGTGCAGCAGCAGCATTACAAAAAGTGACAGTGACAACGTAAGAATAAAAATATACTTAAGCATATATATATAAGCATAGTAAATACGATAAAATAAAATATAATGTACAGTGGTATATAGGTAACTTGCAGGTTACTTGTAGGTAACTTGCGGGTTACTTGTAGGTAACTTGCGGGTTACTTGTAGGTTACTTGCGGGTTACTTGTAGGTTACTTGCGGGTTACTTGTAGGTAACTTGCGGGTTACTTGTAGGTTACTTGCGGGTTACTTGCAGGTCACACACCATCCGGTGTGTGCTGTCAGACCTGCAAGAAAACACTTTGTGTCCAGTTTGTTTTGGTCTGATATCTCTTTTATTCTGGTAGAGGAGATGAATATAGAGAAACATGCATTACATACATTATCAGCAGATAGATAGATATACTTTAAATTAGCTGTTATTATACAGTGTGATGTATAATGTGTAAGCAGCATGCAAACATACATTATAATGAGCCTATAACACAGCATCCATACATTAAAATGAATTTAAACATGCGCAGAGGGATTAAACGTTAGAAGATAAATACATAACTGTGTTAAGGAGTGAACCCGTGCATCAATGCAAACACCTGTATATGTGCCACAGTGTCACGTGTGTCTTCCTCACGGACGTTGACACTAGTTTAATCACAGCTGTGTCTCTCGTCTCTCCCTCTGCTCGGTGAAGTGTCATTACAGCGGAGCTCCGCAGACAGACGACAGCGATGAAGAGAAACAGGCACCCGAGCAGCAGCGACGACTCCGACGATGGAAGTAAGCAAACTTTTTTTTCTATCGTTCATACCAGCTCCAAATACAGACGCGAATGAGGTCAGCGCGACGCTTCCTCTGCCGCCATCCTTAATGTCACAAGTGAATGAAGATAACGAGTCTTTAAAATTTGAGCTGTTTCTGTCACTATCTTGTCAGTTAATGTGTACTTGATGCACAGGAAGGAAACCCAAAGAAAGAAAAAGAAAGACGGGCAGCAGACGGACAAAGATTAAGGAGAAGGAAAGGAAAGCCTGTGGTTTGAGGAGCAGGAGACAGAGTAGGGACAGGAGGAGGCGTGCATGGAGCTTTAAAGACGTCCTGGCAGGTCAGGCAGACACTTAAAACTGAGCTCAGTCGACACTTTCAGAAAGTTTCCTTCATCCTCCACAAAAAACTCAGCCGGGGTAAGTGACGCGCTTCCCCGCAACTGTTTGGATGAACCTCTATCTGCTGTTAAAAAGAACCCCGAGCTCTCCGAGCTCTGATTCAGAGCGTTTAAACTCTTTCACCAAACCGTCCTTCAGGATTTTAAGCTCCCACATGGAGTGAAAATGGATTTCTGCCGCTGCCGCCAGTAAGTTTTCTAAATTAGTGCATAGAAAGAAATGAAACTGAAACCAGAAACTGTCAGTTGCTCCGTTTTGACTATTCAAATGAGCCGCACGTCTTTTCTCTTTGGGGGGGAACTCCGTTCGCCTTCAGACGCCGTGAAGATGTTTGTCAGACGCAGATGAAATGTCGACGTGTTTGACACTCTGTGGCGTTTCTCCTTCAGGTAACTCCACCTGCTGGTCCCAACACTCGTCACAGCACAGGAGGGGGACGGGGCAAAAACCCTCGGAGGTACGTCCACCTTAAGAAATCACGACAAAGACACGAGTCATAGTTTATAAGCTGCTGTCTGGTGTGTGTTTGTGAGTTCATTATTTTTTTAAATTCACGTTTTGGGACTTTATTTGTTCCGTTCGTTAGTTTCATCCTCCGTTAGTCAGGAAACACACCAGCTGTTATCTAATGCACAGTCTGTGGACTTGGTCCCTGCAGGCCACTGTACACGCCCCCCGCCCCGAGAGCCAATCAAATCAAAGCAAAACAGTGACTAAGCAGGATCCTGATTGGCCGGTTCCTGTTTGCCTGTCTGTGCACAACGTGGTCGTTTTTTTAAAACCTGAACAAACACTGATACACTCTGTGCTGTCTCCATGGAAACGAGTATTTTTAGAAGTATAGTAGTATATGTAGCATATATACACTCATGATCTGTAAATTACTACAGTGCCGTAATTATTTCATGTTTTCATGCTGCAGGTTTTCAGGACGGACCTGATCACTGCCATGAAAGTGCACGACTCGTACCAGCTGAACCCCGAGGACTACTACGTCCTCGCTGACCCGTGGAGGCAGGAGTGGGAGAAGGGAGTCCAGGTCCCCGTCAGCCCCCAGTCCATCCCGCAGCCTGTCGCCAGGTAAAAAAACAGACCCTGAAAGTCAAACAAACACGTTGGGTCACGTACTGCAGGCGTCTGCTCGACTGTTTGAGTTAGAGAAATCAAACCTGCACACACACACACCGATCATTCAGATGTAAATCTGAAAAGCCTTGAACTGAAATTTAGCTCCTTTGACTTAAAGACTTAAAATCCTAAATTTATGACTTCTATGAGACTTGATTCTGATCTAAAAAGCCGTCTGTGTCACGCAGGGTGCTGGCGGAGAAAGGAAAGGAGGTCATGTTCGTCAGGCCAAAGAAGCTGATCCGGACGTCGGGCACCGAGGCGCTGGGCTACGTGGACATCCGGACGCTGGCGGAGGGGATGTGCCGCTACGACCTGAACGAGGAGGACGTGGCCTGGCTGCAGATCACTAACGAGGAGTTTGCAGAGATGGGTGAGTCGCGGAGGCCGCTCATAAAAAAAATAAAACTCGAACCTGTCCAAGGAGTAACTGTTTCTGTAATCTGATTTATCGACGTCTCTAAAGCTCGTTTGAGAGGACAGAGATAATGTTGATGCTAAGATGACAGATAAAGATTCTCTGGTTGAATATTTTACTCAGACTGATCACTGTTTTTTCTCAGCCAACATTTCTGTAAATAAAAAAGTATCAAATTTACTTTATCGTCCCAAACTGCAGGTTTACAGTCAGGCGATGTTTTTCTGTCCGAGTGCAGCTCAGAGTTGCTTCGGCATCTTTGTTGAGGTTTTTTTTTCCGTGCTGTATTTTTGCTCCGATGACTCACAGAGTAAACATCATAGTCAAACATGTAATTAAAGCGCCGTCACTGCGGGTTATCTCCAAAATGTCCGACACAGAGGCGGAGAGAAAAGAAGATTTCGATTCAAACGTTGAAATGTGAAAATTATAAACTGGAACTCCTCCGTGTTTTTCCAGCCATGCCGCCGTTGGACGAGATCACCATGGAGCGGGTGATGGAGGAGTTCGAGCACTGCTGCTACGAGAACATGACGCACGCTATGGAGACGGAGGAGGGGCTCGGCATCGAGTACGACGAGGACGTCGTGTGCGACGTCTGCCAGTCGCCCGACGGCGAGGACAACAACGAGATGGTGTTCTGCGACAAGTGCAACATCTGCGTCCACCAGGTCAGACACGCGATGACTCGGCACTCAGAGACTTAACTCGTCCGCCTGACGATTGTTTTGACGCGGCAAAAAGCAAAATGAAAAGGACGCTTCTTATATTTCAGATCTCACACACACACACACACTTCATTTGTTGCCGCTGTATTGATTTCTGCTTGCTGCCTGGAAGCTAAGCCGTCCTGTGTCTGCATCTCTCTCTCTCTCTCCAGGCGTGTTACGGCATCCAAAAAGTCCCGAAGGGCAGCTGGCTGTGCCGGATCTGCGCCCTCGGCATCCTGCCAAAGTGCCAGTTGTGTCCCAAGAAGGGCGGCGCCATGAAGCCGACACGAAGTGGAACCAAGTGGGTCCACGTCAGCTGTGCCTTGTGGATTCCAGAGGTGAGGATGAAAAATCCCTACAGTGTTTTTATGCCGAATGATTCATTTTTAAAATGTAATTAACTCGTAAAACATAATTTAATAATCAGAACACATGATAAGGAAACACCAGGAGCCTGCATGAATGTGTCAGGTTTTATTCCTGTTTAGTCGCTGAACGTTCAAACAACACGTGATCGGTTTGAATGTGAAATCTGCCGTGCAGGTGAGCATCGGGAATCCGGAGAAGATGGAGCCGATCACCAACGTGTCCCAAATCCCCAGCAACAGATGGGCTCTGATCTGCTGCATGTGCAAAGAGAAGACGGGAGCGTGCATACAGGTGAAGTCACGAGTCATTGAACTAATCGTGAATGTATCAGGATGATGTTGAAAGAAATGTAAAACCTCTTTCTTAGATTCACTACGGGAGGTCGTGTAACACAATAAAACATCTTTATTTACATGTCAGACAACGATGGTAAACCAGTGAGAGTTCCTGATGAGTCACGTGACTCCGAGTGTTTAACGGCGTCTCTTTGTTTTTGCAGTGCTCAGCAAAAAACTGCCGGACTGCCTTCCACGTGACGTGCGGCCTCCACGCCAGCCTTGAGATGAACACCATCCTCACCGAGGACGACGAGGTCAAGTTCAAGTCCTACTGCCCCAAACACTCCGGGCTCGAGGGCACCGAGTCCAGGGACCGAGACTCGGGAGGCGAGGAGGAAAAGGAGAAGGAGAGCGCCAGAGACAAGAAGGGGAAGAGGAGAGGCCGGGTGAGACTGGAGGATGACGCCGCCTCCTCCTCCTCCTCGTCCTACGTGGCTCCTCAGCTCATCAGCAGAGCGCCGGGCGACCTGGAGGGGCTCAGCAGCCGCCAGCAGGAGAAGAGAGTCAACCTCCGCAAGCTGAAGCTGGAGGCGATGGAGGAGGACTTCTACCAGTTTGTGGAGGTGGAGGAGGTGGCCAGTCACCTGAAGCTGCCGCCGGAGGTGGTGGACTTCCTCTACCAGTACTGGAAGCTAAAACGCAAAGCCAACTTCAACCAGCCGCTCCTCACGCCCAAGAAGGACGAGGAGGAGAGCCTGGCACGCCGCGAGCAGGAGGTGCTGCTGCGACGCCTGCAGCTCTTCACGCACCTCCGTCAGGACCTGGAGAGGGTAGGTCTCTACTGCAGCGGGAGGAGCAGAGGCAGGAAGGGAAAGATGTCGAGGAGGAGCTGATGAGAGAAAGTTTAAATAAATGTTCATGAAGTCAGAGAGTGAAAAAGTTTGCTTGTTTGTAGATAATAGACAAGAGAGTTCAAACTTTATAGCATCCACCTGTGCACCATCAGGCAGCCTCCAACCTGTGCGAGGTTTCCGAAGTTTTGTTCTTTATTTCAATATTTGAGCTTTTGTGCAGCCATGCTCAAAATAATTTCAAAATAAAAGAAAGAGAAAGGAAAGTGTGAGCCAGATAAACTCTAAAAGTTTGGAGGCTTCAGGTCATAAATATAATCAGGTACGTAGATGGTAAACCTAGATTTGCACATTTGGTGCAGCAGCACTTTAAAATATTCTCGTCTCATTTAAATGTCACATCGTACGAGGAGGTACGTTCAGAAGGTAAAGCTGCGTCTTTGTACGTGTCTGAAGAAGCTGCTGTCGCTCCTCAGGTTCGTAACCTCACCTACATGGTGACTCGGAGGGAGAAGATGAAGCGCTCGCTGTGGAGAGTCCAGGAGCAGATCTTCCAGCACCAGGTCCGACTCATCGACCACGAGCTGCTCACAGGTGAGTCGACGAGACAAGACGATTCTAGGTTAGTAGAACTTCTTAGAAAGACGTCACACTTACCTTCTCTCCTTGTCTGCTGCAGGCGAACCCTCGACTAAAGACTTGGAGAAGCTCTTCTCTCTGGGTTGGTTATCCTCTCAGGACTCCCAGTCTCGCTCCTCCTGGAGCCACTCTGGACTGAAAACCAAACGCGGCTCTTTAAAGCAGGACAAGAGGAAAAGCGGAGACAGGAAAGGCCTCTCCGACTCCCCGCACACTCACAGGAAGGACAATCCGAGCAGACCACTGGAGACAAAAGACAGTAAAGGCACCCGAACGAGAGAGTCGGCAGCCGCCGAGGCCGCGAGCGACGCCAAACTCCAAACCCCGGAGATCAGCCAGGAGAAGCTTCACAGGCCAGAAGTCGTTCAGGAAACGACCGCCGCCAAGCTGCACAAACCCGAGAGCAAGAAGAGCTCGAGGAGGGAGGAACACGAGGCGCCGGGGAGGCGGAAACGAGACAGCGACCACGAGCAAGAGGACAGGAGGAGGAAGAGGAGGAGCGACGTGGTGGAAACCTTCCCCAGCCAGGTGAAGAACAGGTACGGGTCGAAACATCTGGAGAAGACGGTCTCCATCAGGCTGGTCGACATCAGGAACTCGGACACCGACGACTACTTCACGGACGAAGGGATGGCCAGAAGAAGCCCCATCTCTCTGGACGCTAAACTCAACAGAGCCGCCGCCGTCGTCTCGGACACCGCCACCAAAGCCAACGGCTGGCTGAGGAGAACCCACGCCAACGGCTCGCACACGCCCAGCAGACCCGTGCCCGGACACCTGAAAGGCTGGGGCCGGTTTAGGATCCCCAAGAAGAGTGAGAGGCCGATGATGAAAGAGGAAGAGGAGGAGGGAGAGGAGGAGGAGGTGGTGGAGCACCGCAAACCACTGCTGAGGCCGCTGACCAACACGCCCCAGCCGTCGTACCCGAGGACCAGACACCGCGCCGGGACGGAGAACGCCGGCTACGCCTCCGAGTCCAAACCAGGCGACAGCGAGATGGAGCCCTGCTTGAAGCGATGCCACTCCCACCAGCTGAGGGGCGACTCGTCGCTCGGGCGGCGCTACGGGTCCGACATCATCCGCCAAGGCGTGTTGGCGTCCTGATGGCGGAGGAACACTTGTCTGAAAAAATAAGCTGCACTGTGTCGAGTTGGAGAAGAACGACGGTCGCTCTTTGTACCTTTATTTTTCTGGACGAACCGTAAAGATTAAAAAAAAAAAAGAACAGAGCTGATATTTATTTTTTATTTGTAAAATATGTAAATCTGGTAAATATTTTACTTTGTACTTTATTTTGAGCTAGTTTTTATTTTTCTTTAAGAGTAGAAAGATGTCAAGTTGCCACTTAAACGCTCGCCCAGATATTTACAAGCATCAACTAGGCGTGATCGCTGCTTGGGACCACAAAGCTTGCAATGTAATGATTTCTTCATAGTATTAAACTCTGTTGCACTTAGTCGAGAACGCTGACAGATAATCTTCATCCTGTCGGCGACGTAGTTTATTATTCTTTTTCTAAATCAAGCTTCATCTGACAGGAAGTCGAACTGCCCTTTTCCCGCTTCTCTAAACTCGGCTGTCATCGTCACGGACAGGAAAACGTCGTCAGGACTGAAAGTGTAATCGAACTGCGATCGTATCGAATCCATCATGTGCCTAACTTTGATTTGAAGCGTTTGCACTACAAGAGGACGGCACAGGTGTTGAGGTATGAGTAGAGTTATTTTTACACTGAAATATAAAAAAAAAAAAAAGCGTTTTGTACCCTCGGCCGCTGCTGCTGTACTACTGTTATGCAAAATGAAACTTGTTTTTTTTTTGTCTTTGTCTCAAAGAGGAATAAAAAAAAACTGCAGGACTGAATCAGACGTCTGTGTTTGATTCACGACATTCACAAACTTTTCAGGTTTTTAAACTGAAATGATTCAGAGTTACATTTCAAGAAGAAACACCAAACATGTTTGTTCTAGATTCTTTAATGTGAGTTTGATACAGCGCCTTGATTTCACAAATCTGTAAATCTTCCATCAGATGATTGCTGTGCAGTGATTTAACGAGTAACTTCTCATTTCTTAAACCATGAAGACACATCGTCTGCTCGTGGTGAAGGGTCAATTATTGACCTGCAACAAGCAAAGATGACAACTAAGGAGATTGAAACCACTGAAGAACTGTCTGACGCATTATTAAAACCTGGAAAACCTTTGGGCCGTGCTGTAGAAGACTCTCCCATCATCAATAAACGCTGTACTCAGAGCTAAAGGTGGTCAATGAAATATTAGAATGAAAAGAAAAGCAGCAAACAGCATCTATGATCATGAACTGAAGATCTGGATGCTGTTTGAAAGAAAAAGTTTCCTTCAAATATTTAAAATGAAAACAGGTTTAAAACACAAAAATTCATAATTTTGATAACTTTTATTCAGGAAGTCTATGTGAACACACCTACGAAGTTTGAAGTGAATTGGATGAAATCCCTAGGAGGAGTTCGTTCAAACATGACCCCTTGTCAACCAGGCCGAATAACCGAAAATGGCGATTTTCATTATTGAATATCTGGCTTCCTGTTCATTGTAGCCCATTGTGCCAAGAGACTTTTTTGTAGGTCTTGTTCTACATTTTGGCCGAGTTTCATAATTCTGTGTCCAAAACTGTGGCGGGGCTGTTCCAAAAACGACTTCCAGGGGGCGCTATAGAGCACCTTTGCCCCATGTATGAATGCATGTATGAATGAATGTATGAATGTATGCATGAATGTATGTATAAATGTATGTATGAATGAATGTATGTATGTATGCATGAATGTATGTATAAATGTATGTATGTATGCATGAATGTATGTATAAATGAATGTATGTATGAATGTATAAATGTATGTATGAAAAAATGTATGTATGCATGAATGTATGTATGCATGTATGAATGAATGTATGAATGAATGTATGTATGAATGTATGTATAAATGTATGTATGTATGAATGTATGTATGAATGAATGTATGAATGAATGTATGTATGAATGTATGTATGAATGAATGTATGAATGTATGTATGAATAATTGTATGAATGAATGTATGAATGAATGTATGTATGAATGTATGTATGAATGAATGTATGTATGTATGTATGAATAATTGTATGAATGAATGTATGAATGAATGTATGTATGAATGTATGTATGAATGAATGTATGAATGTATGTATGAATAATTGTATGAATGAATGTATGAATGAATGTATGTATGAATGTATGTATGAATGTATGAATGAATAAATGTATGTATGAATGTATGAATGAATGTATGTATGAATATATGTATGTATGAATGTATGTATGAATGTATGTATGAAAAAATTTATGTATGCATGAATGTATGTATGCATGTATGAATGAATGTATGTATGAATGTATGTATGAATGTATGTATGAATGTATGTATGTATGAATGAATGTATGTATGAATGTATGTATGAATGAATGTATGAATGTATGTATGAATAATTGTATGAATGAATGTATGAATGAATGTATGTATGAATGTATGTATGAATGAATGTATGTATGAATGTATGTATGAATGAATGTATGAATGTATGTATGAATAATTGTATGAATGAATGTATGAATGAATGTATGTATTAATGTATGTATGAATGAATGTATGTATGTATGAATGTATGTATGAATGAATGTATGTATGAATGTATGTATGATTGTATGTATGAATGTATGAATGAATGTATGTATGAATGTATGAATGTATGAATGTATGTATGAATGTATGAATGAATGTATGTATAAATGTATGCATGTATGCATGAATGTATGTATGTATAAATGTATGCATGAATGTATGTATAAATGTATGTATGTATAAATGTATGTATGAATGTATAAACATATGAATGTATGTATGTATGAATATATGTATGAATGTATGTATGTATAAATGTATGTATGAATGTATGCATGAATGTATGTATGTATAAATGTATGTATGAATGTATAAACATATGAATGTATGTATGTATGAATATATGTATGAATGTATGTATGTATAAATGTATGCATGAATGTATGTATAAATGTATGTATGCATGAATGTATGTATGTATAAATGTATGTATGAATGTATAAACATATGAATGTATGTATGTATGAATATATGTATGAATGTATGTATGTATGAATGTATGACGTATGTATGAATGTATGTATAAATGTATGTATGAATGTATAAACGTATGTATGTATGAATGAATGTATGTATAAATGTATGTATGAATGTATAAACGTATGAATGTATGTATGTATAAATGTATGACGTATGAATGTATGAATGAATGAATGTATGAATGAATGTATGTATGAATGTATGTATGAATGAATGTATGAATGTATGTATGAATAATTGTATGAATGAATGTATGAATGAATGTATGTATGAATGTATGTATGAATGAATGTATGTATGAATGTATGAATGAATGTATGAATGTATGTATGAATAATTGTATGAATGAATGTATGAATGAATGTATGTATTAATGTATGTATGAATGAATGTATGAATGTATGTATGTATTAATGTATGTATGAATGTATGTATGTATGAATGTATGTATGAATGAATGTATGTATGAATGTATGTATGAATGTATGTATGATTGTATGTATGAATGTATGAATGAATGTATGTATGAATGTATGAATGAATAGATGTATGAATGTATGTATGAATGAATGTATGAATGTATGTATGAATGTATGAATGAATGTATATATGAATGTATGCATGTATGCATGAATGTATGTATGTATAAATGTATGCATGAATGTATGTATGTATAAATGTATGTATGAATGTATGCATGAATGTATGTATGTATAAATGTATGTATGAATGTATAAACATATGAATGTATGTATGTATGAATATATGTATGAATGTATGTATGTATAAATGTATGCATGAATGTATGTATAAATGTATGTATACATGAATGTATGTATGTATATATGTATGAATGTATGTATGTATAAATGTATGACGTATGTATGAATGTATGCATGAATGTATGTATAAATGTATGTATACATGAATGTATGTATGTATAAATGTATGACGTATGTATGAATGTATGTATAAATGTATGTATGAATGTATAAACGTATGAATGTATGTATGTATAAATGTATGATGTATGAATGAATGAATGACCCTTTAGGGCTTCTGTAGAGAGCTGCGTTCAGGACGAGTTTGTCCAAAGTTAATAAAAACATATGCGCAGACAACAGATTCACGTTTGGTCACTTTTTATTGCACGATTCAACAGACGTGAGATCCTGCACAAAAAGTGTTTCAGCACTGCATCAAGAAAAAAAATCCCCAAAAAAACAAAAACATACAATGTCAGGAATTGTATGATATTTACAATAGATGCATCACTATTACCACTTATACATTATGTACATATTAGTCTCTGGTTTACTATGACAGTAGTTACAGAATGAAACCCTTACGCACACGTTACACTTCAGCTCTACAGGGAATTACAGTGCTTACAAAAATAACTGGCTGGACTACATTCACTCAACACAACGTTAGGATACATACAAAGTCAAAATACTCGTACGAGACCCGCTGCACCTCCGGACATGTCGCGTTCACACGCCCTGGGAAAAACACTTTAAAAAACATAAAAAAAAGGTGCAGTTATAAAAAAAAAAAAAAAAATCTGATGTCTGTACAACTCTGAGCTGGTTTCTGTTGAAAGTCTGAGATCCAGAGGAAGAACGAAAAAGCACGGGTAGTGGCTTCAAAGATTAAACAGGACGTGTCTGCAGCCTCGTGAACGTTGAAGGTCCGAGCGGCAAAAAGAAAAATCACTGAAAACTCTTTTAACGAGTCAAAGCTCTGAGTACGGTGGCCTCTTAGGACAGCTTCAGGCTCGTCGCTTTAAAGACTCAAAGATTTTTTATTTATTTATTTTTTTTTAAAAAGGTGAAAACCTCGAAGTCTGTCGCGTTTATAAAACTGTCCTAAAAGGCGCCGACATAATCAGGCGACAGACGAGGTGAAGAAACCGACATCAGGACCGCGATCGCGATGTTTCTATCGATCGATGACATGATGAACCGACTAATCATTTAAACTCTGATGACTTCAATCATCCAGATCTGTTTCTCCGTCATTATTCTGACCCGACAGGTCCAGCTGAGGCTTGAAGTCCTAACGTGTCCGCTGTCCGTCCTCTACAGTTTGTGTGTTACGCTTCATGTCAAGTACAAAACGTGGAAAACTGTCCAAAGCTGCAGTTACACAGCGTGAGCCGGCGTGCTGTCGGCGAGTGTTTGGACGCAGTTTGAGACTAAAAATCTCCTGAGGATTAAAACAAACAAAAACAAAATAAATCAAGTCGAGGTCTTCATCATCGATAAAAAGTCACTGAAAGAACGAGTCAGCACGATGACGTCGACGTGGAAGAAGAAACAGCACCTTAAGGTAAAAAAAAGGATTCCTTCATTAATCGGGTTTGACGTGAAGCAGCGAGCGCTCGAGACCTCCCAGTAGTGTTTGTCAGTTTGTAAGAGCGCGCTCGCTTTAATACTTTCTGGAGTCACATGATCTCTGGACAGGCAGGTAGATAAACGGTTTGTGGCGCCGTCGTTCAGCATGCTGATACAAAAAAAAAACTAAAGTCAAACCTCGACAGTAAAACTGAACTAGAACAAACGACAGGCTGTGAAATAGCAAACGTCTACAGTTATGTAACCTATGGCTACGGAGAGAAGTAAAGAGGTCGTCTGAGGCCTTTCCATAGTGTCTTGGTGTTCCATATTACATCTGGCATATATACACTATATATAAAAATAAAAACAATCCATTTGGCAACCTGTTTGACGCCTTACACTATTCCAGTAATCATAGTTTTGGTCTTGGATATACACGTATATAGATATAGCTATAAAACTCGCAGACGGTGACGCTCGTGTTTTACTGGTTCAGTTTCTCTGCAGGAAACAAAAAAAAAGAAGAAATCTAATAAAACAAAACAAAGACGATTTGTTTGGTTGATGGAAGTGAGAGTCACCCGCTCCGCTACGTTGTGTTCATGCCTCAGTGCAGACGAGTGAAAACCTGAAAACGTTCAAAACTAAAAATCAAAAAGGACAGTTCAGCTGCGAGCGTGTGAGAGATCAGCGCGTTCCCTGATGACCAACATGTACAGTGCCTTGGTTCTTGTTATGCGGGTTGTTTGTTCTTGAACGTGGAAGCGGCTGTCAGAGTCTAAGTTTGGCGTGGTGGCTCTCTGAGCGGGGTCAAAGGTCACGTCAGGCCTCTGCTGCTTTCCTCTTGGAGCCCTTCGCTTTGGCCTCAGCTCCCTCCGCCTTCCTGGAGGCT
Source organism: Collichthys lucidus (assembly GCA_004119915.2). NCBI lineage: Eukaryota > Metazoa > Chordata > Actinopteri > Sciaenidae > Collichthys > Collichthys lucidus. The sequence continues at coordinate 30,773,424 of CM014095.1, forward strand.
TTCGGAGGACGGCCCGCGATGGCGGCAGTAGTGGCGGTCGTCATCGTCGTCTCGTTGGCCTCAGAGTTGACGTCCTGGTCCTGGCTGTCCGTTCCTTCCATATCGTCGTGCTCCAAACAGCACAGCTGTCCCGTGGCGGGCCAGGGACGCAGCGCCCCCTCCTGGTGAACCTTGCAGAAGGAGTTAGGGCAGAGCTGGCAGAAGGCCTCCGAGTTTTTCCCGCAGACGTCACAATGATGCCAGGGGCAGTCCCAGCGGCCTGCAGGGAGGACGAGAGCAGACGGAGTGAGACGAGGACGAAGCTTAGTGCAACGTCTTAACAACGTTTAACAGTGAAAGTTACAGATGTGATGCAAACACGCCGACTCAAACAGGATCAGTTCTACGTCCACGTGACGTGAACTATTATTTTAAGACATAACTTCAGTAAATAAATTTTGGAAAAAGCGCTGGACAAACCTGACGCACAGATATGAAATGAATATGAAATATCTGAAGCAGGTGGTTTGGGGTCACAACAAATGATCTCAAATAATTAAAATGTTTCAGCGTTTGCAGGTGAGATGTAGCTGCGGTGACGCGTGCGTCTATGATTCTTGTTCCTCCCGTGTTTCTCACCAAACGGTCTCTTGGTGAGGTTCAGGCAGGACAGGTGGTACGCCTTGGTGCAGGTCTTCTTGTCGCACAGCACCAGCTGTCCTCCGTCCCCGCAGCGGAAACACTCGTCCTCAGACTTCTTCTTCCCCTCCGCTTTCCTCTTCTTGTACTTTCTCTTCACCCTCTTCACTTTGGGCTCGGCCGCTTGGCCGTTTGAGTTCTGTGGAGGATGAATCGGATCAGTGACTCATTAATTTCATCCAATTTGCATCAACCAACATATGGACAGGACGAGAACACGTCAACATATTTGTATTAAAGACCGACAAACAATCTAACATATGTTTTAACAGCAGCTCAGGTAAATCTGTGTCAGCAGGAACCTTCAGGTGTGCCACTCACCTTCGGTCGATCACCGAGAAACCCGCTGCAGTTTGGAGCGCCGCAGCGACAGACCGTCTTCTCATTCCCGAGACAGTCCAGGTTGTAGTTGAAGGTCAGCTCGGTGCCTGAATACAAAAAACATTTATGTGAAATCATCTCGAGCAGCAGACGGGACTTTGTTTTCTTCAGACGAGGAAGCTCCGCTGGGTTTGTGACTCATCTCACCTACTGGGATGTCACAGACGGCGAACAGGCCGACCCGCGTGTCGCCGTTCACCGTCCACTTCTGCGTCTCACAGTTGGGCTGACAGCTGTGGTTCATGAAGCGAGAGTAGTTTCCTTTGGGACCGGCGTCGATGATCCGGTCCTTCAGAGGGAGACGGAAATCAGAGTTAGTGATTCGTTTCTTTTAGAACGTGAAAATTATTATAAGATCTGTAACAGATGTGAACTGACGGACTTCCAGCTGGGGTCGTGTCTGTGGTATTGACTCTGTAATGTTACACTTTCCTTATAATGCAACATTCCCAATGCAGTACCAGACTGTTCATCTGGCTCCCAGTGGAGACGGTGCTGCTGCCGAGGACGCAGCACCGCGACACCCTGCGGAGCAGAAAGTAGCTCCACAGGCCGCTGACGCGTGGCACTCACCTTGTCGATGGTGAGCATGTAGAAGTCGGTGATGTTGTTTTCCTGAGCGAACTTGATCCTCGCCCTGCACTCCTCCTCGTCGATCAGCTCTCCGATGTACTCGTTCACGAACTCGCCCTGTTTGAGGAGCGTCACGTCAGAACAGAAACCAGCGACACCTCCCGATACGATTCAAATCAACAGTCCACGCTCGTCCTCACCTTCTTGATGTCCCGCAGAGACACCAGGCCCCAGCCTTTGCCGGGCGTCTTGATGATCTTGGTCTCCGGGTAGAGACGTTTGGTAAAGTCCTGGTTGCAGCAGCGCTCGCCGCTGGGACACACCTGAGGGTGACACTCGTACTGCAGCATGCGGTTCAGACACTCGGACTCGAAGCCGCACGGCCGCTCGTCTGTCGGCTTGCAGTTACACTTGGGGATCTCGGAGATGTCCGCGGTGTAGACCTGAACCTTACCGAAGGGTTTGTTGACCTGAAGGAAGGAACAGAACAGAAAAAACTCATAAGGATGCCTATGGCTTTTCCAGGCCCAATTCCCTCAAATTCAAGGACCCAGCATGGCATAGACTGAAACGAGGATTAGGATTGATTACTGCTACAATTAATAACATTAAAAACAAATATTGAACGACTTCTATTTCTATTCTTGCACAAAAATACAGATATTCAAGCACCTTCAATAACCCCCATCTAAACTTTCAAAGCCTTCATTTGTTTCCCTCAAATTCAGAATTTTTTTTAAGGATTTCAAGGACCTGTGGGATTAAAGTAATGTTATCCTAACTTCAGGTTTTTAGATAAAAGCCCTTGATGAGATTCCAGACCTTGATAAATTTATACGGAGGCGGTTTCCGGCTGTTCTCTTGAGCTTCCTTGGCCTCTCGTTTCATTTTTATCTCCTTGAATCGAACTTCAGCCTCCGACAGCGCTGAGGAGAGAAAACCATGTCAAAGTGGTTTGAATCATTTAAATACAGCCGTGTCGTGTATATATTTCCAGGCGGGAGATGTTCACCGTTCTTGAAGACTTTGCCGATGCCGGTCCTCTGGTGCTTGCTGCCTCGGTCTCCCTCCATGTACGGAAACACTCGGCCCTGGTGAGTCCAGAAGTAATCCTTGGAGCCGAAGAAGAAGACCGGGAACTCTCCGATCTCGTGTCGAAGGTGCTGGATGTTGGTGGGGATGCTTCTGGGGTGGTGGATCTCTGCAGGCCACCATCTGAGAAGAGAGAGGCAGCAGAAGGGGGGAGGTTAATTTATTAAACAGAAACACAGACGTTTGACAGACGTGTCGGCGATCAGGTTCTCTCACCTGTATGTTCCCAGTTTGACCCAGATGATGTCTCTGTATTTGGGTTTCTTTCCGGCCCGGCAGTCGTTGCAGAACCAGCTCCCATCAGGCATCGCGATGTTCAGGCAGTCGGGGTGGAAAGCGGCTGGACAGGATTCGCAGCACAGCAGCTGCCCTCCTGCAACATTAACGCTTTCAATTAAATCTCAGAGCAGTGTGGAACAATTTACACTAATTACAGCTGAGTCATCTGTTCAGGGCCGATAAAACGAGAACAGCAGCCTGACGCGCTGCCACGTAGCCGCTCGCTAAGCGCCCACACACACTGCAGTGTGTGTTTTCGGGTAGATAAAGAAGCGTTTCCACTATTAATCACAAACTTCATTTTTCCACACACCTTGCAGCCGTCTCTGTGACCTGGCTGCGATTCTTATGTTAGTTCAGCTTTTCTGTGATTAACAGTTTCAGGCCGGCCTCACTGTAGCTCCAGCTGCCAAAACTATTTCTTTATTACCCTTCATAGAGATTAAGGAGATATGAATCATGTTCAGACGGCTCTACAAGAACATCTGGAAAATCTACAACCTTTTAAACGTCACATAATTCTCTGTGTGGAGCTGCTGCAGCACATTAAAGCCAGAGCTCCTGCGGCGTTTGACAGCAGAGGTGGAAATAAAGACCCACTCATAGAATAAAAAGATGACGACACAGAGATGTGTAATGTAACACAGCACGCCGTCGTCTTTACGAGTGCGGCTGTTGTTTCCGCTGCATGTACTGAAAAGTGAGCAAACCTTTGGAGCAGACGAAGCACCAGCTGACGTTGACGTGGCTGTGGTGGCTGTAGCCCTTCTTGGCGTTGAAGTGGTTCGTGCAGATGATGGCAGTGTTGGTGATCATCTCGCTGCCCGCAGCCACGCACAGGTCACCGACGTGGTACGCCACAGGACAGCGCAGGCAACGCATCAAACGACCTGGAGAGACGGTGAGTCAGAGTCAGTCTACAGAGCGAGGCTCGTTAAATCTCATGTGTTTTCATTCCAGCATCAAACTAAAGTAACTATGTGTGTGTGCAGAGCTGCACCTTTGGTGGCCTTGTGCTTGGTGCGGCAGCCGTAGTGGCAGCCCAGGCAGGTGTGGAGCGGGCAGCGGAAGCCCTTGTTGTCGAACACGGTGAGCGGGTTGAGGCGGATGCACGCCTCGTGGTAAAATTTGCCGCAGTGCGGGACGTGGCAGCGACGCACGGCGCCGTCCGACTGCTTACAGTGGAAACACGAGTGGATTCCTGAGAGGAGAGATCGATTACAAACATGCTGCTGATGTTACCCCGCCATCACAAACATGTCATGAAGGGTTAACTTTCAACATGATGCTATCGTGTTACCTTTTAGAACATTAAGTCAGAGCCTCACCTGTGCTGCACTCCTGACACAGCAGCTTCTCGTCGGGTTTGAATGACTGACCCAGACAGTGGAGGTGAAACATCCCACAGCACTGACCTTCACAGGGCACCAGGTCCTCACCGGCCTGTTCACACGTCTGCAAGGAACAAACATGCAGATGAAAACATGCAGAGACGGCTGTGTGCGATTCAACATGTAGATTTATCTCAAGAAGCAAGCATAGCGGCATCTTCCAAAGTCAAATTAAAATGCTGAAGGTGAACGTTACCTGGCAGACGAACTCCTTCTTCCGCTCGCCTTTCTTCGTCCCGTCTAAGCTGTCGCTTGGAGACTCAGGACGTCCTTCACTCCCCGAGCCCTGCAGCAAAACAAAACATGATTAATATGTGATAAACAAACTAGAATCCATCCACAGGCTGAAGCAAGGTTTTCCCCGCTTACCTCGGGATCCGGACACGGCGAGGACCGCCTCTTCTTTGCCTTGGAGGGCGTGGCCTGGCTCTCTCCATCCTGCTTCCTTTTCCTCCGACGTTTTGGTTTCTCTGCATCCTGATCGTCTGTGCAAAGAAAGACAAGGCCGATGACAACCTGAGTGATGCGGAGCCACAACAAACCAGCAGAACGACAGAGGTGGAAACCTTCAGAACAGACGAACACGGCGGTTTACCAGTGAGGAGCGCGGTCGACTTTTTCCGTCGCTGCTTGGTTTCTTTCAGGTCTTTGTCAGTCTTCTTCCTCCTCCTCCTCTGCTTTTTCTCTGTTCCCTCTGAAGTCAAGGCCTGACAAAGTTTGATGCCACGATAAGTATCTTGCTTAGCCGATATCACTGGGTGCAGTTTTTGGGAACACTTACCTGTTTCTCAGCATCTTTGCTGGTTTTACGTCTCCTTTTGGGCTGCTGATCCTTGTCTGCGGCAGCGTCTGCGAGTGGCCTTTTAGAAGAAGTCTTCTTCCGCTCCCGCTTCACTGCAAACAAAAGAAAAACTGTTAAACAGCCTAATTTGAATCTGACAGATTTTTATCTGCTGTTAAAAAGGTTTGAACAGGAAATGCAGTTTCCAAGATTTGGCTGACGAATCATTCAAAGCTTCCTTTAACTGACGAGACCAAAGAAAATATCAAAAAGCTCAAATAAAAACAGTCACACCCAGTTCAAAGAGGACACTTCTTATTCTCAAACAAAACTTTTTTATGTTTTAGAAGCTTTAACTGACTCATCTGAAGAATCAGCTCGCTGCTACTTTGTCGATAAAATGTGTTTTCTGTTGTTTTTTAAAGAAACTACCACGTGTACAATCAATCATCACCATTTTGGATAAACGCTCTGCGTTTCCAAGCTTCAGTTCCATCGAGGTCAAACAGCTGACTTAGTTTTAACAGTCTAACAACTATAATACACCCTCCCTACGACTAGGAGGAGAAACTCTCACCACAAACTCACGGTTTTACTGGCCACTATGGCCGGGAGACGGTTACATCTCCTCTATTCAAAGCCTGTGTGTCTGTGCTCGGTGCAACAAGCCTGTTATGTTCTGTTAACGTTATCTTGAATATCACAGTCCATATCAGCCGTAAGGTTAACTGCTCTGATGGAGCAGATTCGGCTCCACCACAAACCTAAATGCACGATAAGCTGCAGATTCTTAGTTCTGAAGTTAATTTCACAAACCATCAATATATTCTCCGACTGGCACAAGCCCACCGGCCACATTCGCTAATTTAAAGCATGAAATTAACCAACCATTAACTGACGGCCACTGCTGATCTGCTGCCTGCGTTTCAACTTTCAACCAACCTGGAACTGAAACTGGAAGCGAGACCGGTTCTGAAACATCTTCAGTCGAAGAAACGAGCTTTGATTTCCTTTTGCTGGCGGGGTCAGAGGTGTTGGCTGCTGCGGGTTTTTTCCTCCTCCTCCTCACAGTCTTCGTGGGAGACTGAGCCTGTTTAGATCTCCTCCTTTTCTTCTGAGGTATGACTGATTCAGCTTGAATATCTGGTGCAGAAGTGGTGGAATCCTGCAGAATACACAAACAAATGCATCAAATGACACGAGTGAAAACTCTCTTAGGCTGCCAAAATATGAATTCGATTTAGTCTTGGACTGTGATGAGTGTTCCTAACCTGTGAAGCTGACTGTGGATGAAGCACTGCTTTGGAAGAAACCGCGTCGTTCAATTTATTTTTCGACAGGAAATCATTTAGGTGGCCTTTGCCAATTTTCTGCCATCCTCCCGTTTTGAGTTTCGTTCTGGGCGCTTGTGTCTTTTTCCCTGATGAAGTGCTGTCTCGGGACTGAGGGGCGGCTGTGGAGTGATCGGCGGGGTCGGCCAGCAGCGAGCAGAGATCTGGGCTTAGCCTGGACTCCGTTTCCTGCTCCGTCTCGTTGCTCTTTTCTGGCTTCAACTTCTCCATGATGTGGGGGTTCAGGTGAGGCCCGTCGTCATCGTACAGAAATGCGAAGTTCGCCATGCGCTCGTCTAGCGACATGCAGAGGGCCTCCTTGGCCTGAATGACGCCCATGTTCCACTGAGCCTGGAGTTTATGGGGCACGGAAGCAGCCGTCTGCAGAAAACAGCAAGGTTACACGAAGAAGACAACATTATTTAAACAAACTCAGAAATGTCACAGTAGAAGCAAAAAAACTACCTGCACAGATAGATTATTCTTTTCTTTGTTACAAAATTGCCAGATTTCTCATTCGGGCAGCACTTCTCCTTCTTTTGTATAAAACATTTTAAGGGAAGTGCAATATTTTAAATGTTGCAAGATTTCCGAGTCAAGTCTTTCCAAACAACAGCACGTCACATCCGCCACAATACAGACGATACAACACGGGCTGTCACACAGGAGCAAAGAACCCGACTGACCTTTTTGTGGATGACGCGGGACGCCGGCTGCTTGTTGCCCTGGCTGAGCTTGTGGTATTGATCCTCTCCGGTAAAGGACACCATGTTCTTCTCGAAGATGTAGCCTCTCTCCGGGGCGTCTCCAAAATACTGCACATGGTAAAGGAGGCCTGACCTGCTGCTGGCTGCTGAAATAAATCAGAACATTACAATAAATAAACTATAATCTAAAAATGAATATGCCTCATGCAGTAGTACCTGAAGCACAGAACCTGAGTTAACCTGATGCTCACCTTTCTGTTTCTGCTTGAAGTGACTGTTGGATTCTGGGTCTGTGGTCACCATGCAAGGCCACCAGGGGTACCCTGACACTTTGGTCCAAACCAGCTCCCCGACAGAGAAGCAGGTCAGCAGAGGACACTCCTGAGGAGACTCCTCCGTGGACTCCCCCGTGGACTCCTCTGTTAACTCCGGGATGAGATCGGGCTGGAGAAGAGAAACAAGAATCCGTTCATCAATCAATAAAAATAGAAACAGATTAAGATCCCGACACCTTCTGTATTAGAAATCAATAACTTTCCCACACGCGCCATGTCAGACACATCCATCACTACCAGGACTATGTGGAAATCATATGTACTTCATATTTAACATGGAGCAATCTGTCAGATAACTGTAGAACAGTGTGACAGATGTATTGCAGTATATACAAACAGAAGTTGTATCTTGTCTAAGACATGCATCCATTTTTTAGGAATAAAAGAAAAACCTCATCCGCTGCTTCAGTCTCGTCCACGGCGTCTGTGTGGTCGAGTGTCTCCGCAGGGACGGGAGAGGAGCTGAGGTTCGGTTGATGTTTTGGTTTGTAAGGCCGTCCCCTCCTCTTCTTCGCGTCCTGTCTCTTCTCCGATCCAGATATTGTATCTTCTGTGGTCGCGGACAAACTTGTCCCGTTGGCACAGAAGGGCTCGAACGGCGGCTGCTTGACCACCTGCGGTATCGTCGCCTTCAGCTCAGGCTCAGGATGAGGAGTGCAGTTGTGCTGATGGGTGCCGTTCGCAGCGGGGACCTCGGCGCCCTTCAGCATGGGCGGCTCCGGAGCACAAAGCTTAGGCAGCGTGTCTTGGTCTCCGTTCAGCACGCGTGAGGTCAGGTCTTTGAGTCTTTCGTGGCTGTGGTTGTTATGACTGTAGCCAGCCACCTTCTGGAGGACGCCGTCTTGTAGTGTGGCGGCCAGCTGGGCAGCAGCTTTATCAATTAACAGAGCTGGGTCGCTGCTCATGTCCCCCCCACCTTTCCGTACACTGAGCGACTCTGGCGGCTGCTTCATGCTGATCGGGTTGGCTGGTTCAGGCATGGAAGGCAGGGAACTACCTTTGCTGTCCATCCCATCTAACCCCCTCCAGGCTCGATGAGCTGCAGGACGGAGAACACACACACACACACACACACACACACACACACACACACACACACACACACACACACACACACACACACACACACACAAACTTCTTACTCCACAGGTTCCACCAGGAAACATCATCACACATGCGGACACAGAAATCTGTAACATGAATCCTGTGAGTTACACATGTCACAAAATGGCACTCACTTGCTCGGAAAGCCTGCACCTGTCGCGTAGTTCGGATGTTTGCAGGCTGAAGCAACAAAACCTCTGTGTACCAGAGGAATACTAATGCCTAATGCAGACCTGTGCGTGAATCACAGCTACCGTGAACGAGGTCAACCCGCACTCATGCACACGGACAAAACACACGGAAAAAGCTCTTACCACGACTATTTTAAGTTTTCTCCCGGTAAAAGAAGCGAGCTATAGCGGCTAGCTGCAGTCTGTGGTACAGGAGGTATGGAGGAGCAGCAGGAGGAGGAGGCAGGAGCAGCAGGAGGAGGCAGGAGCAGGAGCTGCACCGCATGCAGCGAATGCCCAATGAGTGGGTGGCTCGGCTGTGCCGCGTAACCGCCGCATCACCGGCTAGAAAAGCCGCGGAAATGGAAGCAGCTGACAAGAGTCGGAGTAAATAAAACGCCAGCACGTTACATCGTGGGTTTAAGTTACTTTACTTAGCTCGGTTGTAACGTCAAGTCGACGTTACCTGCGGCGACTCCAAAGTTTTTCCGTGTTCAACGTAAAAAGCGTCAAAGGTTGAAGTTGCACTCTCACGGGCACCGACTACAACCTGAAGCTCGCGGGATCCCGGGCACGGACAGGCGGATGATCACTCCCCCCCTCCTCCTTCCCCCGCACCGTGCTCCCGCATCTCTGTCACGGCCACAGTCAGCCATTACGCCGCATTCCAGCAAATAGACAAAGCCGCCACCCGCACTGAGCTAAACGCAGATAACGCACACGTTAACCGGCCTCACTAAAGCCCGGCAGGTGGATGAATAACCGGGAGCCCGCCCGGGCTCGGCTGCCGTGCTCCGTGTTCGCCGCCTCGCAGTTGTTTCTGTGATATTTGTGTGGGCGCCATGACAGCTCGGAGTTAGCCCTGCTAGCCGAAGCTAACCAGCGTCCCATTGAATCCCATTCAAACGTTAGCACCGTTAGCTAGCCGACAAGCTAAAATGGATGGTCGGCCCAGAACAAGTGTTCCCGTTAAAAACCGACGCCGGTTAAAAACCCACCGGGTTGACAATAACACAAACGGCGTTTCTCCGTAGTTACCTGTTGGCTGTCCTGTCGGCGGTTAACGGAGGGTGGAGGCCGTGTTCATCCCGTTAAACCGGAGGTTTCATTCAAGACGAGTCTGAAGCTTGCGGGAAACTCAAACTCTGCGGCCGACCAGCGCGAAAAATACTCACTTCCAATTGGTCGGGAGCGGAGAGAGGCTCCAACCGGTCCTTTCAAAAACCCAACCGTAGGAAGTGGCTGACCCCGGCGTGTCCCGGCGGATCACACCGAGTCACCGCCACACAGACCCCGTGCACGCAGATTTAAACGTTACATTACATATATATGAATGTGTTTGTTTGTATATATTATATATTATACACACACACACACACTTATATACAGGTCAGTCAGAATCAGAAACACTTTAATAATCCCAGGGAGAAATTATTTTTGTTACATACTCTACTACATCTATTAATTAATTATATTATATAAATATTATATTATAATAATTTTATATTTTTTTATATAAAAATTTTATAATATAATTTATTTTAACATTTTATATATTTATATTATATTTAATTAAATAAATAAAAGAAATAAATAATGGTATATAAAATATCAAGAAGTGATTGACATACATTAAGAATTATATTATAATATATTATATATATTTTTTACACACACATATATATAAATAAAAAATAAATAAATAAATTGTATATAAAATATAAAATCTACAGTTAAATAATGTGCAACAACTGCAAAAAAAAAAGCTGCAAAAAGTGATTGACCATGTTTGTGTCAGATTATAGAAGGGGGTAAAGATGATGGTGTGTATGGTGCTGCAGTTGGTTTGCAGAGGGAGGGATGTACAGGACAAGTCTTTATTGTCAATGCTGTCATATGTACAGGACATACAGAGAGTTGAAATAGCGTTTCTCTCATATCCATGGTGCAAACAGCAATATACATAATAACAATAATAATAATTATTTCATAGGTGCCTTTCTGTCACCTTACAGTAAATGAGAGTAGACAGCAAATAACAGAAACAAACAAAAAGAAGCATAAAAGTACCAAATTACAGGAATACAACATTAAAAATAGGTTAAAATAGGACAGTGCAACAGAATCAGATGGAAAAGGCGATTTTAAATAGGTGCAGACTTTAAATGTGAGAGTGAGTTGGTGTTTCTTATGACGGGAATATAAATATAAAATATATACACAATATACACAAGTTAAAAGATATCTAAGACAAACTCTACCTGTGGTGTCCTTGTCTTTTAAACTGTATGTACAACTGAGAGCAAAGTAAACTAAAGAGTCACACCTGGCCAATAAAGAGATTCTGATTCTTTGTTTATCCTTCATGTGTAATGCTGTTACACAATCAGTGCTTAATGCTGAGCTGACTGGTCAGCTACCTGGTCGTGGTGATTTATTTCTAATTGTACTGTCTTACTTAGAGATGCCTTAAAATGCCCTATACCTAAACGCCCATAGGATATGTAGGCCATTGATCCTAATTAAACAGAGACCTAATATTAAATTAAATCAAAGGCAATAACTACATGTTAATCCAAATATAAGTTAAAGCTGTGACCCACAGTAAGTACAGAGGACAGGCCCGGTTGTCCACATGGATCCTGTACAGTGAGCTCAGTCATAAGCATGCAGTGCCAACAGTGGACGCTAAGGGGCGTAACACTTACTGATACACATAACTAACTTACCTTCACAATAAAAGCCATGATATTTGATGGAATATTATGGGCGATTAATGTAGTTGAATTATGAGTTAAATCAGTATTATTATTATTATTATTATTATTATTATTATTATTATGTGGCCTACTTTGAAAAGAACCACCTGCATTTGGTCTCAATTTAAATCTCCCTTTCACAATAAACGGTTTTTAATATTTTTATATATCGCTTCGATGCAACCGGAAACACGGGCTTTTATTTTATAAACACACAGGAAGTGTCTTCACAAACGTTAAAGGCAGTCTGACGTCACTCCGGAGCCGGGCCCGGCTAGCTGTCATCGGGGTAGAAAGGAAGGGCACGACATGGGGCTCCCGTTTCCTGCGTACGGTTATACATGCGTCGTAGCTTAGTCAAGCTCTCTCCGGTGCCGCCGTGTTTCTGTGTACCGAGGTAACGGCGTTTTTTCCCGCTTCGACGAAGACGGACAGCGGCGAGCTAACCGGCTAGCTGTAGTTAGTTAACCGTGATAACGGCATGGCGTTAATCCTGTTCACCAGGACCAGGGCACCTCTGGTCCAGACCTCCAGGTCTCTGAAGAACGAGTTCAGGAAAGGTAAGTGTTTGTGTGTGTGTGTTTGTGTGTGTGTGTGTGTGTGTGTGTGTGTGTGTGTGTGTGTGTGTGTGTGTGTGTGTGTGTGTGTGTGTTTTAAGTATGTCACATTAGCATCTGGGGGGGGGGGTCTGTGTTGACCCTGTTTGTTGTCAGGAAGATGGTGGATGACTCAAGGTGACTAAGCATCACACCTCAGCCATCATGTGTCAGTTATTACGTCACATCGAGGCTGTGTGACACGTACAGGTGTAGTGAGGCTGTGTGACACGTACAGGTGTAGTGAGGCTGTGTGACACGTACAGGTGTAGTGAGGCTGTGTGACACGTACAGGTGTAGTGAGGCTGTGTGACACGTACAGGTGTAGTGAGGCTGCGCCGCACCTTACTCTGAGGAGGATTCAGGACTCAGGTTATCCGAGGACAGCTCGGTGTCTGCTCAGGCTCCCTCTACCTCCCCTGCAGGCTGACAGGATGCTCGGTGTAATGGCAGACAGGTTCAGCACATCTCCTCGTTTATTATGAGGAAGGGAAGGTGGGATTCAACAGCAGGGAGGTGAGAGTTTTAATAATGAGACATGTATGTTTACAGATAGTGAGAGAGAGTTTTAATCCTGATGATCAGGTCCTGTTGATGTTTAGACAAGGTGGAGAACTGTTCAACCACGGTAAAGGTGATGATGCAAACTGTGGGGATTTTGTGCTTTTCCAAACCTGGTTTGACTTTCACTTTTGGTTATTATTATCCAGTGCACTTCTCACATGTTGTATTAACCAGGGTTAGTTTTTAGTTTCATTATGTCCATGTTGCACTATAAACATTCATCTCACACCAGATGTGGCTGGTTTCACGTTTACAGTCCCTGAGGAGGTCGATCCTAGAGTCACAGATATTTGGTGTTACAACAATGAATCATTCAATATTAGTCACATTGTGTATCCCATCATAGCTTTTAATACACAGGATTGGATAAACACAGATGTTCATGTTGTTTATTTTTTTATTATTATTGAAGCTGCTCAGCTACAGCTGCTTCCTTAGAAATATAACTTTATATAAATATTTAATTCAAATATTATACAGTAATAATAATGATGTAATATTGTCTGAATATACAGGTCAGACACTTAATATATATATTTTATAATATAACATTACATGTACTGTTATAGAGGACTAATGTGCGTATATACGTATAATTTTCTTCAAGTCCCTGTCTGTCTAGTTTTCTGGAAACCTATCTCTCCACTGACTTGAACTGAGCGTGGCTCAGTGTTTCTGATAAGGATTGCATGTCAGATGTTTTATTACAAGCGTACATATTCATTGAAGTAATGACTCCTTGCACCTTGTTACATAGAATATTATAATTGTATCACAGCTGTGTGTGAGCGGTGTTAAAGACATTAGAGACTACTACAGAAGAAAACATTTACGTCTGTGTATGAGTAAAGCTGTGCTTATAAATAGATTATAAAGGGAGTTTGTCTGGCTGCGGTGGATAAACTGACTTTTGGCGTCAGGCCCAGATCATCAGACAAACTGCAGCGCTTCCACAAGGCAAGGTCAATGCTTCTTATAACTCCACCTGAGACCGGCTAAGCTTTGTTTTGTTTTCACGTCTGTGCTCACACATGCTGTAACATGCCGTTAGTATAGCGGGCTGACCAGGATGAAACCAGGACATTTCCCTGAGTTATTGATTAGTCGTACTAATTATGTGGCGTCAGCTGATGTCGAGATATTCCTGAGCTTATGTTCTATTGTATTGCTGACCAGGAGCGGCTGGACGTTGACCAGTCTGCTGTAAGGTCAGAAGTAGTAAAGACTGTCGCGTTATCTGACACAGCGTCAATAAATTACAGGAGAAACAAAGGTCCAGTCGTGATAAGCTGATAGTAGGCATGTGTTGGTGTAAGTGCTGTATTAGCAGTTTGTGAGGTGGCATCAGCAACAGCATGTGGATCTGTTTATTTTATCCAGCTGAGACAGCTGTCCTTCAAACACAGTTCACACGCCGCCATGTCTGAAAACACGTTTCAGTGTGACTGAGTTAATGTGTGGTCGCCGGGGGAAGTGACCCAGAAACGTCATATTTTATAGATCCTGTGAAGAGACGCCTGACATTTGAGAGCCACTAAAAGCACATGCTCTGAAATCCAGGTCGACCTGCAGTCTGCTTACTAACACGCTGTCCAATAAACACGTCCGAGTCACTTCTGTTTTCAAGGTTTGGAGCCAGACAAATGTGCTCTGCATCTAATGCAAAGAAACATCTGTGACGGGAGTGGTCCAGTTGATAAAGTGATTGTGTCGCTGAGTTACGCATGTGAGCTCACACTGTTGATCAAACAACAGATAGTTCCCACGAGGTCCAGTACTTCGAGGTTCAGGTAAAGTCATTATGGAGTGTCTTCATTCATCCTCATTGCAGAAGCAGTTCAGAGAAGCAGCTCCAGGCCTGTTGGGCGTTGTTGTGCCGCTCGCACACTCAGTGAGGAAGTGTTTATTAGACAGCTGCAGGCCGTGAGTCGCACACACACACACACACACGAGTTAGCTGTTTAAAGTAGGGCAGGACGTGACCTCGTCATGACCTTTCAAGCACACACCTAATTTACTTTGAGTCAAGACCGGCTCTGAAGGGGGAGGTTCAAGACCTGATGAAGGCCGTAACCAGAGTAAACAAAGCTCTGCCCAACACCAAAATGAGAAACTGATACGATAGATTACAAATGTTCAAGAAGTCAACAGAGTTTCATTTCTATGATTTCTTGTTTTAAGTGATGCTAATTATTAACTCCACAGTATTCTGCAGTTACACATTATGCAGTAGCCTCACTGCCACAGCAGCAAATGAACATTTAACTGTATAAAAAATTAACCTTTTTAAAGCTTTTGGATAGTTTTTTCTCCTCTGAGGAAAATGTATTTACAAAAAGAGGATGCCATCATTTGTGATTTTGGGCTGTATAAATAAAATCGACTTGAATTACTAAACTTGAGTGAAGATTACCTGTGTAGTTTTTTATACAGACAATTAAAAAACAAACTGATTTTTGTGTGTTATTTGAGGACAAACCAAAAATCCACTGAATATATTCTCAGTGTGGTGTTGTGTGTAAAACACGGTACAAACTCCACGAGGGAATAAAACCACAGAGGAAGCTGCAGCGGAGCGGAGCTGCTCGCACAGATTGGGTGAAAGCTGCAGCTTCAGGTAATCTACTGTACTTCCAGGGTTTTCTGTCTGTGCTACAGGACGGCCACAAAGGTGACACTGTTCCAGTAAACTCTGTGTGTCATGCTGGATTCACTTCAGCCGGCCATGTGAGAGTCGGTGGAAGGGCGTGCCTCGGCTCTGATATGATTGGCTGGAAGTATCTCACCACTCCACCCTCTCTTTGCATGTACGTCACACTGATAGGGGCCTCTGGGCTTTGGGAGCCCCTCTGTGGGCCTCAACAAGGGTGTGAACATCCTGACCTCCAAGACTGACGAGTGCTTACAGAAGAATGATACACTTCATCTGTAAACATCACAACATATCACATAGAGGGAAGGTTATAGACAAATCAAAATGTAACCACAGGAGAATAAAATATAAAGATTACATGGCATCAGCACAAGGTTGCAGCAGTCTTTTGTTGTGTATTCCTGCCTCGTCATGTTACTGCATAACCAGTTACTGGGTAGCCGGTGTCATCGTTGGCTCAGTGCGATCAGAAATAATGTTCCACTGATGTTCCAGACCAGTCGGAGCCGGCAGAGAGCTGCAGACGTGTTTGTGTCCCGCTCGGTCTCATGGGTTATTATCTGAACACAGCTGCTCACGTCTTTTTGTTTTTTCTTTTCTTCTTTTCAGGGAAACTACAAGATGGTGCCTGTTTCAGCTGCACAGCGCTCCGACTCTCCAGTCAAATGTAAGCCAGTTAAACGTGCTGGACTCACACAACAATATGAAAACTGAAGGTCTAGCACGCAGAGTTTAGATTCAGAGATCACATCTTGACATAAATGTATCCTCTGGCTAATGTTTCTAAAGTGTTGTACTTGGTCTTTTGCCAGTTTGAACTGGGATTGGATTTGTTTGGACTAGCATGCATCAGTGGGTACCACTGATGCATGCTAGTCCAACAACACCTGGCACACCTTTACGTCTCCGAGCACTAACATCAAAAGCTTACGTCTCTAATTCACAAAGGTCAATACTCATTCCAGTAAAAGTCTTTTGTATTCTGAAGCTCTCAATCCTGTTGTCTCCTTAGACTTGACGGGCTCCGACTTGGTGCTTTACCCCGGTCCTCTTCATCCAACCCTTCCCTCCCCTTGTCAGATGGCTACGTGGGCCCCTGCCAGAGCGCCGACTCACAGCGGCTGTTCTGCGCTTTTGTCTTGGGGGCCTCCCCTTCACCGTACGCTGCAATCGCAACGGGGCCACAGTGGACGATAGCACGACCGCAGGACATCACCGGCGTTAGGTGGATACACACTTCGAGGAGGAGATGGGACGACTCCAAGGTGGAGAAGTCGCTGCGTGTGCTAAAGGACAAGAAGAAGCTGGAGGAAGGAGGGCCAGTGTACAGCCCCACGCTGGATGCAGCGCCTGTGAGAAGGACGATCCGACAGTGGGTTATAGATG
The DNA here is from genome assembly GCA_004119915.2 of Collichthys lucidus. Classification (NCBI taxonomy): domain Eukaryota; kingdom Metazoa; phylum Chordata; class Actinopteri; family Sciaenidae; genus Collichthys; species Collichthys lucidus. The sequence goes on from CM014095.1 coordinate 30,790,204, forward strand.
AGGTTCGGCACTACTACCACGGCTTCAGGCTGCTGTGGATTGATACCACTATTGCTGGCCGCATGCTGTGGAGGGTGCTGAACGGACATCCCCTGTCCCGCCGTGAGAGGAGACAGGTCAGTTCTGCAGCAGATATTTGGATGTTCTATGACAAACTCTCCGCAGAAAACATTTTGACTTGTCAAAGCAGGAAAAGCACCAGTGCAAATAATACCATTTATTTTGGCTGCATTCCATTCATATGAGTCAGTTCCAGGCTCACTCACTGAGCCTGTGCCTGTCCTGCTCCAACAAGTCAAAAAGTCTGTTGGATTGTGAGCGCTTCAGAAAAGAAGTGAACTAAGTACACACCAACAGTGATGATGCAGAGACCCGCACAGCGATCGTGAAATTAGAAACCTAACTTTTCACGTGGGACATCATGTCAGTCAGAAATGAACTCTGAGTCTGAAATCGAGGCTCCGCTGTGTTTAAGAAAGTTACGGAGTAAATGTGTCATGTTTGTCCTTGTAAACAGCATTAACAGTAACTGAGGGGGGTCAGGGCTGAGCAAACTCGAAATACTGCTCAGTTTAGATTCCGTTCAAGTGTCGACGTCAGTGACAGACAGCTCAGAGTTTACAGCACAGAGTCCAGGGATCAGAGATGACCGAGCGCTGTAAGTCTGACAGCACGGACATCTCGTCCTGTATCGTTTAATCCACAGCGTCTCAAAGCTAATGGAGTCGATTACAGAAACTGGCTGCATGCTGAGTGTTTACTCGCCGGGCGCTCAGCTGATTGTGCCGCTTGATTAAAGCTCTTTAAGAAGAAGCTTGCCCACTGTTCAAAGTGGCTTTCTCATCATTGTGTCAGTGAAACACGCAGAACAATCAGAACTTTGATTTTTCTGATGACGACATAACTGCTATGTGATGAAATAATATAAAGGGCTAAAGGCTGGGTGTACTCAGGTTATCCACAGATGACTACATCACCATTACATTAATTAATAACATCATTTAAAATTCATTATTTGAAGTCCATAAAAAAGTTTAAAGTTCAGATTCATCTCATATTCTTTGACATGATCTGCCCCCTGATCCAGGCCCGGTGCCGGCTGCACTCACCGGATGCAGGTTCTGGCACACGGGTTTTATTTCGGGGGAAGGTGAACAGGTCATGTCAGGTCACACTGAATGTTAGCGCATTCTCTGTAGCACAGGATGGTACAGACTTAGTGGCCATTGATTGGTGAGTTGTGCATGCGCTCTGCTTCGGCTGAGATACAAACAGCAGATTTAGTTATTTCACCACATAAAGTTCAAACAGAAACATTCACAATAAAACAAAGAGAGCGGCTGACGGTTCCCGACAATCCACATTTTTAAATATGTTGTTGTGAAGAATTTAAGGCGAGTCACAGACAGCAGGACCTGTCAGTGCTTCGTACAGCAGGAAACAGTTAATCCTGCCTACCTGTTTAATTTCTTATTATATTATATTAAAGCAAACACTTGAGGTAGTGAGACAGGTTTAATTATTTACCTGTAATGTATAAATAAAATCAACATGTTGTGAAACAGTGAATCGTTGGTGTCCTTCAGTGACTCTCTGGTTTTCTCTGAAGGGATTTCCACGCTGACCACAGAGCTAACAGTTGTTGGTCCGTGCTGATGCCGACCCCCCCTTCCACATTAAACCCATCTGCACCTTTTCAAATGCAGCCGACTCCCTCTGTGCGCATGTCCCGAGCCCATCTACACCCCCATTCATCTAACCTGGGCTGGTTTTGCCTCCTTAATCTCCTCCTTTCATATTCACTTACAATACTCAGCGCCCTGTTTAAGGCTGCTTCCATTTTAATCGGTCACCCCCCCCTGTCTGCTTTGATGTGGAGCTCTGGGAGATGATATACATGCCAATGGGGCTGCAGACAAAGGCCTTTTCACCCGGGCTCGCCTAATTCCTTCAGCCTACTTTTACACTGACATGCAGGTGGAGAGGGCATAGAAAGAAGGGACTCATGTTTGGGCCTTCTCTCCTCAGGTCCGTTTCTGTATTTGGCTGGTTGGGATTGTGTCCCGGCTCGGTCAGTAAGCCACGGTTGGACAGCTGTACAATGAAGTGGACTAATGTTGTCCTGGTACCTCTGTACTCTGAGGATTGTTCAGGTCTGTGCTGAACAAATCTGCTTCCTGTTGCTGAGCCTTGTGAGGCAGAATGTTCACTTTGGTCCACGGCTCCATGCAAATGACGCACGGATGAATTAGGAGGTTTCTGTTGCTCTGGGGATGTATGGGTTAGAAGTGCTGACTGTTAAAACTGTTATAAGAGGAATTGAGCAGGGTGATTGTACCGAGGGACAAAGAAGGATGAGGTAAACATTTTCCCATGGCTCTCTGTTAGCTTTCTCTGTTAGCCTCTGGCTGCTGCTCTCTGCTGGAGACGGGCGCAAACTTCAGCCTCCCAGAAATAAACGGCACCGTGAATGTAATGAAGGATATACTCATTGTTGAAAATGTAAACACACCTCAGCACATCATGGGTATTTTAAATATTCCTAATTTTAGTTTTTCCCGAATCTTCTCTCCAGTTTCTCAGAACATGTGCCGACGTCTTCAGACTTCTTCCCTTCCTGGTGTTCATCATCGTCCCCTTCATGGAGTTCCTGCTTCCTGTAGCTTTGAAACTCTTCCCCAACATGCTGCCGTCCACCTTCGAGACGCAGTCAAAGAAGGTAATCACAGCTTACAGATACAATTAATGATTATTTTGAGAGCTGTTGTAGTTAAATTAAAAAACAGTAGTCCAGATTTTGGTCTACATTGTGGTTTGAGACACAGTATCTCAACTGGTTATTTTCTCGGTTAACTGGTTAATGTCAGTCCAAGGTGATTTATTCAAATAATTTTTATTAAGTCCAAAACTCCAAAGATATTTTAAAAAAAAAAGCATCTAATCCTCATTTTTGAGACCGGAGCATGTTGGGCGTTTTTAATCTCTTTATCGCCGCTGCTCTGAGCTCATCACCGGAATATTGTGGCAGTTTATATAATTATTCCACAGACTGAAGCTAAATGAAGACTGCAGTCTCCCATATTCCACTGAGAACATATTCAGATTGAAATAATATGATGTGATCTGATGGACTTTGTCCCAGAATCCTGATGAGGCTTGTAAATGTTCTTTTTTTTAAACCTGATATCTGATTTTTTTGTGTTTCTGTTGCCGTGTGACAGGAGGAGAGATTAAAAACTGAGCTGAGAGTCAAACTGGAGATGGCCAAGTTCTTGCAGGACACCATCGAGGAGATCGCTCTGAGGAATAAGGCTGCCCAGGGAAACGTGACGGAGGAGTTCTCCACCTTCTTCCAGAAGGTTGGTGTCAGTGTGAAAACAGGCTGCGTGCTGCCCTCTGGTGGTGGAAACGACAAATGATAATTTACAAATCAGGACTTTTTTTAAAAATCTCTGCAGATAAGGAACTCCGGGGAACGTCCCAGTAACGAGCAGATCATAAAATTCTCCAAACTGTTTGAGGACGAGCTCACCCTGGACAACCTGACCCGACCTCAGCTGGTGGCTCTCTGCCGCCTCCTGGAGCTGCAGTCCATCGGGACCAACAACTTCCTCCGCTTCCAGCTCATCATGAAGCTGAGGGCCATCCGTGCAGATGACAAGGTACGAACCTCTGAATCCTCCCTGTCAAAACTGTTCAGTTAGCTACACTTTCATAAAGAGTAAAATCAGTGATTGCTCAGAGTTGTTGTCAAACATTACCTCTAATTTAACCTCTGCTTCACTCTGTGTCATCCAGCTGATCGCAGAGGAAGGCGTGGCGAGTCTGAACGTTAACGAGGTGCAGGCAGCCTGTCGCGTCAGAGGGATGAGGTCTCTCGGAGTCACAGAGGAACGACTGAGAGAACAACTCAGCCAGGTAACAGCAGCGACAGAGATATAAGGTGTTTTTTGGGTTGAACTCTAAGTCACAGAACTTAAACGTTATGTTTTCTGTCCCTGTTTGACTCTGACAGTGGCTGGAGCTGCATCTGAACCAGCAGATCCCCACGTCCCTGCTGCTTCTGTCCCGAGCCATGTACCTCCCCGACACACTTTCCCCCGCCGACCAGCTGAAGACAACACTGCAGACGCTACCTGAGATGGTGGTATGTTAAGAGGCCGGAGCTGACATGTGACTCCACTGTGCTTATTATTCATTTTATCTGTATCATATTCTTCTCTTACTCGATGCTATCCAGACAAAGGAGGCTCAGATGATTGTGGCAGAGATGGAGCTCTCCAAAGTGGACAATAAGACCAAGGTGGAGACGACGCTAAAGGAGGAGGCGGCCATACGCCAGGACAACAAGGACAGGGAGATGGAGAGGCTGGCGGATGCTGCAGAGAAAGCTGCCAGGGTAACGAGTCAGATTATTTTCATTAGAGCTCCTTTGAGGGCTGAGTTTGTTAGTCGACTCGCTTATGAAAATGTGTCTATTTAAACTTCTGAAGCAGATTCTTGAACATCAAGTCGGGAAACTATATTATAATTAGTTATAAATGTTGCATGAGGAGCTATCTTTGTCATCCCACAGATTACGGATGTTTGTTTTTTTTGGGACTTTCATGACTGTATTTAACCCCGTTGTTCTCTGCGTGCTTCCACAGGAGGGCGAGCTGGAGCTCGAAGCCGAGCCGGCTAAAGCCAGCGTGGCCGCTCAGTCCGAGGTTCTGAGGGACACGGCGCCCATCATAGAAGGAATCAAGGTAACGGACATGCAGCGTGTGAGATCTTGATACTTTAAATATTAAAGATTTACCAGAACACGAAGCTGTTATTAGCATCAGACATTGAGATTGTTTTGCATTGTTAGTAAACATAATATTTTAATTATGGGGTTAAGAAGTCTGCAGTTTTTTAACTAACACACTAAAGAAACATTTATGTCACGGAGGATATTATTTGAACGTGTTCTTCTAACCACCACGACACGAAACCGTAACGTTTTATTTATTTACTGATTATCACCCAGACTGTAATTTATGTATCATTCACTTGTTGCCACCTTCTAACCGGACCGCTCTGCGTCTTCTGTGCCACACAGTTTGAACAGTGGCCGACATTCCTGCGTTACCAGGTTTGGTTTTTTTTAACGACATCTCCGCCCCAAAATGACCCTCACATCCACACAGTTTGTCCCTGCACGCACAGCCTGGTGTTTCCTGAGTGGACCCAGATGGGGGTTAAACAGTACTTGCATTTTAAGTCTGGCGTTCACTTTTTACTGTTTCAGGCTCAGTAAGAGTAAGAATAAAATCCACAAGACGGGAAATAGCCACTAAATTTAGGGTTTCATAGGTGTGACGAGATGAAAGTTGACAGCCTACAGGAGAAAATGCAGCGAGGGTGAACCACAAATTCTCAGTTTGTGTGTTCCTGAGTGGGATGAAAAGCAGACGAGGGAAATTATAGATTATAGCAGACAAGTTACTTTTAAGTTGTTTGACTAGAATCAGATATTTTTGAACATTTAAGCCTAAAATAAAAAGGCATGTATTTCTTTAGGAATAAAATAATTTGTAGTGCGGATACACCAGTGCAGCCATGGTCAACATTCAGCAGCATTATTACAGAAGACTTATCCACTTATCTGGCGCTTTGAATGTGATCTGCAAGTTCTGTTTGGCCCACATCTATCCGAACGTCTCCCTCTCTTCTCCCTGTCGATCCGTCCAGGTTGCCCGAGTTGAACCTTCCCCTCTCTCACTAACAGCCTTTGTAGCTCCACAGCGTCTCTTCATCATGTGGGAATGTGTTTTTTGGGTCCCAGTGTCCTCCACAGCTTCCCTCTTTTACCCGTTCTGTGTTTGGATCAGCCTTTAATGTGGGTTTATATGAAATGCACATGTGGTGCTCGTTAAGTGAATGCACTCCAGTGTATAGTGACATGCATACATGCATTTTGAAAGGGAAAATATGACCTGAAGTTTCCGTCTTTGCCTTAAAAACAAACATTGTTTTATCCAAAGCGACATTTAGGAGCAAATTTCTTGAACCTTTATGTTTGTGTTCCAGGATGAGGAGATCACCAAAGAGGAGATCGACCTCCTGAGTGATGCATGCTCGAAGCTGAAGGAGCAGAAGAGGCTGTTGACTCTGGAGAAAGAAGAGCTCGAAGAACTGAAGGACGATGTCCAGGAATACAACGAGGTGCCCGTCTTAGACTCATATCAGGGACATGAGGGTTGAGATTTAGCAGGTTTTTGGTCTCAAAATAGACGAGTGACGTGTATGTGATCGCTTTGTGTGATTGAGCGTGTTCATGTTTGTTTTCCAGGATCTGGAAGAGATAAAGAAGGAGCTCTCCAAGACCGGCCAAGAAAAGGCCGTAGAGGAGTCGAAGGCGAGCCAGCGTCTGTCGAAGAGAGTAAACCGCATGATCGGACGCATCGACAAGATCATCGTGGAGCTGGAGAAGGACAAGGTCATCCTGGACGGACAGATGGACAGCGGAACCACACCACCTGTTGGGTAAGAGCTGAATGTTATCTAAACCACCACGCTGCCGTTTGTGGTGGTTCAGAGTGAACAATCGTCACTTAAACAGGAAGAAATTGAGCGTTTGTAGGACTATTTTCAGCGGCGGATGAATCCACAGTCGTTATGTTCTTATGGTCAGTTGACCGTTTCACCCCCACAGTTCATGTTTCGCTGTTAGCCGTCTCTGTTCTTTAGTTTAGTTTAAAGTCCAAAAGGTCAAGAATCGGTTGCCAGTTTCTCAGAATGGCTGTCAATGGCAACCTGGCAACTGTTCACAGTCTGCAACAGTGTGACTCATTGATGTGGTTTTTATAGATTCGGGACAACAATGGAGCTCTGCAGCGCAGAGGAAGAAGATAGACCAGGCTTTGATTCACACACAAAAAGGGTCTTTTTACAGGATTAGCTGACAATAATAAAAATATAGAATGCAGTTTTCCTTAAATACTGATGCAGCACTATAAAAAAAGACTTTTAGAAGTTAGTGTCACTTTAAAATTCATTATGGAAATTAATGATTTACACCAAAATACAACAACGGTGTCGTAAATCCAGAGAGAAACTCGTAGGAACTAAATGTTTGTTTGTCTCAAAATCAAAATGTTTCCATCATCATCATCATCATCGTCGTCATGCTTAAGTTGTAAAATGCTGCTGTAGATAAATGTTCAAGTTCTAAACTCTAAGATCAAATCCTAACTCATCCCAAATCTTACAGATTATTCTTTACCGAACGTAGCGATGCCACGAGGTAAGCTGAGCTGCAGTGAAACGTTCTGCCTGCTCGCTAACGTTGCATCAGTCTGTGCTGACCAACTTTAATACAGTTTATGTTTCTGAATGAACACAAAAATCTAAACTGCTTGATTTGAAACATTTAACACCGTCCGTCACGTTTCTTTAGTGTTTGTCAGAGATGTTTGATCTTTACTGAGGATTAACAGATTAAATGAAACGGCTAAATTGATTTGCCAATGTTTTAAAGTTTGACATTTAACAGCTTTAAAGAGGTCACATTATGTTTGTTTTCACCTTCGTACTGCTATAAAAGATTTACAAGATTTAACATTTAAAAATCTCATAACCACGTCGCCCCAGCGCCTCTTTTCACCTTCAGGCTGAGCCCCTCCTAAAAGAAGCAGTAAAGTAAAATGCACAAACACAGTCCACAGTTATTGTAGGAACATCTCTGTAATAAAGTGACTACACCTGGTTCTCCTCCTCATAACGACATGAAGACTTGGTGCTGGTCCGTGCCAACAGACAGAATTTTAAAATAAATGTCAGGTGTACATGAAGACTGGTGTGTTTTGCTCTGATCTCCATCATCTTGTGAGGGTACTGGAGTTGCGATACCGGCGAGGTTGAATCACTGGGCTTCATCAGGTGGGACCGGGCTGTCACGTGTCCGATATGCGGTGCCGTGTTACAGTGACGTAATGTAACGGAGGAAAAGGCTGAGCACAGTTCAGGAGCGTGGACCCAAACAAATCTTAATCTGGCCTCTTTAAAAAACAAATCAGTTCAAACCATCTACTAATTTTAAGAAGCATGAATTAACTTTGAGGTTGAATTTAAAATAATTTGGATTGATTGGTGCGATCTTCAAATGCAGCATGTTCTTCACCGCATTCCCATGAAATCTGGTTACATACCGTTTCCTGTATGCAGTCTCTTCTACGCCTTCAGGGAGAACCTCATCAGCATCGACGAGCTGATCAGCGTCATGCGGCAGATCCAGAACATTCCAGAGCACAAGCTGCAGAGCATCGCCGAGGCGCTCGACGACAACAAAGACGGGAAGATCGACATCGACGACGTCATCAAAGTACGCCGAGAGGACGAGTCATGTTTGTTACGTTTTGTTTTTTTAGGACTTTCATGAATTCCTTTTGTCCTTTTTTCTTTAAATCTCAGGTGGTGGAACTGATCGACAAAGAGGACGTGGACATCTCCACCTCTCAGGTGGCTGACATCATGGTGATGCTGCAGAAGGAGGAGAAGCTGATCGAGAAGGAGAAGGCCAAAGAAAAGGCGGAGAAGGAGAAGGCAGCCACACTCAGCAGCTAACTCATTTTTCCAGAAAGATACGCAGCACCTGTACAAATAAAAAAAAACAACAGAGGTTTGTGAATGGTCACAGAAAACTCTGGACACCAGATGGAGCGAGAGTCACAAGGTAACAGCTGCCTGCTCGAAACGTGTCACCAGAAATCCAGCTGTTAGTTGAAAGTTAAAAAATAAAGAACAAAAAAGGCTTCTGCCTTTAAAAAACGCACAAAATCAAAAAGAAACTTAAATTGCCATTATGTTAAACTCTTGTGGACTGATCATGTATGATATGTTGATATTTGGTTTTGTGTAATTTTACTCTAATTTATTGTAGTGGGAACACAATGACATGAAACCATGGTTGTGCTTCTAACTTTAGAGTTGGCACTGATGGGGAAAAAAATATATATTAGGAGATTTGTAGTTTAAAGTTTGAGGTGAACCGTCTTTGCCTTTCATTTCATTCATGTCATCATCTCAGAGAAATGAGAAATCATTTCTGAACTTTGCACAGTAAAATAATAATCATGTCATCACCATCACAGATTTTCTTTATCGTCATTCTTCCGTGTTTTCTTCTTCCCTGAGTTGTTAGTGCACAGCGTAGCTTCCTGCTGGCGGTAGGATGTTTAAATGGTGGCTGCAACCCAAAGCAAATAATTGCACAGCAGAGCTAAAAACATTATGTGTAGTTTGAAATATTAATTCAAACTAAAATAAAATTTAAAAAAAACCTGGATTGCAGGATTCACGCTGCAGACGTGTCGGATGTTTGTCCAAAGGACTGAAGTTAGCAACATTTAGGTTAAAAACTACTGTACTGTAACTTTATTTTATTTTGTACTTGATGCATAATAATGTTTTGCCTCATCTTAGCACAGCTCTGCATCTATTCCTGTTGCGTTCAATAGATTTCTGTAAAATGCCAAAGTGGCACTGTGGCACATTTAATAACAGATTCTGATTATTCCTAAAAACCAGTCGAGGATCGAAGTCGGCACAGCGACACTGAAGCAGCTCGTTCATCGGGTTTTGCTTCGTCGTTGCTGACAGTCAGATTTCTGTTTGGACGTCGTCCGGTCGGAGGTCGGAGGTGGAAGTGGCTCCTCGTGAATGTTTAACTCGTTTATTAGTTTGATACCGTCGTAGTTGAAATGCAAAGTGGCCTTCTCTCCACACAGATACCATTTGTATATTTATCCTTGAGCTCTGTGTTCTTCTTTACTTGACGAGTTCAGTCTCGTCTTATTTGCCCTGCAGTGATGAATGTGTGCGCGTGGGTTAGAAACAGGGACAAAGCGATGATGGAGGATAAAGTTCGAGTCAGTTAGTGACTCACTGCCTGTTGGCATAACTGTGTCAACACTGCAAGCAGCTATCATCAGCCAAATCTGAATATATGCAACTAATGATTATATTGATAATAATTTGTTTTGATTCTTTAAAATGTCCAGAAATCCGAGAGCAGACACAGACTTCTGCTGAGTCGTGTTGCTCGCAGTAAAGAGTCGATCCGCCTTTACTGCTGGACTGAATCACATATTTGGTGGTTTGTGTTTCATAGTCATCTCTTAGTAACCGGCTCAGGTGTGAACGCTGAGTGGGCGACGCTCCGTTTTTAATCCGTTCCCGGAATCCGCCGCCAGACGAGCGGATGATGGAAGAGGTCGTTATTCTCCCGTCAGGCACTGTCCCGGTTCAAACCCAGCTCGGGCTGACAGGGCGAGGGCTCTGCTTCGCCTGGGACCGGTCAGACTGATGGGTGCAGGGTAAACACTCGGCCCATACATGGGCCACAGCCAGCTCCACTGGAGGGTTGTGTTTAGCTTAGAGACAATCCGGCGGGACATGGCATGCTCTCCGCCGCATAAATCAGCCGGCAGTGTAAACACGTCCCGGGAACGTTGTGACAACTTCTCGTTTACACTTGGCAGGAGAGAGTGGTGTTTGGAGCGCTGTGTACATTAGCAGCACTGCCACTGTTTCTAGGCATGGAGGGGTCAAAGGTCGCGTATATAACAGGGTATGTGAGATCAGAGCAGGTCTAGAAAGATTTGAAATGAAACGTCGACGTGGACAACCCGAAAGCTCCGGTTAGGGCTGCAGTTATTATTTCCACTTCTCTCACGCATCTGTTGATAATTCAGTCCAAAAAAAAATGGAAGAAAACTTTGAATTGTTCGTTTTAGGGTCAAAAATCCAAATTTAATTTCCGGTCGTATAGAAGCAGCAAAAACTCTTTTTTCAAAAGAAGCTGAATATTTGGCATCTTCAAAAAAATTCAAACATATTAAATATCCAGACAGACAGAGCTTCTTTGACACTTCTTCTTTTAAAACCTAACTACACCAATTATCAGAATAATTGTGTTCTCACACAGTTTGTGTCACTGCAGGCTTTTCTCTATATTTCAGCCAGTCAGTGATATGACGAGGCAGTTATCATCTCCCACATGCTGCCAGGATGTTATTGTGATTTATGAAAAGCTGCCAAACCTTCAGATTCATTCAAAAAATCACAGAGAAAGAAAAATAATGGAGAATAAGTTGAACCCAGATATGAACATCAGCAGAAAGCCGCGAGTGTTTGGCTGCAGAGTTCGCGGCTCGCCGCCGGCAGCGGTGTTGCTCTGTTTAAGCTGCTGTCTTTGAAAAGAGTCAGAGAGGAGAAAGATTTTGAAACTGAGCTTCGATCATTTTTCTTTTGTCAAGTCCAGTAGAAAAAGCCGAGCGTTGTTTTCTGCCTCGAGTTGGTTAGAAAAGGAAGTGTCTGATTTTTGGGCTCGCTGACTGTTCTGAGTATTACCACTGTGTAAATGCACTATTCATTTTTGATACAGTAGGTGTGTGTGTGGATGTTTGGACTCAGTGTGTGTGTGTGTTCAGTCTGACGTGCTGGTTTGAGCGGCCGTTGAAGTTGAACGATACAAACCGTCCTGAAAGATTAAAAGATTCCCGCGTGAGTTTGAGGAGACACGTCGCAGATCTCGTGTTGACGGAAGAACAAATATTTAAAAGCAATAAGTCACTTATGCACCATGAACCTTTTTGGATTTTGTTTTTCTCCCTGTTTGAGGTGGAACAAGTGTTTAAGTGATAATGTAATATCCGTGATTTAAGTTTGGATTCTCTGATATCAGGCTGATGTTCTGCTTATTCGGGAGTTAAACCTCTTTTTTCCTTTTTTAAGTATTTTGCACCAGCCCTTTATATCAATAGAAGAATGCTACTTTTTGTAGAGTATATAAGAATTTATGAGCTTTGTTTTGGAGGTGGAGGAGAGGATCATGACATAAAACAGGTGAAAACTAAATTTAACTGCATGTTAAACGACAGTGTAGCCACCATCTTTGTACACGGGAAACTTTGTTGTTCAGGCAGAAAGAGAGTTTTCACAGACGTGATTCGATCAGACGTGCTTCTCCTTCTGTCTGAACACAAACAAACATTAAAGTTTCATTTTCAGCTTGGAAATGTTCATCAGCCTCATGTTGTGTGGCCCTGATCAGTAAACATGAAATTAAAACAACAAACAAAGTTTTCAAATGTTTTCTAACAGGAAATAATGAGAATGGAGTGTTGAACTCTTTGAGGTTTTAAACTTTAAAGTCTAAAGGTGATGAAGGAAACATTTCTCACCTGGTCACATTAAAATTTAGAAACAAACAAACAAACAAACAAACAAACAAACAAACAGTCGTTGAACCTGTTTAGTTTTGAGATAATTATGTTTATTTATTTATTTATTCAATCAGTTTTTTTTATTATTATTCTTCAAAATGAACTGGATTTTATTTTTTAACTCAAATGTTTGAAAAGCATCAATTAAAACACAAATCAAGTGTTCATGTAAAGAAACTTCGCTTAGTGTTGAATAAACTCTGGATGATCCTGGATTCTTCTTCGTTTGGTTTCCTTTCATTTTCTTTTTGTTTTAAATCTCATCTCATCACACGTCGCTCATCACTGTGTGTGTGTGTGTGTGTCTGTGTCTGTGTGTTCTATAATTCCTTCCTACGTTTCCTCAGACCTTCATTTCTGAGTCCGTACAAGCCGCCACACTCGCCGTCGCTCCCCACAGAGCGTCCGTCAAAAAGCCGGATGCACAAACACATAAAAGATCTGGGTTTTAACCATTTATGTGCACGTGACCAGAAATTTAAACGTCTTTAGACTGTGTAGATGTTCTCTTGTCCGTCCTTCTATGGTCATGGGATCTCTGCTAATACCTTAAATCTAACACTTAAGGCTGCACTGAGATTTGATTTAAAACCACAGAACACGTCTCTCGTTTGCCGACTCCCAACATCTCTGTCTGGCCTCGCAGTAAATGCGTCAACACTCGTTGCGCTCCCGTCATATTTTATGATGCCTTAGAGTGGAGTTGTGTTTATGGTGCTAATGAGAAGATTCCTGAGTCGTGATATAGCTCGAGTTTTTTTTAAACGTCAGAGACGATAAAATTTGAAAAACAGATTTTTTCCAAAACAGTCTCGCTCGTGATCTTCAGGATGTTTACAGTCGACCAGGAAAAATAAATGTTTGACTTTGGTTTAAATCCAGTTTTCACCACAGACTGTGTTGGTAACACAAATGTCTAAATCCCAGTGCAGAAATCTGATGTAGAAACACAGAAGTTTTTGCATCAGATTTCAAAAGCACGCAGTCGAACTTTCTCAAACATGCTTTATTTTATTGTTGCTGGAGCTGCTTTCCTCAGACATCATCTCTAAACTGTGGGCGGGAAGCAAAGAGGCAGCGGACGCACAGACAGGAGACAGGTTTTGTTAGATGTTACAATCTTTCTTTTCGTCTGAGATCAGTTTAATGGCGTCAAAGAAATAATCACGGATTGCAACGATATTCACAAAACCTTCTGTCAGAGATACACAACGTTTTATGAGCAGCTCTGGAAGCAGAAAGTGATGTCAGATGATCTGCTCTGTTGTGACCGTTGGTAATGACACTGAAACGAAATATGTATGTTGTAGATTAATCAGCCATAACAATATGACAAATATTGTGTAGGTTGGCCCGTCGCGGACTCCTCAGACCTCTGAAGGTGCGCTGAGGTGTCAGCAGCAGATCCAGTGAGATTTTTAAGGGTCTGATTGATGATGACGTCTGACAAATGCTCGATTGGATGAAGATTTGGGGAGTTTGGACAAGTCAACACCTTAAACTCCCCCTGACACAGCCCACTGTGTGTTCTGACATCTTTCCATCAGAGCCAGCATGAACTTTGTTCAGCAGTCTGAGCTACAGTAGCTTGGGCCACCCATGACCCGGCTCCCTGGTTCACTGTGTTTCCGGCAGACCAGGAACACGAGAGCTGCAGTTTTGTTCTGATCCAGTCGTCTAACCGACACAATTTGGATCTTGTCAAAGTCACTCAAATCCTCTCGCAGTGTTGTTCACTTCAGTGGTTATAATGTTATGGCTGATGTGCGAATGGAAAATAGCAACAGACAGAACTGGATTCTCATCACACGATGTTCAAGTGTTGGTACATTTCTTAGTGTAGCCTTAAAAAAGTTAAAAACAACATTAAAATGTTTTCTGGAAATCAAACGCGGCCGTGTCGATGTTCAGACCTGAACCCTGGAACTGTTCCATGTTTCCCCGCTTTCATCCTTCACTCAGTTCACGAGTCGGTTGTCAGGAGTTTGTCTGTAACCAGCTCACGGTGACAGCCAGACGCACGCCGATCTCAGGAAGTGTGAGCCGAGTCTGCGTCAGGGAGTTCCTGTTTTCTAAAGAGGGTTTGAGCTTCAAACACAAAGATGATGATGCTGACAGGTGTGTGTGTGTGTGTGAGATGAAATGTGTGTTTAAAGATTTGAAATGTGACAGCTACATTTTTGCACTAGAATCCCTAAAAAGTGAAAATGGATTCATAGATTGTCGGTATATTTATATTTATAGGAACACAGGGTGAAAGATTCAGAACTTGATGTGGATAAAATGTTTTTGTGTTTATCTGTTTTGGGAAATGTGCACAAATGTTAAATAATGAAGCAGTGAGGTCATGAGTCTGAGGGTCCCTAACTTTTTCCAGACCGCAGTCTCTCCCGGACAGTCACCAGCTTCTGTGAGCGGCTGAACCACAGAAAGCTGAATAATGGTTTAGTTGCTACGAGCGGATATTGTAGGAAAAGAAAACAAATGAAATATCGTATGATGTCAGTGAACGACGTCCCGTTCAAAGCATATCTTCTATTGCAAATTTGGTTCAATGTAAATGTAATATAATAACCCTTTAAATAACACATAGGACGTCTGAATTTCCACAGAGAAAAAGAAAATAGACACATGACCTCAGTGAGTGTTTACATGCACACGAGTGTTCCAGTTCTGAGTCCTGATCCTGGTTTGGATCAGACTCAGGGTTCTGGTTATTTTTATTATTGTCCCTGCTGATGAGAGCCGAGTGTTTTCCAGGTTCCTTATCATTGTATTGCATCGATGCCTTTGACTCAGTGAGGATGAACAGTTTGGATGATCAGCACTGACGGAAAACTGACGAGGATGATCAGAAACCTCGGCCTGAAATGATCCAACAGATTAAAGTTAAAAATTACAGAAAATATCGATTTCTCTTTAATTTAGCAGCTCTGTAATTCAGAAACACCTCTGCAGATTATTTATATTATTATATTATTACAGAGAAGCTCAGTTTGATTAAACTGTTGTACAAACCGTTTGCTTCTTTCAAAGTTCATGTTTAATGTAAATCTGTTGGAGCCGTCACTGGCTGCATGCTGATGAAGGAGGATTCGCTTGTCGACCTGCATGTTGGTTTACAGATCCACTTTCTATCATCGTGCACAGACTGTCCTCCTGCATGTTTCAGTGTGGAGGCTCCTGAAGTTTCCTCAGATATGTAAACTGCTTCCGTCACACGTGTTGCACACACAGACTCTTCATGTGCCGTTAAAACTCAAGAAGACGACTTGTCTTGACATCACAGGTGCTTCATGCTCACGTGGTTTCATCGGTGCCTGGGGTTTTGTTTTCGTTCTGCCTCCCTGGTTTTGTTCCCAGTTATGTTTGCTGTGCTTTTATTGTTGTAAACACTTTGATTGTTAACATCCCCAAAACAGATTCAGTGGTTTCAGTTAATTTCTCATTTCCTCCACAGCAGCAATGCTGGGTTTTGTTTTTTAATGTTCTGAGGGTGAAATGTCATTTCAGGATTTCATAATGTTCAAAAAAAAGAAAAAGAATATATTACCACAGAATGTGATTTCCTGCTCAGCCATGCATCAACATTATTGTTTGTCAGGCTTGAAGATAAACTTTGAAGTTATTTTATTGCTGCTCAGACCGAAGCCACTTGAGAGAAACGTGGGCAGAAATAGAAAGTTATGATTTCTATAAGTCAGCTTTCTTTTGAACAGACAGTTAAAAACATTTTAGACTCGAGATCAGCAGAAGCAAACTGCAGCTTTATTTGTACAGCATCTTTTATTCACAGAGTTTCATACACGTGAGGTTAAGAAATTCACTTTGAGACATGTCAGAGCTGAAACATTAAATCACAGGAAAGGAGCTCGTCTGCCCGACCCTCTGACTGTATTTAAAGTATTTAAAGATTCGTTCATTGATTTTCTGGCCACATCTCCAAACCGTGTCAGAGTTCATTCGCTGGAAAACGGCTTCCTATATTTAATAGACATGTACAAGATTTAACGAGTTTTAAATTTACAAACTCGACTGGATTCATTTATCATGTAACACCTGCGAGATGATTAAAAAAAACATGCCTGTGATGTTGGAAGAATCCCCTTTAATTACATCTTTGCATTAATTCAATAAGAACACTGATTAATAAAAATGTAATAATTATTATTTGTTGTAAAATAAGCTAATGAATGTCAGGTTTTATTTCCAGCTGCTTGGTCATGGTGGAGGTTGTTTTGTTGCTTCAGGTTTTTGTTCTTCGATCAGTCACGACGGCTGAATGTCGGTCACACTGCACGACCTTAGAAAGGTGTGAATGTACGAAACATGAAGTTTAATAATCACACACAACCTGAAAGACGTCGTAGTCTCCTCATTGTAAATTTGCACTAAGACGTAGAGCTTGATGATCACACAGTGTCTGTCTGTCTGCTGTAAACCTGCTCTGCTCCTGAAAAACAAAGACCTGAACCCGTCACGAGACGTCTGGGTTGTTCAGCAGCTGCTGTGATCACGTTATTCTTCATGTTGCTTAAAACAAACTGCAATAAATCTCAACACGTCTCTCTGCGGTTCTGTCGTTTCTAGTCGCCGTCTCGTGTTGTTGAATGTGACCCGACTGAAATGAAGCTCATCTTCATCACAGATCTCCTCCTCCTCCTCCTCCTCCTCCTCCTCCTCCTCCTCCTCCTCCTCCTCCTCCTCCTCCTCCTCCTCCTCCTCCTCCTCCTCCTCCTCCTCCTCCTCCTCCTCCTCCTCCTCCTTGTGTTTTCCATGATTAATGTATTCATTAAGTCTTTTAATAACGCTGTTATGTAAATTAATTCCTAATTTAAAAAAGCAGTATTGATTACAGAGATACACTTTAACGTTGAAAGAATTTAATTAATTTCTGAGTTTCGTGTGAGTGTTTGAGTCCAAATGACTTTTCCAGCATTAGAATAATTAAAAAAAAAAAGATGGAACAAAGTAAAATTAAATAAAATCTGAGCAAGATTCAAGATTGAATCATGGAAATTGCAGCCGGTACACAAAACAGATATAAATTGATCCTTAAAAGCAGAAAACATTAAAATATTTCCCACAGAGAAATAAAAGATCCGATCAAAAGGAACCATGAGAGGAAACATCAGAAGACTTCCTGTGGTCAGAGACGTTCACGTCCTGCAGTCTGGACACCAGGTGGCAGTGTGTGACAGCTGATCGCTGGCTGAAGCCTGAAGTTTTTACTTGTGGGAGATGATTGAGCAGAACAAAGTGAGACACAGATCTGAGAGAAGACACCATGATGGAAACTGTTCAGGTGGGAGTGGCTCCACCGTGTCAGGTAAGTTGGTAAAGTAATCGGTTTTCCACCGCGGCCCCGTGATGGTGCAACCTCTCTGCTCTCGTTAGGTTTCCTCCTCCTACCTGGCATCTCAGCAGGGAAAAACAAACCATAAAAAATGTTTTCGAAGGCTCCATAAAACTGGGCTGGATTCAAACTGGATCTCCGTAATAAGGAGTTCACTTGTCATTTATGGGTAAACTGGCAAAATACACATTGTTTTGCTTTTTTATAAATGTCACAATGATTTAGGAAATATGGAATAAGGCGGAGCACCGAGCGAAGAGAGAACGACTGAGAAATAAGTGTGCGAGTGTTTGCCAACATCACCTGAGGGAAACTCTACCTGTGAAGATGAAACATCCTGTTGACCCACTCTGACCTGTGATCACGTGACCCACTCTGACCTGTGATCAGGTGACCCACTCTGACCTGTGATCAGGTGACCCACTCTGACCTGTGATCAGGTGACCCACTCTGACCTGTGATCAGGTGACCCACTCTGACCTGTGATCAGGTGAACGGTGTCTCTGTCATTCGTACGTCTGTTCTCACACTATGTAACTTTGAGAAGTACGTAACGCTTTACGGCACTAAGTCACACAGCAGCAACTATTTCACTGATTCTGGTGAAACTGGATCATATTTTATGGAGGAAATGTTTTCTGGTTTTCACCTCTGATGTCCTCCGGAAGTTAACTGCTAAGTTAGTTAGCCCGGTCCGTGCCGCCCGGGCTGGGAGAGTTGGTATTTGCAAGGCTAGCCAAGAAGCTTTGGATCACTGGAAGGAGGTTTTTCAGGACTGGGGTGCCAGGGAATGCTGGTGTCGAGCCAGAACCGGAGCTGGGTGGGCAGGCAATGAAAACTGGGCCCAGCAACCTCTTTGGACATGATGGCAGAGGAGAAGAGACCGAAGAGGACGATGGTGGAGGAAGCTAAGAAGAGAAAAAAGTAAATCTGGGAAATGATAAGACTCCAAGCCCGGACAGGACAGAACACCGTGGTCCACATACTTTTGGGTCATTTTGGTTTTTGGGCTGTTTGTCATGGTGTCACAGCAAACAAATAAACTGTTTTTAGGTTGTTCCAACTTTAAATGGCAACAACTTATGTTGCAAAACATGAAGCCCTCGTGCAAAGTCAGCGCCGTGAAGAAACCTTCTTGCCCAACGTTGCAGGATTTGAGCTGACATGGTGTAATGTACAGATGTCCACATAGTATATAATAAAAAGCACAGATCTCACTGGGCAGCCTTGATGTAGAGGACTTGCCAGTCCTGCAACTTTACTCCTAAGTGTGCAGCACTTGAGTGAAGGTCCACGGTGACTTTACAGCTCGAGTTTTCATATATAAGTTTCTATGTGCGAGTTAGTGGGCGAGCTGAACTGAGGCCTCTCTGTAGGGACAGAGAGAGACTCCAGGCCTGTCTCCTTTCCAGACCAAACACACATCCATCTCCGTCTCCAGGGCTGCCGGTGACCTCTGCTATCTGGCGCCGAACCCTCACTCTGGCGTCCGTAAACAGCCTGGCACGTCACCGGAGGCCACCCAGACCTCCGTGGTCACTCACAGGAATCGGTATTAGTGGGAGATGATGAACGCCTTGGAGAGCTTCACCAACGCGTCTCGCAGTCACTGAGAGTGCACACAGAAGTTTTTTTTTCTTTAAAGAGAGGCAATAAAATTCCCCAAACTTCTCACAGTGGTTTGTGTTTCTCTGCCTGGCCTGAGCTGCAGGGACGGGGGCGATATTTACTGTGACTGCTCAAACTACTAGAATGTCGCGTTTGCATCGGAAGATGATCCAACATGTGATTTACACACTAGAAGCAAGAAAATCGGTTGCAATTGAAAAATATTCACATGAAAGTTTCACGTCTCTTGGTTGGATTCACGCTGTAAGCTTTCCCTGCTGAGTATTACCCAGAGCTTCAATGCTCTCCTCATGAAAGAACATGGGCTGTGATGGAGAGCGAGTGATTTTCAACTTATTGCAAATGTGGAAAACCTTCCTTTGAATTCAGAGACCACATCCGAAGGCTGCTGGTTATCCTGAACGCAGCATACAGAGGACTGAATCATTCATTCAATAAATCTGAATTTATATATTTAATCATTTATCTATTAAACTACTTATTTATTCATTTTCATGACAGTTTGAACCAGACCAACATCCACATATCATCACCCTTTACCTTTTAAGCTGATGTGACTTCACTCTGTTAAGTCTATGCTTGCATATTTCTGCATTGTGTCAGCATCTCATTATCAGCACCCAGTAAAAAAACAGACTTCTGTTTATCATGAGTCACAGCGACGTGTTTACGTCTTTATTGACTCTCCTGCATGCAGATCCCCTTAATGAAACACCCTGAACCTCGGGAGTAATAATGAGTCACCAAAGCGAGTTTTCAATTTAAATGCAGATGATGTTTTCAGGTGACTGGAGGCCAAGCGTTTGGCCGGCTGTGCAGGTTCACAGTTTATTGCCGAGAGGCGGAGGGAGGGTGGAGGGATGGAGGCTGCAGCAGAGTGTGGCAGGTGGTCGGGCCCGATGCAGGTTGCAGTGTTGGCATGTCTGAAGAGGAAGCGGGAGAGCTGCGGGGACGAAATGATAGTTTTTAAATGAGGCTTCCTGGCCGCTGCACAGCTGGCCGTTCCTCAGAGACTCGTTACGAGTTCCAGCGGGGTCCTGGTGTACGGAGGCTCCGCCGAGTTCAACTGACAAACACCAGAGAGACAAAGCAAACCGCCGACTGCTGCTTCACCGACAGGAAAACTGCTCTGTGCACACGCACAGTGTTCATGCACAGAGCAGAATATTTGTGCATTAATGTGTGTTTCAGTGCAAGGTGGACGCCGCTCTTCTGTTTGAGCTTTAAGGAGGACAAGTCTGTCCTTCAGTGAGGACATCTATGAAAAGGTGAAGACATTTTGCAGCTATGGTGTGTGTGTGTGTGTGTGTGTCTTTGTCCTCTTTTAATCACCACCCTCCCTCTAATTGGCAGCTCTCTCACTGAGGGCTTTTTAAGGGCCATCATCAGCATTTTATCACCATTATGGCTAATTCACAGCGCCGCACCGAGCGAGACGTTTTCTGCCCCCGTGCAGTTCTACATGCTGAATAAATGCAGAGAGAAGAAAGAGAGTCTGGGTTTATAAATAACCTCGCAGTCAGCCGGGAGCAGCCGGTGCAGGTAAAGTGAGGAAACTGGAATCCGGCTCTGAAACTCTGAAGAAAAACCTGACGTCAGCAGAGACACCTTCTCCTGTTTCTTCTGTGATTTGACACTGTCACACAGTAAACGCTGCTTCCAACCGATTACGTGTAATTAAAACACAAAACTTTGAGCTTGAATGAACTCGCATTAAGCTCATGGCCTCGTTGGCTGTCCTGCCTCTTCCGCCTCCCCTCGGCAAAGACATGGACTCGAGGCGGGCCGGATGACCCGGCTATGGAGGTGAACACTTCAGCATCAAGCTGCCGCTAACATTTCATTTCTAATAACTTCTTGGTTTGCGGCTGAACACGTTTCTTTTCTCTGCTTCTTCATCCTCTCACGTTAAACTAGTAAATATATATTATGATAGGATTGTCAGATCCTGTTGATAATTTAGTTATTTTTAGAATGTCTCCTTTAAGTAATGAAGGAAATGAAATGTTTGCTGTAATGGAGTCGATGTTTTTAAGCAGAGCTTGAAGTCACAGCCAGTTGTTTTTCAGAGTTTACTGAAATGAAATGAACTCTGATGGCTCGGCATCAAAAATGTATTTGAAGTTTTTTGAAGTTTCAACTGAGGGAATATTTTGTTTTTATGTTTTTTTGCTTTTTTCCTGAAACTCAAATCCATCCAGTCGAGTCTCGGGGACACAGAGAGGTCAAAGTTGAGACATTTTTATGTCGCCAGTCTCCGTCACTGCCAGTAGCCGCCTTCAGGTAGAAAAAAAAACAAGTAATGATTTGTGGATAATGAGTGTGAATGTGCAAAACCGCCAGCATGGCGCTTTAAAGTGGCATCCAGCGAGTCAGGAAACGTGCCACGGTTTCTTCCCCATTTGGAACGTCGCACCACATTTTCTCTAAAAGACCAAACCTGGTCCCTGTCCAACAGTTTCCCATCGTGATAAGATGCTCTGCATGTTCCTTCATGCTGATGCTCCAGTTTAGGCCGCGGCAGCGTCGTGAAGACTGCTCAAGGTAATCAGCAGAGATATGATGGAGTTCATACAGAGCTGCAGAGTCCAGTTAGAAAGCAGCCTCTCTTCTACAGCACACACACACCCACATCTCTCCCTCCTTAAAACCACAGTACAGATGTGGTGGCAGCTCTGCTGTGGGAGAAATAAAAGCAGCTAAATAAGACGGCTTGAAAGAGGAAGAGCGCGCCGACGCGCTGCCAAGAGGATATTTCCATCTTTCTTAAAAGCGTCTCTGTTAAATGGAAAACAAATGTGTGATTGATGTGTTCGACTCTGGCGATCACGTCAGACCAAAGAGAAGCGAGGCCGCCCCCCATCTCTAAACACTCACTTTGAAATTAGAGAGCGGCGGAGGGGAAAGCGAGAGTGAACGGTTATATGAAGTAACAGTGGGGATGGAGGAATGCGAGGTCGCTTTGATGGGCAGAGACGGATCTGTTTAAAGCTCGAGATTAAAAAAAAATGCATCAGACATAAACAAAGGTGTGAAAGTGAGACAAAGAAGATTTAATTAGTGCAGCCAACCGTGACGAAGAAGCACTTAACGCACTTTGAGCACATAAACAAACTGACCTTGATGGAACGGCTGCTGGTAACAGACTCACAGACATTAAGATCCATAACACTGAGTCTGAATCCACAAATTATGACTCAACTCTAACTACTTATGCTAAACAAATCATTAGCTTTCTGTCACAGATAAAGGCGTCTCAGCCGTCACCAAAACCTCCCTCTGGATTTGGAATCGAGCCTTTTTTTATTTCCCATTAGTTGCATAATTACGGCTGAAGAGCGATAATCATCTCGTTGGTGGAAATTCCTGATCACCAGCAGAAACCGTTCTGTCCGTCAAGCGTCACGGGAATGTGTTGATCAGGTATCGAGACGTTCTGCTGGCAGGTGGACAGACACACTAATAAGAGTGGAAGATGAAACCGTTTTGCAGACACGTTTCACCCCCTTTTGCCAGAGATTATGTTCGTACAATAGTTCCTTTCAGTATTTCAACAACTGAATTTGATCCGTGAGTCATTTTTAGGATTAGTGGTCACCTTTTTTCTAAATAAATAGCTTCCAATTTCAAAACAAAACCCAAATAAACTTCAAAAATATGCAGAGAGGGGACGCATGCTCGATTTAGCTTCTTCTTCATCCGCATCTCCTTATTTTCCTCATTTTCTATTGTTGCATAATATTATTTTCTCCAACCATTGCAGTTATTTCAGTGCCAAAAGTTTCTTAAATCATAATGACGCCTGTAACTGCTGCAAAGGCTGATTCCTCCGTCCCATATGACAGTGATTCTGCTGCACTACGAGACCACGGCGTGATCATAGTCTGGAAATGGGAACATTAGTTTTTTCGTACGTGCGACCCGTGAGGTTTTTTTTTTGCTTAGGTAGGACAACACAGTTTGTGCTTTTCCAAAATGCACGACTAAGAAAGTTTTATCACGTAGTTAACATGTCAGCGTTTAAAAAGACCGATTTAAAGAACCGTTTGTTTTAAAGGTTTGGTTTAGTCACCTGAAACAAAACAGCAGCGTGAGGATTCACGGCGTGTGAATCTCGTGTGACAGTTGTGTGGACACGCTTTCCCCGATTGTCGTCAGCTGTCCAGCAAGAGGACATTCAGAGAACAGATGACTGAGCCAAGACTTCCTCTTCATACCAAGCAGCAGCCTCCATGACTGAGAAATGAAGCCAATGCCAAAAGCTGCAGTTCCTCTAACGTCCACTTGAGGCTGGCTCCAGCAGTGAGTCAGTCTCCATAAGTCCCCATGTTTCACAGCAGAAATAAACATGTTTACAGCCTGGTACAAAAAACAGTTTTTGGTCTCTGTAGCTAATTTCCCCGTTCATGACAACTGTACTGAGGGTGAATTTATATACAACTCACCTGTTCACATTATATTAAGACTTAAAGTTATGCAGGATTAAGAGCGTGGACGCTTTGACTGACAGGTAGGTATCGTTACAGGTGGTTTGTTTGAGTCATTCAACTCCACCGAAGATCCACGTCTTTGTTGATTTTTATATTTCAGCTTAAAAACAGAGAGAAAGAGCATGAGAGACGTCACCCACAGGTTTCTGTCATTGTTCCATGAACATCTCACTGACATGAGACCGGATTGTTTCACATCTTAAAACAGACGATAAAAAACTAAATCTTTCAGGTGATTGCTGAAGGATTGTACTTTGCTGTTTACATGCGTGAAACTAAAAACTGCTCAAACATCATGAATCAATGATCAATACTAAACCAGAAACAAACTGAACCATCACATGAAACAAACTTTGAGGAGCGCTTTGCTTTTTTAGGTTCAGCGTAGGGTTCAGGTTGGTGGGTAAAGTAAATATAAATGTTGGTTCTTAGTCAGACCAGTGTATGCATGTATGTATATGCATGAACCTCCACCCACTCCAACTGCTGCAACACCTTTTCCAGGAGCTGCTCAGCACCGCCCTCTGCAGGCAGGTGACCAAAGGACACACGGCTGAGGACCTGGCCGAGCTTCACCTGGATGACCTGCTGCCGCCTTGGCATTCACATAAACGAGACCTTCTGAGTTTTTAGGTGGAGGCAGAGGAACACACACACACGGTGGAAGAGGTGGAGCTCTCCTTTTGCCGTCGACCACCTTGACAGCAAAGAGGGAGGGTGGCAGGGTGGGGGCGCTTCTCCTTTGGCATCCCCACCCACCCAGCAACCACGAATTCACCCTCCAGTCTAAGACTCTGGTAGGATGGAGGAGAGGAAGCAGAGTGGGAGGAGAAATGGGAAGGAGATTGGAGGAGGTGAAGGGGTGGAGCTCACCTTGTGTAGAAGGAGACTCCCCTCCAACCCCCACCTCATCCATTACTCTCACCCCCCTACACCAACACACCCACCCTGGCAGAGAGGGAAGACAGGTGGAGTTCCCTCCTTCTCTCCGCTCTGTGAAACTGCATTCTCATTCATACAGCCAAGTCCACACACACACACACACACACACACACACACACACACAGGTTACTGCTGCTGTTGTTGGGTGGGGTGCGGGGGGCTTTACAGTGACTGATGTAGTCCTGAGCCAGCTCTCATCTCCACCCACCAGCAGCAGCTCCGCTCTTTGTTTACCGCCTTGATCTCTGAGTCAAACAAAAGAATCTGATTTTAGTTTAACGTCACGATCGGCACGTCGAGCGGTGTCGAGAGTGACTGAGGTCACGTCAGTGTCTGCAGACTCTCGTCTTTGTTGTCAAATCTTTTGTTTCTTCCTTCGTGCTTTGGTCTGTTTTGCATGGACGACGCCCGGCACTCAGTTGATTGGTAATTTTAAGGCCCCAGCAGGTAAAAATCTCGAGTCTAGGCAGCAGATGAAGCGATCTGCACCTCTCCTCAGGCTGTAATAGAGTCAGACGAACGCTACATGTGCAGGAGAAGCTCATTCTGCAGTAATATCAGATCCAGGTCGGAGCGATTGAATTTCATTAGGAAGCCTTCCTGCTGTTGTGTTGCCGTGTTGTACTTTCTGATCTGGAATGATGCAGTGATGCAAGTTTTCACAGTGAAGTAGTAACACTGCTGTCAGATCGCTGCGTACGCAGGACCGCTTCCACCATCTCATGCAAACAGGAAGGGAGAATTTCCTCTTGATCATTTTGAATAGTTCAATTAATCCAACACTTATCGTCTCGTGAAGGAGCGTTTGAGAATTGATTTGTGTACGAGGTGGTCGAGCTGCAGCAACTGTTCTTAACCTGACTCTGTATCTGCATGCAAGTCGTGCAGGGTGGTTTGAATTTCTCTGTGTTAGTACAAAGTCCTCAGATCGATTGAATTAAACACAGTGAGGAACCTGAGGCCGGTGTGGAGGTGTAGCTGCAGTGCCGGGGCTGTGGGAGCTCTGCATCCTCCATGGTGGATAGATCTTGTTCAGATGGGGATGGATGAGGCTGCGTGCGGGCGCGTTGGCACGGCTGCATCACCATTTGTTTTCATTACGCAGCCAAAACAACCCGACCGGATGGAGAGACAGAGGAAGACCACGGTATAGATTTTATAGAGTGAGCGCAGCAAAGGACAAAAACAGAAAACAAAAGCTGCTTTCAGACTTCACATTGCTTGCAGGTTAGACTGAGACTCGACAGCTGAGAGTCCATCTGATCCACCTGATTTCATCCCAGTCTCCTCACGGTAATGTGTTCTGTTTTCTGTGGACAGGCCTTGATAGACTTTCATTCTCCAAGGACGAATCTTCTCTCATCCAAAAGACAGAAAGACTCGAAAAAACATGGACCGCAAATTACAATTGGTTTTATTTTGGCACACGGCGCGACACAGAGACATTTTGAAGCCTTCAGTAACGTGGAGACGACGCTCCCGGAGGTACTTCGAAATAGATTACATTAAAACGCCTGTTTCTCTCCCTCTCATAAAAAGTGACATTGTGTGAAGTGGAAAGACAGAAAGACTCGGGTGGAGGTTGGTATAACCACAGCCATAAAAAAAGAAGAAGAAGTCTTGGATGTGGCAACAAATTTTTATCCTGCAGTTAACAACAAAAGAACGAAGGATAAACAAAGACAGAATAATTCAAACTTCTATGGTAAAGGTTTGTCAGGTTTCCAAGATCAAGCGTTCAGACACAAGGGTTGATTTCCAAAACCTCCAACCATTCAACACCTAAACGTCTCTGATGGCACACCTTCAGGACCAGAGAAGAAGACTGGGGTGGTGTGTAACGTTTAACTACGTCTGATGAAGACATCTAAACTGGAGGAGCTCTGTGAACACCACCCAACATTTATTTAACCTATAAAATGTATTTTCATTCACTTTGAAGTGTCTTTACTTTGGTTTGGTCGTTTTGAAGAGTCATCCATGATCCGTCCACACAGGTCTGATGTAACTGTACTCACGTTAGTTTGCATCATGTTTCCTGCACTGGTTTTCCAAATGGAGGATCAGCATCGGATAAGCATGGTTTAGAAAGTACTGATACATTTGGATGGAAATGATTTTGTTTTCTCTGACTGTTTTGTCTAAAAAGTTTCATTCACAGGCTCCAGGAGCTGAGTGATCGGCACATCCAGCAGAGAGCCAGCTGATTTAAAACTAATTAAAAAGTTTCTAGTTCTCACCTGTTCACATTATATTAAGGCTTAAAGTTATGCAGGATTAAGAGCGTGGACGCTTTGATTGACAGGTGGGCGTGGTTACAGGTGGCATCCAGGTGTCATTCAGCTCCGCCCACAGTCCACACCAGCCAGGAGGCAGCAGAAGCAGGACTGCCGAGGTGGAGACGAGACGCCGCGTCTAGTTGAATACTTTAATACTTGTAACAGTACTTTTACTTTCACTTCCCTCGCTGCTGAGAGCATTAAACCATCTAACCGCACCTTGATTGGCCGAACACAGTAGATTTATTCTCTTAGTGCACTTGACTGAAAACACTCACAAGGCCACACGAGAGTCTCAAAAGATTTCAGCTGAAATAAGAATTAAAGCCCGAGGCTTAACTTATTTGCCATGACATTATGCAGAACTGCTGGGCTCGCTCTGATTGATTGACTCAGGCTTATCCTTTCAAGTGCGTGGGCACTTATGAATCTCAAATATTGGTTGATTTCACGGATAACTCGGACGCTCCGGCTTCAGCTTCATCTCTCTCTGTGGATTTGTGCCACTTCAGGTCAAAAAACCTCAAGGAGCAGTTGATGAAATTTCATGAAAGAACAACAAGGAGTTAGTCACACTGCTATACTGGGACACGTGGGAAAGTTGATGTGCTCCCCCCCTTGGCGCTCCCCCTCCGGTTAGCTCATACTGTCTCAGTGTGAGAGAGAGACCCCCCAGATGTCTCATTAGGTATATCATTAGGGAGACAGCTGGAAGGGGGTGCAGACAGCTGACACGGGGCCGCCGGGGCAGGATTAGCTGTGACTTTTTGGAGGGGTGGGGTAAATTCAGATCTCATGTCCAGTGTTTCAGGGTCTGACACAGAGCCAGTGAGGTTAAAGTGCTCAGAGCTTTTAGAGCGCGTTTTAACTCGGACTCAAAGAACATCCAAACCTCTGCTGCAGCAGAGCAGCTTCTCAGCCACTGATCCGAATGTTCAGTGTCTTCTGTTCCATACTCTATAGATCTATACTATGAATGTGTACTAGCCTGCAGTATTCCCCACTTTCTTTGCATTACTTGTCACGTCACTGCCACAAGCTGAGACCCACATGTGACTCCACGATGCTACAAGTGATGAAAACTTCTGTTCTACTCTGTAGGGCATCTTTAAATATCTTTTTAATTTTTCATTACTTAAGGCTGAAACATGCTTCTTTAGGCTTTAGGCGTGCACACACAATGTTATCAAGAAGTTTAATCAGCTAATCCAGCTGAGTTCATCTGCTCCTCTGCGTGATGTTCGCTTAAACAGATACAGTAGTAGCAACTTAAAAGTTCCCATTCAAGCTGAACGCCAGCTGAATGGCAGCGAGAGCGGAGAGACCTGTATGCAGCAAAAAGCAGAGACGGCTGCAAGCTTGTATACAAACCAGCATCAGCTCTGCGTTGTTTCATGAAGGAAATGGATTCAACACATACGTTTTGGTGAATGTGAAGAGAGTATTTGTTCCACAGTGCAGTGCTTTCTGTGTGGTGGTGCAATAAAGTTTAAATCAACTGTGGTTCCTTGCATTCAGGATCCTCCACAGTCGATTCAGAAAGAGCTTCAGGCTGCAGCCTCCGGTCGATGGAGGAGGAATAAATAAAATAGTGAAACCGCGTTTAGAGAAGTCACGATGGACAAATGAGGCGCTTGAAAGTACGTCGTGATAAATGAACAGCACGGGTAAACACTCAGTGGGTCATGTTGAGCGGGCTCTCGCTCTCACTGAGGCCTCGATGCTTCACCCATTAAAGCGCTCTGCGCTGACTCATGGATCACTCATGGCTAAATTATAGGTTTGCCTTTGCTTATACAGTGGATGGAGAAATGAATGATGTAGCAAGCCGCAGTTAAGGCGTTTTTTACCGATGATCCGTTTACAGCTTAATATGCTTTTCACATTAGAACATGAAAAGTTGCTCCATTGCAAAGCCGAGGGATAAAAGCCTCGCTGTGTGTACGTTACTGCGCATAGAGTGATATATGAAATCTAGAACTGCTGCGTCTGAGATCCAAGTTTTGTGTGGCAGGTTTGTAAAAGTAAATATGTCAGAATTTCTCTTCATTAAGCTCAACAAGTGCGCACATGATGGATGAACACATCGTGAAGAATCAAATGTTTAACTGGATTCTACACGGCTCCTCCAGACTGTGGCCTGTGTCGTATAATCAGTGGTGATGCAGTTGAAGATGTTTGAAGAGAAACTCCGCCGACACTGTCCTAGTCGTATAACAAGTTCATTGCAAAAAGTTCGGCATCGTAACAAGTAAAACGTTACTTGGAGAGCTCCTGGCCGAATGATGAGACTCTCGATCCACGCAGGACAAACGCTTATACAGGTAGTTTAAGCCCCCAAACCAAACCTATGGCACCTGACTCCTCATCGATCCATCTATCTTTGTTCTAACTAAACATGTAGCAGTGGCATCAGGTCGGCGGCCCTCTGGCTCTCCTGTCCTAATAACCTCTGACCTAGGAATGGTCAAGGTAACAGCCCATGACGAAACAAATATCTTCAAATAAACCACATGTCTACATCAGCATCAGCATCAGTATGTGACTATGCACCTATGTGCAGACACCTCACCTGTGCATGTAAATGAAACATGCAAGCGCGTGCAGGTTACTGGTTATTCGTAATGTGCGTTATATTCCATTCAAGTCAAGTCAGCGTAGTTCAGGCCTCATTGATTACTGTGTGAAGAACAACCACAGTTTGTCTTATTATGGAATAAACTAATGATCGAAAAGGACAGCACGAGTACGTCAGGACAGCTGACATGTCAAACATGCTGTGCATTGCAAATGACACACCTTAAACTCCTGAAAACAATCCAAAGGTTTGATTTTTGGTTCCTACAAAAATCAAGAAAGGTCGGTAAAATCCAAGTTTCCAGTAAAATGTTTCAGGTTGTTTCAGTGCAAGCACCTAAAATCAGAGTTAATGTCGTTGTTGCAACAGGACAGATTAACTCCACTTTTAATCTTATATTTCTAGGACTCTCTGTACAGTTATGTTGTTTTGAAGAACCCCCCCTAAGCACAAATGCATGTGATGAACATGGGAGTGTGATTATTGTAAGAGCAGCGCTCGGCGGGGGCAGGGGGCAGGGAGCAGGGTCTGAGGGGGGTTTACATTCTTGGGGTATTGCATTTTGCAGCACTTATGCTCCCTCAACAATGTCGTGCCTCATCGGGGGCCACAATCCTCAGCGACCACAGGGCTGAACGGGGGCGACAGCTGCCAAGCCAGAAAAACAACGGACGCCATTTTACTCCACGAGAAGAAGCCATGAGAAATTCCTGGAATGGCCGTGATTGTAATGTGGTGCTATAAGGTTACATAACGAGGGCGCTTCATAAACATAATCTCTGCTTCCTTTTTGCTTCCTCCTCCCTCGATTTCACCTTCTCATCTCCTGCCCGTCGACAGGCTCGCGTTCTCACAGCGTTGGATTTATTTCCCCCCCTCTGTCTTTTACATATTTCACATTATGAATTTGGATTTACACAACTGTGCTTACACAGCTGTTTGATTGCAGTTGTGATTTTTCTTAGGCCCGAGCCATGAAACAGTAAATATCTATAATCCAGTGTTCCAGGACTGAATGAGGATTTCTGACTGTAGTTTATAGACAAATGATTTCTGGATTATTTTATGTGGCTGTTTATCTTGTGCCACCATGAAACAACAAATTGTAAATCTCAGAAAAGATTTGTGTTCTGCCTGTGATGGAGTCGCTGTTATTGGCCTCCAGTGAAGTAAACGCTTTTCTGTTATAACTGAGTTTAACGTCAGAAGCAGCAGCGAGTGCTGACATATTGTCTCTTTCAGTCCGTACAGTAGCTGGATGCCTCGCTGCCACAGCGCTGTGTCCCATTTGTTCCAGTTGCCACATGGCGACAGAGACGTCTGTAAAGCTGCTGACAGAAGACCGCCGTCATTTTTAAACTAGGAAAGTTTCACGTTTGTAAAAACACGAGAAGCATCTTGGAGTTCTCTTGTAATGCGTCCATTGACGTGCATTAATCAAAGAAACGTCCGTTTGTGGACTTACAGCAGCGTTGACCACCTGCACCCATGTCATGGATGTGTCAGAGCTTCCACCAGCGCCACCTCCTGGGTTATCACTTTCTGTCTGACCAGACAAACGCTGGTTTGAAGAGGTTTGGTTCATAAGAATGAGTCAGTTTTATCTCAGACTGTCCCCCATTTAGTTTATTAAGTATTCATCACATTGGTCTTTAGGGGACTGAAAAGTTTTCGGCATTCAGAGAAAGATTCCCATAAAGGTTCCTGAGCCCCGCGCTGAAGACCCAGCAGAGTTTCTTCAGATTTCACAATTTTGTCCGTCCATGAGAAAACAGCTTTTTGTTTCTGTCTCGGATGTAAACATGAAGTCTTGTAGAGGTCATTAGACCCTGAACTCATGTCTCCGGTTTACACAACATGTCATGGTTACATCCAGTAAAAAACATAAGTCATAACGGTCATGTATCAAATTTTTTGGTCTCAGGACGTCAAACTACAAAAACAAAAAGTATCAAAAACCTCCAGTTGAGTCCAACACTCTCTCCTCCCATCCAGCTTGGTACATTGTACCGAAAACCACTTGACCAACAGTGTTGACAGCATGAAATAACAATCATGTAACCGTGCACTTTTTCCACAACAGTTGGAACTACGGTTTATATCCGCGCTCCATAAACAAGCAAGCCCGGCCTGGACACAGATTTGTTTATGGTGCACTCGTCGTCCTCTTTGGCCCGGCTCCTCTCCCTCGTCTTTGTTTCTTGGAGTACTTGGAGTGGGTGTTGTATGAAAAGGCCTATTTAAAAAGGACCTGAGGGACCCTCGGCTCTCCCCAACAGCTGCCCAGCTGTGCCCCTTGTCGCCCGCCCCCCCACCACCAACCCCACCACCTCCACCCCTCAAACCAAAGCCTTGACATCACAGCAGAAACGCGTACACCAGCGCCAGCAGCTACCGTACAGCTGTAATGAAGGGAGGTTCTCAGGGTGATGCGAGGGTCAGTTTTCAATCTGTGTGAGGTTATCAGCTCCGTCTCATAAAAATACACTTGGACACTTTCTGTCTGCTGCTGGAAATAAAATAAAAAATCCCTTTGAATGTGATGCAATGAGTAATGAATGTTAAAAATCTGCAGACTGCATCTCAGAGCAGAAAGATTAACATTGATTTAATACCACTCTCCCTCTCTCCCTGCATGCATTGTGTCACCCCTCCTGCCTCACCCCAGAGATCCTCCCCCATCCCCTTTTCCCCTCAGGCAGGAGCGGCAGATGAAAGGAGTCCGAGCGAGCATGAAAGCCAGCGTCTTGGCAGTCAACTTGACCTCCAGGCTTTTCTCCTCTCCTGCGTTTTTTTTAATCCGTACCCTCCCTCCACCCATTCACCTGTAAAGCCCTCCACCTCTCCTCTCTGATGCCTGTCGGCTGCTCCAACAATCCTGAAGAACCTCAATGTCCGTGGGTGGGATTGAGACGTTTGAAGGAGGGTGATCAAGACTTCAACAACCCATTATTCCTTGTTTTGGCACCAGAGGCAGAGCCTTTAAAATCTGCCTGTAGAGGCCAGGTTTTATTTTTTAAAGCACAGCACGGGGAATGTGAAAGTGTCCCGGTTAGTCTCACCTCATGTTAGCACTCATCCTTTTGCTGAGAGAGGATCAGGGAATGAAGATTAGTGTCTGAGGGAAACTTGCTGATCTGGGGCGGTTTCCTTTGGACACACCGTGAACGGCAGCGTGCAGAGTAAGCATGAACTCACTGTGTGCAGGTGTGAGTGTTACCAAAGGTGAATGATGGAGAGCTTATTTATGGATATGAAACGGGGCCAGACGCTGTCTAACAATAAGATCAGTTTCACAGCATCAACATTCATGCAGAGATGCTGCCAGCATCACAAAGCTCCGTTATCAGTACATTTAGGAGAAGTATCGTTAGTTTAATTTTGTTTCATGCCGATAGTCTCAAGATCAGAGTGTTTCTTCTTTTCCAAAGAGTCCACGATGAAAACAAGATTTGAAGATTTAAAAAAAACAGCAAGAGAAGATACCAGAATTATTATTAATACTTATGCTGGAGGTTTGTTAGAATAATGCAAATTACAGCAGGTGACGTTAGAGAAGCTGAGAATTCTCTTTATGTTTTGGTGCGTTAATGGTTTAATTTGCTCCTCGTGTGAGTCATCGTGAGGAATTATTTTAACATAATTTTTCTAAGATTATGGGAGCATTATAGGAAGCAGAGAGAGTGACACGCAGTAAATTGGTGGACAAGATGCGGGAATAGAACCGGGGGCCAGCTGCAGCAAGGACTATAGCCTCCACACACGGGCGGCTGCTTAACCCACTACGCTACCGACCACCCCAATTTTAACGTCTTTTATCTCATTGCCCACGACCAAACAGCCAGACAACAACATCAATAGACAAATACTTCATTTACGAGTTGGTGGAAACCAAAGCAGAGCTGAAAGGAGACTGAATATTAAACACGTTCAGTCAGAATCATTGCTAAAGTGTCTCCTGGATGAACAGCAGCTTTTATAAAGTAGGTGAGGTCAGTGTTTGCTGTACCATGTGGTTCAAAAAGAAAGGGTGTCTTATATTTATAATAATCTGAACAAAAAAATAAAGTCCTTGACTTTGAGACAAAGGCATTGCCATGTGAGAACAGATGCTGAACTTTAAAGGGGGAAGAAATAACTGATGAACTCAAACATCCCATCCCTACAAAGCACCTGTCAGGCCTGCTGGTTGCTAGGCAACAGCTCCCTTCTCTCTCTCCTCCACTTCTTTATTCTGATAGTCCGTTTGGTTTTTTGCTGCACACACCCTGAAAAACTCGGCGTTCTGCTTAGCAGAGAGGTTTTTATTACCTCGGGGATGCGGATCGTTTTACCACAGCGAGACGGGGAGCTGCTGTTTGCTGCCGTGGTGTGGACAGGTTTAGCGCTGAGGATAACTAGGTTTGGGAGCAGCTCCGTCTCGCTCTCCCCTCCGCTTCCTTTCATAGAGATGAACAGCAAGGCGCTAACAGCCATAGGAAATCAGGCATGGAATTATTCAAAAAGCAATTCAGTCCAAACAGTGGGGAGGATGGGGAGCAGGCCTTTCACTGAAGGAGGCACCTACTGGAAAAAACACCCCCCTCTTCATTTCACCCTGTGAGTGATTAAATGTTGGAGCAACAAGCTCGAACTGTCTGTGACTTTACAGCACATCATTCACTCTGTTAACAAGCAATCATAACAGAACACATGCAGTAAGCTCCGACCAAACCGAGGTCAGATCTCCAGCTTTTTATCTAAACCTTCTTTAAAAAGATCAGCGTGTATTAAACTGAAGCTGCAGACTCATTAAGTTAATCAGCTCTCATCAGCTCGTCTTTGAAGAGCAGATTTAATGTAATAAAACGAGGTTTGTTTGTGCATTTATCTGTGAAGCCCTCCAACTGAACTCTAACAGGAAGGTTAAACAACAGGCTGGCAGTCAGATAAGAGCCGCAGTAACTGGAGACGTCCGTGGCGATCTGACGAGGCTTAGAGGGGCAGAGAGCCGCCTTTATGCACTCTGCATCGACTCTGCACGATGAGCCAACGAGGAACAGCTGAGCAGACAGCCGCTCACAGGCTGATCAGCTGATGGGAGGCAGGTGTGCAGGAGCCAAAGCCTCCGAGCCAGTTTGAACACAATACGTTACGTGCTGCTATGCATAATGAACTTTAAGCAAACTCTGGTACGACACATACAGCAGCAGATAAAAGTTAATTATTATATAAGTTCTGCAGATTAAATAAAATAATCGATCAGGTGAGTTGACAGCAGGATCTATTCTTCATTATTAGTTTATTGTGATTAATCTGAGGTAAACAAATATATAGAAGTAATATAACCTCTGCAAACTAAAAACACAGTGAAGACGTCGGTGACAACTTTCCAAACACATCCCGTCTCCAAACATGCTTCTATACTTCTCGTTTAGGATATATCAAATATGTTGCGGCAGGAATGTAATTATCTTATTTATTATGGAATTATTGCCTGGATGTGACAAATATTGAAAAATTGTGTCTCGTGCTTGAGTCACTTTCAGTTTTCTTTAATTTACATCAGTGTGTGTTGATGAAATGTAGAATTCATGTGGCGTTACGTTTCCTGCAGAACACCAGCTGTTATTCATGCAGATTTTTAATGATTTAGCATCAACTAAAGCAGCTTTAAACTTTGACAGGAAAGTGCAGACGCACATCCTGAACGTACACATGTCCAGAGACGGCTCCGGCATGTGTCAGGATCTCCATCCATCCATCTTCCATAATCCTGAAATGCCTGGAGAGAACCGAGCCTAAAACCAGGAACCTTCTTCCTGTTACATGACCGAGTTGTCTTTAGTTTGTATATTTCGTACAAAGCTCAACTTTAGGTCCAAAACAGCAGCACACAGACGAGAGCGTTGCAGTGAGAAGCT
Source organism: Collichthys lucidus (assembly GCA_004119915.2). NCBI lineage: Eukaryota > Metazoa > Chordata > Actinopteri > Sciaenidae > Collichthys > Collichthys lucidus. Next base: position 30,825,635 of record CM014095.1, read on the forward strand.
TCCAGCGACTGCTACAGTTGCTCACGTGTCATCACGCGTCTTGTACCGTGTATCTCATGTTTGTTACTAATGGCTGTATTCCTGCAAACTGCAGATAGACTCAAATTTCTGTTTCTGGAAATGTGACCTCATCCCTGCTGGTTTTTGAGCCAGAAATGTTTTTGTCTGACTCGACTAATACCCTAATGTTGTCTAAAGCCTGGTGACTTTCTTTCAACTGCCAGTTTTTTATTAATCCTTACCACAAGATTTGAAACTAGTTTCAGTGTTTATACAGCCAGGAATGGAAAAACACTCCAGAAATCTGAAATATGTCATTTTCTTCCCAGACACGAATTTTAAATAAAAAGCAAATTGCCGAGGGAGACGACGCTTTGTAGGAGAAACAAATGATGCAACACAGGAAAGCAGCTACGCAACATTTGGTGTTCGCTCTTCTGCTGATAAACAAAAGCAGGAAGGACAAACACCATAACATAATCACTCTCAAAGATTTTCTGCATCAGTTAAGCTAAAAGCTCCAGATGCCGACATGACGGGGACCCAGATTAAAGGTGGAGCAGGTGGTGCAGGTTTGTTGATGTAGGAGCGAGGACGTCTGGAGGAAGGTTCCAGATGTGATGATGGTTCAACAGTCGAACGAGAGGAAAAAAAGAAGAGAAGCAGAAAAACAACAAGCAGAGGAAGAAAAGAAAGAGGTGATGAGAGAGGAGGAGGAGGAGAGGAAACCTGTGTGTGATAAACTCTCTTCAGTTTGTGTGTGTCCGGATCTACAGTGAATCCTCCAAACTTTCTTCATCTCACATATAAAAATATATTCCTCTCGTCTCGCTCTTCTTCCTGCTTTCATCTCTACACGTCCTTCTTTGTCCCTTTCTTCTTCTTCACAGTCCTCACCTGTCGTCTCAGTCTTTCTTGTCCTCTCTCTACCTTCCTGGTTTTTCTTTGATCCAGACTTTATGTCTTAACAACTATTGGACAGGTGTTCATCAGATTGGATGAATCGACATGACTTCTCTTCCAGTGCAGGTCAGTGATTCATGTTTTCATATTTCAGCTGATGAAGATGGATCTACAGGTGTTCATGCAGACGATGAACCTCAATGGCTGCAGACTTTCCTCCTCCTTTCTTTATTATTTCTTCATTCTTTCACTCCACACTCTGCCCCTCCTCCTCCTCCTCCTCCTCCTCCTCTCTCGTCGTCTTCATCTCGTCCTTTCTTTTCTTTCACCATCATCTTGTCTCTTCTCTTCTTGCCGTATATCTAAACTCCTCTTCTCCTTCAGCTTTCCGTCTTTTGTCTGTTTTGACATCCTTCTAATTCCTCTCCCTCCTCCCTCTCTCTCTTTCCGTCCTTCCTCTCCTCTTCCTCCCTCACATCCTCTTCGTCTTCTCTACTTATTTCTCTGTGCACTGCTGCCTCCAGGAAGTGCCTTGTCAATAGGAACTATTGAGCGTGGCCGGCCCCGGCCCAGTTGGGTCTCTCTCGGCCCGTCAACAGTTGTCTTGGAGAGGGACAGCGGCGGCCAGAGCTGGCGGTCCTCCCGCTGCGCTCCTTTGACCCGGCCCGGGCCTGAAGCTGCTGGGCTGCCCGGGCTTCCAGACCAAACAAGCCGGTCCAGAGCCAGCAGTGGTGGTGGTGCTGGTGGAGGATGTGTACGAGTGTGTGTGTGTGTGTGTGTGTGTGTGTGTGTGTGTGTGTGGGCTGTTTAGCTGTCTGGCTGAGCTCAGTGTCACAGCACAATGAATCGTCTGGCTCGGTCTGACCAACATTTCTGCGATTCCTGGCATCATTCTTGACACGATGGGGACAAACAGAAAAAAATTGTTTGTTATATACACAAGTGCAGAGATTCTTTGAATGGCTGCAAAGAGCGTCAGGAGGCAGAATGTGGAAAATATTAAAGGGGAAAGAAAAAGACAGTTGAAGCCAAATAAAACAATCTAATACATGGTATGGAAAATATAAAACACCGTGTGCACAATGAGCCGTGTGTCATGCAGCGTTCACCAAATATAGATGCAGACACATCTGAATGAGGCTGCACTTTAATCTCAGCCCGCTTTGTTCAAGCACAAAAAGAAAAGAAAACATATCACCCTCCTCCTCCTCCTCCTTCTTGCTATAATTACACATTGCATATACAGTGTATGTATGTACTGTCTGGCTTCAGCCCTCTGTGACCCTGAATAGAATAAACAGAAGGATGGATGCACAGATCTACTATGTAATTATACTAATCAGTCACAGCCTCTGTTTCTGAGAGCTCAGAAATATGAGATTTATGTGATTTTATTTTGCTCTGCTTTTTAAACGCCACACAAAGACACAGTCTATCTGTGCATGTGCACGCAGCCCTGCAGTTACACCATATAGAAACTATGTTCGCAGCCGCAGTCTGTGGCCTCGTCTCCGAAGAGGAGAGGAGAGAGAGATCTCTGTGATTTTTATTTGGCTCCTCTTTGGCGTGATGTAGGAAAACACACTGCAACTGTATGGGTGCATGTGATACTATAATTACACAATGTACATACTACAGTATGTAATTATACTTTAAACCACAGACTGTGGTTTCTTTCAACAAGGGAGGCTGTTGTTGAGAAAAAAGGGAAAAAGTACGAGTGCTTTTCTTTTTGCTTTTCTCTGCCATGCAGCTGCAGAGGGACGAGACAAGTTTACTACCAATGCTAACATGTCAGTTAGAAGCTGAATATCTGCATGTATGTATTTATGCAGAGGGTCGGCCTCTGTGGCTCGCTTCAGGATGTTTGGACCTTCCTGGGAACGTGGAGCTCATGCAGCTGTGATGCACTGGAGGTAAATGTGACAGCCTGACTTTGTTGTCAAAGAACAAAGATGCTTTGCATTATATACATGTAGAAAACCACACTGTGAATGTGAGCGTATAATAACCATGTATACATGTACTCTATGATTATACACACCACAGTTGTCTCTGTTGTTTACAGAAAAAAGAAGCCCGGCTTTTCTTTCAGGCTCTGCTCACGCTCATGTTGTAGGAGAGTGTGTAACACTATACAGTATTTACACAGCGTGCTGTTGCGTGCTTTTATTTTGCAAGAACAAGAAGACTACAAACGTACGAGGGCACGTGAATCTGTGTTTGTTTACAGCAGGGGAAGCCTGTGATATCCGAACCAGAGAAAATCCATCCGCTGCTTTTGTTTGAACAAGAATGAAGACGCTCACTGTATCTGAGAGATCATGCACAGTGAGCCGGTCATTACCACAAAATAAACCCCGGCTTGACGGAACATTATCCTGCTTCTTATACAGATAATTACCAAAAAATAATAAAACATTGAAATGATCTTATTGCATCTGTTGTGTCCTCCAGGGTGACCTGACCTGTGTCCAGAGTGACTGCTGTAATCGACCAACACGATATCGAGGAAAACAAGAGCAGTGGAACGTATTTGAAACTTTTCCCTCTATAATCACAGAAACACTCTGAGTAAATAAAACCAACCAACCACAGTGGAGACACCTGCAGCCTGCGACCGAGGTGATGTAAGAAAAAACAAAACATGGAAAGTTTGAAACCGGCCGTAAATATGCCGCCGTGTAATCACTACGTATAAACACATGACGAGTATGAGTATATGTTTTATGGACTGTATGTACAATGATGCTAAATTACAGCCTCTGCGACTCAGACACGAGGAGATTACATGATTTTTGTAAATCTGTAGTTTTTTGTGTACGACTACTTCATATGGCCAAAAGTATGCGGACAGTTTTGTGTACTTTTCATGTAGATCTCCACTAACCCTCATCAGACTCAAACCGAGCTGGACGGAAGTCGCCAGCTTATCACATGACACACAAACATTCACACCTGTGGCCTACTCACCTGTTAAGTGCATGTGTTTGGAACCCATGCAGACTCTGTGAGAACCTGCAGACTCCCCGAGCTGAGGTCCAAACCAGAAACCTTCTCGCTGTGAGGTGCTAACCGCTGCTCCACCGTGCCATTTAAGATAGATCTCACTGCTGGAACACAGAATGATATTTTAAAGTATTTAACAGTGAACTTCCAACGCTCAGGGAACTGGTTCCTGTTTCAACATGACAGTGCCACCGTGCACAAAACCACGTCCGTGCAGAAATGGTTTTCCCGGTTTAGGTTGGAAGAACTTGACTGGTTTTTGCACCTGAACCCGGTCCAACACTGACTGCGAGCCAGAACCTTTATCAGGTCCAACATCAGTGTTGGACCTCACTGATGCTCTTGTGGCTGAACGCGAACGAATCCCCGCAGCCAGATTCCAAAATATGACGGAAAGCCTGAAACCAGAAAAGCTGAAGCTGGTTTAGCAGCAAATTAATGGTTTAGATTGTAAAACTCATGCGCCCATACGCATGGTCCGACACTTTTGGCCATGAAACGTAGACAGAATACTTCAGAATATTCTATCACTGTAAAATATCATCAGATAAATATCAAAAACTATAAATGTACTTGAATTTTCAGTCAGGATTTTCTCTACCTCGTGAAAAAGTCAAATATCATGTAATTTTTGCTCCTTTCTGACATTGTGTAAAAAAGAAGAAGCTTTAAATTACATAATTAGACATTAGACTAATCATAAACTGATAAATATTGGTGTATAAAAGCAGTTTGAAGTATAATAAATATAAAGTTACTTCAAACAAAGACAGATTCATGGGTTATTCTTCATCGTATATGTTCTGGGTGTTCATATCATATAGTCATATTTATGTGGGTAACTGTGACTGATAAAAATAATGAAAACAACTAAATAAATTATTTCTTTTCTTATAAATTTGACATTTTTCATGTTTTACTGCACTGTTCTTTCCTCCATCTGCTGAGATAATGGTAAAAACACTGTATTATATGTTAAATCATTTTCAGACCATAAAATCACTCCACTACATTTTGCCATCATTTTAATTGAACTCCCCTAACGGTGCTCGTGGTGATCCTAACACTGTAACTGCATATTGATTGCAGAGAACAATGCAGGCCTGAAGGGGCTTCTGTAGTCCGGCTCTTGACAAAGGGCCTCGCGCCGCTCAGAGACGGAGCACAGCGCCGCCGGACTGGCCCGTCACTGCACTGAGGAGCGTTTAATCTCCCTCACAGCTCATCCATCACACCCTGACAGCACAGAGACATGCACAGCGCGCCACACCGTAACCTGGTTAATCCAGTGTTATCAGTTTCTAGTAAATAAAACTGAGAGAGGCTCTCTGAGGGATTTTTCATTCACTTGCAGATTCAGCTTGATTTTAGTCAGCGTGCATAAATGTCATAACCCTGAATAACCTTGTCAAGCTCATAATTTAATTTTGGGTCGCAGGTAGATTTGGATGTCAATAAAACAGCATGGCACGTAAGCAGCACACCTCCGATCACTGCCGCCATGGGAATCCTCATTTATTTTCCCTGTAGGCCATCAGAGGAAGCCGAACCCTTTTTTATAAATGTTATGGGGCAGACTCGGAGTAGACGGAGGGAAACTGGATCCCACATTATCAAAGGTTCTGGCAGCTTGACCTGACTGATAGTTAAAGTATGAGCAGAACCGCGGTGCCTCTGTTTAGAGGTATTCATTCTTAACCTGCTGCATGAAGATGACGTTTTCCTCTCTGCTGCTCTCTGGCCTTACACATCCTGACGCTGCTGTAAAATCCTGAAGAGCAAAGATTTCATGTGATATAGAGAAAAACTCTTTATGCAAAACAAGATGTGTAGCAGGTGCAGAGCAGTAAACTTTCAGACATAAAGTGGCAGCACTACGCTCTGAAACACATTTTCAACGACTTGCACAGGTTGAACTTGTACGCTGAAACCAGCAGCGAGCTGAAACCAGCCCTGAGCTGAACCTAGCAGCGAGCTGAAACCAGCAGCGAGCTGAAACCAGCAGCGAGCTGAAACCAGCCCTGAGCTGAACCCAGCAGCGAGCTGAAACCAGCAGTGAGCTGAAACCAGCCCTGAGCTGAAACCAGCGGCGGGCTGAAACCAGCGGTGAGCTGAAACCAGCAGTGAGCTGAACCCAGCAGCGAGCTGAAACCAGCAGTGAGCTGAAACCAGCAGTGAGCTGAAACCAGCGGCGGGCTGAAACCAGCGGCGAGCTGAAACCAGCAGTGAGCTGAAACCAGCAGTGAGCTGAAACCAGCGGTGAGCTGAAACCAGCCCTGAGCTGAAACCAGCGGTGAGCTGAAACCAGCGGCGAGCTGAACCCAGCGGCGAGCTGAAACCAGCGGCGAGCTGAACCCAGCAGCGAGCTGAAACCACAAATCACATTCTGTCTGAAGGAGCCATAATAACTTAAAATCTAAGCTTGAAACAAGTCTGAGCTGACTCTATAATGCACAGAAATGAAACACGAAGATGCTTTCATGAAGTCGCACCTGTAGATGAATCTTTGCTACTGCTCAGCTGTGGTGGAAAAAGTACTCAGCTCTTTCACATAAGTGACAACAGCAACACAAAATCTTAATATACAGAATTCTACAATTCACTGAACTATACGTATTGATGCATTCATCCTGTAAATCTGCATCAAAAGGAAATACTCAAGTAAAGTACGAATCCTTCAGAATCGTACAGTACTCGAGTAAAGCTGCTGCTTCCCATTCTTCTCTGTATAAAATCTGAATGTGAAAGTGTGACCTGATCAGTCGAGGCTTCACGTTCGTACACCAGAGTGAAGACAGGAAAGAAAAAGAAGACATGCAAAGAGCTGATTTGCAAACTCGCACATGTTGAAAAATACATGAGGCGTGCAGCTATTTCACAGAATAAATAAGTGTGTTTCATCATGCTTACAGGATCCTGGCTGATGGCGGCACTGTGAGACTCCAGGAGGGGATGTGTTTTCATCCCGTTCTTTTATTGATCTGTTTGCGGGATGATATCTGATTTGACGCCCTCGGTCGAATAATTAGTCAAGTTTAATTTGGCCGTGATGCATACGTTTCCAAAAGAGATAAGAAAACATGAAAGTAGCATATAAAATATGAAAATCAAAACTTTTTGATAGTAATCAGAGCGAAACTAGGTCAGACTGTAGAAGTGGAGACGGACAACACGCTGTGAAGCATCAGCAGGACAGAAAGGAAAATCTGTGAGACGCTGACACTCAATATGTTTCCCTGACAACCTGTAGAGGCTGAAGCTGACCTCCTTCACTTAAATCATTAATCACATCAGACATTTTGAAGTTCTCCTGACTCTTCAGCCTTGTGGCTAATCTAAATATCTGATCATCATCAATCCTGCATAACTTTAAGCCTTAATATAACCTGAACAGGTGAGTTGTATATAAATTCACCCTCAGTACAGTTGTCATGAACGGGGAAATTAGCTACAGAGACCAAAACTGTTTTTTGTACCAGGCTGTAAACATGTTTATTTCTGCTGTGAAACATGGGGACTTATGGAGACTGACTCACTTCTTCTGGAGCCAGCCTCAGGTGGACGTTAGAGGAACTGCAGCTTGTGTCTTCACTTCACTTGCTTGGTCTGTGTGTCAGTGAACTGGTCTTTTACCGAGAAGTTATCGGAAACTGATGGATGCATGGTAATTCATATGAATAATTTGGACATTTGTTACCAGGTAAGCTCAAAATCATTAGAGAGTGAATAAGTCCAAAGTTTGACTTCTGTGTCTGACAGTCATTTTGATTTATTTTACATAATCAGTATTTTTATTTATAACTTATTTGTTCTAATTTTCGGCTCACAGAGTTTCTGGTGAAGATCTATGAAGACGATAAATCTGAACGACCTCAAACTTCATCATGGCCGTGATGTCGTGTCTGCTTTTCCACTCTTCACCTTCTCTCGGTGTCAAAAGTCCCACATGACAACCAGCTACGCCGAGGTCCTGCTATCTATAACCCGGTGACGCCGTCGTGCGTCAGCCTCTGTGAAAAATATCCTGAACTACCTGTTCACACCTTCTGTCCAACCCGACCCTGAGCACACGGGCCGGGCCGCATGAGCTCCTGTCTTGACGGTAGCAGCTAAGTTTCACAGGCCTGCTTTAAATTCCACAACGGCAGCATCGTGTTACCTCAGTGTCATCAGTCATGTTCATTTGTGGCTGACAGAAATGGGAGAAGGAAGTGTGTGTGTGTGTGTGTGTGTGTGTGTGTGTGTGTGTGTGTGAGCAGAAACACTCTGCAAGGTTAAACACAAGTGTGAAAAGACATAGAGATGCATTGTTGGTGAGCTGAGTTTGTCGTTGATGCTTCTTTCTACTTTCTAGGTCAGATGTGTGGTGAAAGGGAGATTTGTCGTCTCGGCGGGGCGACTGCAACTGGCTAAAGGTTAGAAAAATAAAAAGAGAGAGAGAGAGAGAGAGAGAGAGAGAGAGAGAGAGAGAGAGAGAGAGAGAGAGAGAGAGAGAGAGAGAGAGAGAGAGAGAGAGAGAGAGCTGTCTTTCTTTCTTTGTTGTTTACCTTGAACGTGAGATGGAGACAGTTTTCGCATGTGGAACGACTTTCCCCCCCCCGAGCCTAATGACGCCTAATTTCATGGCAAATAAACTAAACAATGATCCTTTGAGTCGGCGACGAGACAAAATCAAATTCTTTTCCAGTCAAAGTGCAGCTTAAATGTTCCTTTCTTATCGGCCGGGCGACCTGCGAGTGCACTCTGTTGTGATGTTGTTTTTCTATCCGGGTCTGTTTAGGGTCCGCTGGAGGTCACGCCAACACTCTGTGATTTATTTAATTATTAGCACGGCGGCTCCTGCAGAGCACACACAGTCAGCAGTTCGTTTAACGTGCTGAAAGTTGCTTTGACTCCTCAGACTTTTTCCAATTAACTGAGGACGGATGACGAATCTTTACAGTAATATATCACTATATGTTGTTGGTTAGTAACATGGACTGATTAATTCACAACGGCGCCCAGAAGTTAAAATTAGCCCCTCAATAAATCTGAACTTTTCCGACTTTAGTGCTGAAGTTAATTTTCTGCTTTAGTAGTGCACGTTCCCTAAACAGCAGTTTTACGTCACATTTGCAATTTGCAATTAATCAAAGCACAAATGAACTGACACACAGTGAGCACACGGCTCGCAGGTCTGCACCGCCGCGTGCAGCTCATCCTGCTTTTAGCTTTCAGGACTGGCAACATGTAACTTTTTTTTTTTTAAACGTTGGAGCAATCCCGTCGATGGAAATGTCATGTGATTTTAAGACGCGCCGCGCGCCGTGAGTTATGGTTTGTTTGCGTGACCTTTCTCTCTGTAAATCACTAAGAATACGACCAGAGGGGATTGTAAACCTGCCCCGTCCTCCCCGTCCTCCTTAAATCGTCCTGTAAAACACTACTGAACGCTCGGATACGGTGACCTACACCAACATTTTTCCCTCATGATTGCACATCATGGGTGAACATGTCAAAACAGCTCAGAGATGACTCTCAACAACCAGGGCCTTCCCGTCACCCTCTAATCCAGCAATTAGAGACAAGGCCAGAGAGATGGAACAGATGTTCCATAAATGGGGATGGCAGAGGGAGTTCTGGCCCCGTCGATGGTATTCCTAATCTCTCCGAGGAGGACGACCAAGCAGGGAAGGGAGCAGCCACCCTGCAGCAGCACACACACACAGGTCACACAGGACTCTTAGTAATTCATGGGGCTTGTTTTAGGCACCATCAGTTGTCAGACGGGTGGGGTTTGGTACTTCAAGTAAAGTGATCTGACAATCACCTTATACCTCAGGGGGTGCAGACATTAATTTCTGTAACTTTGCAAAATCTGACGAGCATGGCCAGAGGTGAGAGAGGAGGCAAAGACAGCAGGATGTGAAAGTTCTTTTAGTTCTTCATAATCATGTTTCTGATGTACAAAGCAGAAAACTGTCCAAAGACCATGACGGACTTTAAGTGTGCATAGTTATCTTCATTTATCTGCTGCATCCCAGCTGTTTGCATGTGTGATAAAGTCTGCTGCAGTGCTAGGACCCAAATGCAGACTTCAAGATGGGGGTAAAGAAGAATATTGAGGCAGGTGAAGGTGAAAACCAGACAAACAAATTCCAGAGGAGCACGCTCAGTTTCAGCGATCCGCGACACAGAGTTCAGAGGCACATCGCAACTTAACAATCTGGCAGGAACTTAAAGGTAACAGGCTGGTTAAGTGCTGCAGGCTGACGAGGGAAAATGGAAACAGGTGAGGGCAGGAAGGTGTGGCTGCATGGTCAAGAGGGCATCTGGTATACATATATATATTTTTATTTTTTTTGTATTTTATATTTGATATCAGCTGCTCCGGGACCAGGGGAATTTCGTTTCATCTCATGTTTACATGTGCTGTAATGACAATAAAACTCCTTGAATCCTTGATCAACCCAACATCACACCAAGCCAACCTTAAACGTGGAATCAACAGTACTAATATCTTTGTTAGACGTGATATTTGAAGGCTTCGGGTTTTTCTGCCACCTAGTGGTTCAAGAATCACTTAGAGCAGCTTTAAATTATAGATTCTGATGAGTCACTAACCAAAATGACAAAATAACGCCGCCCATACTTGTTACTCGTTATTGTGAGCGTATTTCCTTTAAAAACATGAAATTAATCGGAATGTTTTGGCATTAAAACAACTAAATGTAAATACAATACAAACCAGTAAATCGGCTTGTCCACCTGTTTTTCAGTTTTTTGTTGGATTCAGGTTTAAAACAGAAACGAGCTTGTCTGTTAGATGGAGTGAAACTGATTTTTACAGTCCAGACGCTTCTGCGTTCTGAAGTCGTGTCCAGCAGTTTGACAGTGTGTGCTGCTTTTGGCTGCAGAGTCAAACACTTTCATGTGTTAGAAGAACAAACGCTGTGAGATCAGTTACAGCAGTAAACCGCTGCGAACACAAAGGAGGAGTATCGTGAAATGTGTCCATGTTTTTATTTCATTGTTCATGTTTTCTTTGATTAATACGATAAAGTTATTTTACTCTTTGAGTATTTTGTCTCCTGTGAGCTGCAGCTGACGTCTTGTTGCCGCGGCGTTCCTTCACCTGTCAATCTAACAGTGTGGGCGGGACTGTGAAGTCTTTTCTCCTTAAATGGACTTCCTGTCGATGAGCTTCTATAGGTCTTTTCTTTGTTTTCCTGTTGTGCTCATAAATGATGATCATCTGTACGGTAACAAATCGCAATCACTCTGTTGCTTTTCTACTTTGAAAATGAAAAATAGTGCAAACCAATTGTTGAAGGATCCCGCTGTCAGATGGGCATCCACGACCTAAGCAAGCAAACAAACCCATGTTGGTCCCTAAACTATCATCAGGTCTATTCCTGCTGCTCAGTGGGACCGGCGTTCTCCAAGGAGCGCTGAAAACCGGATTGTTTTACACACACCTGTTCCTGAACGTCACTCGGCTACACGCCTGTCTCAGAGGGAGCGCAGTTAATCGCTGATTTGGCACACTTACAGTGACAACATACCAAGGTCCAGTTTCAGGAACTTAGTACGTACACACACACACACACACACACACACACACACACACACACACACACACACACACACACACACACACACACACACACACTCACACACACAGATGGACAGTGCTGCGTACAATCTCTAAACAGACACAGCTCTACACACAGTAAAACACACACTTTCACTGACACATGCATACACACACACATGCACACACACACACACACGCGCACACACACATGCACACACACTGGCAGTGCTGGCCGTGTAGCAGCAGACAGCGGAGCCTCATGATGAGGCGAACAGTCGAGCCGCTCTGCAGCCATCTTTGATTCTTTCCTGTGTTGACTCACCAGAAGAACTTCAGCCTGTGCAGCAACACGAGGCTCAAACGTGCAATTATTTTCAGTTGTGTGATAGTTTGTGTATCCTGGAACGCTCAAAGCTTTGTGGCTTTGCCTGAATGGGAAACAATTAAAGTGCTTCTTGGCAGCACATGAAGCCAGACGGTGATAAAAATGGCTTTTCAGCACGGACCGGGCCGCTCGGCTCGGCCCGTCTGCACTCAGGAGAATCTTCGAGAAAACTTTCTTCATTTTCTCTGCTCCTCCGTCTAACTCAGCAGGGTTTCTTTCAGTCAGTGTGCTGCTTAAAGAAAGACTGTCCCACTTCTGATAACCAGGCCGTGCCAAGCCAGCACGACAACTAACTGTACCAGGCTGTAAACATGTTTATTTCATTTGGACATTTGGACATGGGGACTTATGGAGACTGACTCAATGCTGGAGCCAGCCTCAGGTGGTTAGAAGAACTGCAGCTTGTTGCACTTTCCACTTGGTTTTTGTGTCAGATTCTGGAGGGGAGTTGGCCTCATCACTTTATAGACCTCCTCCTCTCCAGCTCCTCCTCCTCCTCTGGTAGGCCGGGCGAGAGGTGATTTAAAGGTTGTGTAGCAGCCTGGACAGGACTGCTTAGCAGAGAGGGGAGTGGGGAGCAGGAACGGGGGGAAAGGAGAGGGAGAAGAAATGGGAATGGGATGGAGAGAGGAGGAGGAGGAGGAGGAGGAGGAGGAGGAGGAGGAGGAGGAGGAGGAATGGAAAGCGTCCACCAGCGCAAACACCTCTGAAACAGAAACATCCATTTAGCAGCGAAAACAAGCCCCCCTCACAAGACCTCCGTGAATGGGCCACTTCAGCCGGCCGAGGAAGTTCCATCGAGGGGCAGGATGTTCCCCTCAGGACGCACTTGAGACGGGCTGAGGGCCAAAAGCCTGAATACATAGACCCCTCTCTCTCTCTCCCTCTGTCACCGTCCAGCTTTGCCCTCCCACCCGGGCCGAGTGGCTTCAGAACCCCCCCCCCCCAAAAAAAACCCTCCCCTCCCCGTCCTCCCCCGCCTGCCCCTTCCCCTCCTACCAGCCGTTTACTGAGCTGCAGCCAGCAAGGCGGCGAGGGAGGGCGTGGAACTGTACTCAGCAAACAAAGACAGAGGGGCAAAGACTTTCCGTGATTAAAGAGCAGTTAAGATGCTATGAGAGGCTAATTTGTTCACTGTGTGACAGAATCAACAGGAACTGGGAGCAGAAATCTGCTGCCTGCATTTCCTGCAGCCGTTTAAAAGAGAATACGGCTTTGATTTGGATTTACAGCTCGCTCACTGGTGTCAGCACAGGTTTAACTTCTCCCTCACTGCTTCCTTTATGCGTCCTGATGTCGTTAGAGTTTTTAAGTTTCGTTTTTTAAACGTCGGTTCTGTCTTGAATTAAATAAAACGTTCTCATGCACACAGTTAATCGGATCAGATGAAGAAATGTGATCATGTATTTAATGCACTGCGATCACAGTTCACATGCAGGTGGCCTGTCATTCTGCACACACACACACTTTATAACCCACTTCATCACGTGACTCAGTTATCGTCATGTGATGACACCTGGACGCAGTTAAAAGCTCTGAAAGCGATGAAGTGGACTCTCCTGAGCACAGAGTATTTTAGCCGTGGATGGTCTGATGGTATTTGCTCCAACATTTTGTTCCAGACTGAAATATCTCATCTCACATTTTAGTCTCTAGAAGATGAATCACCTGAGTTAACATTAATGAAACTTGGTACATAACTAACTGTGACCTTTGACCTGTGTCGACACCTCGAAACTTCCCCAGTAACACCTGAAGGTTTGATGATACCTGAACAGTCGTTACCCCATAAGATCCCTGTGAGTCAAACACAAACCAGCCAGAGCATCATGAAGGTTTAGTCCATGAACTGAACCTGGATCACGCTTCGTTTCAGAGACATTTCAGTTTGAATGGTTTGATCGTCGAGTTGAGCCACGATCTCAGCTTCTTTACCGCAGATCGCTGCGTTTTTTAAAAATCGGCCGTCTGCAGCACCGCGTTTGTTTCGAACGACAGGGAAAACCTGCTGCATTTGGTCGAATCGGGCCTGACATCATCCTCCGGAGTCACGAATTGTTCTGCAGACATGGAGCGTCGCTCAGGCCGCGGTGGCTCTCGCGTGTGCCGTCCAAAAAGCTTGTTTGTGTTCAGTGAAAACGACGGTAAGTCAGTTTGCAGAAGGATCTCTGTGACTGCGCTAACAAAGAGTTCAGACAAAACAAACTCAGACACTCTGCAAACAAATGGACTGTGCTGTGTGTTCTGCGGTAACATCTGAACCTCCGATCCGCTCACCATGAATCACAACGTCTGGTTTGTTTGACTTGTTTTTGCCACAGGACCTGTTTGTTTTCCCAAAAATATGCTCCCAGTGACAGAAACAGCAGTGACGAACGCTATTATAACATGTTTATTGAAAACCTTTTTGACAGCATAGTTTGTCAGGCACAGAGAGAGAGAGAGAGAGAGAGAGAGAGAGAGAGAGAGAGAGAGAGAGAGAGAGAGAGAGAGAGAGAGAGAGAGAGAGAGAGAGAGAGAGAGAGAGAGAGAGAGAGAGAGAGGTGAAATACTTGTTTGCCCGGAGGGGTTGTTGTGGTGGAATGTTACAGAGGATTCATGATCAAAACAGGTACATTGCAACAAACAAGCTATGAATTAAAAATAAAAAAAAACATCACATAATGCCAAATGGTTAGTTTCCACCGTTCTATGTTAGAAACATGAATACAGAGGGAGGACAAATAAATTATGTGGGATTGAAAAAACAAAACAAAAAAAACCTTTTGTGGAACGAAACGTGACGTAACGGAAAGAGAACCAAATAAACGGTAAATGAAGAGATTCGTTCGAAACAGCTCACAGCTACATAAAACTCTACCCATGTACATCAGCAACGTAAAAGCAAAACTATAAATTAATCTGGACTAAATGTCGGGTTAGAGCTGCGGCAGGAAAAATAAAAAACGGGATGAGAAAGCTGCGTGAAAACTAACCTGGATAAAACAAATGAAATAAATGTGGATTATTTGGAAGAGGCGGAGTGACACACACGGCTCCAGCTTCATCTTCACTCCTGATTCTTTTTGTCCAACAGAGAAACAGAATAAATTAGTCAGTCAGAGTAAAGACGACAGGTGGTTCAAGGCCGATGTGTGACTGTACATACAGTAAGAGTCCGTGCTGTTCATTCATCGATAGCAAAGAAAGCGTTTGTTTTCAACATCTGTCTGTGCAGCAGCTTTTAAAGGCCGGGGCTGATGATAATGTTCATTCCTGTGTTTCGGCTCCTCCCGAATGTTTTGCAGTTAATTAGTTGTGCATAACGAATGCTACACGAGCGAGTTAGCTCGCTGCAGTAACTGACGTGGCCCTTGGCAACGCTGGCCCTTAGCAACACTAGCCCCTCATATGTCAAGTCAACGGTTGCCGTGGGAAACGCCTCACAAGCTCGATGCCTTGCATCATTATTTCTTTACGTTGTGGCAAATTGGCACAATTAAAAGTTTTATAACTATTAGTGTTAGGTCAATACTAAAAAAAAGCTTAATTCTAGGCAAGTCCTGGTATTATAACAATCATATTTTGTCGATTATGTCTGTGCATGTTCAGATTTAACTGAGTTATGACTCAGGAAAGGAGCGATGCTTGGACACAACGTGTTTTTAATCTACGAGCTGACTGCACTCATCAGGCCACACTTTGCTTTTGTTGCCATAAACGAGACAGATATTAAAAACAACAACACATGATTTTTCGATCTAAGAGACAGAGGCTGTCGGTATCAGAGCAGAGAGCGAAGAGGATACAGAAGAAAAGGCGAGGGAGGGCATCCAAATAAAATAAAGGATAAATTAAGCCGGGGCGAATCAGTATCTGTTAAAATGACTACATCATCATCATCATCATCATCATCGTCATCATCATCTTGTGGCTCTTTAATGAAAACAACACTGAAAAGCAGATAGCTATGAATAAAAACTCTCACCATAGGGAAAGCTTTTACCCAGCATGGAAGAATAAATAAAACAGCATCCGTTTCATTAGATCCATCCAACCTTTACACAAGTGCCTTTCTGTCCGCCTCGTTCAAAAAAAAAATCAAAGTCGGGCTAATACGTACACATAGCCTGCTTCTAGTGAGAACTGCTGCTTTTTAAATTTTATTTTTGCACTTATACATTCAGAACGTGATCAGAATCAATCCATCAATCTCCTTTTTTGTTCGCTAAATTATTCCAGGCACTTCATCGGGGGCCGACTGAAAACAGAAATATCAATAAGTGTGTGTCACCTTTCACTTTACAGAGTTCGTGTGCACAAACCAATCACAGAGTTCATCATGTGGTGCTAAAAACACACAAAACTCTCCCAGTGTAGCAACAGAATTAAATACAAACGTTCACTCTTTAAGTACTTTAAATATCGGGGAGGTTTCTCTAAGTACTGACACAGTCTTGTTGGGTAGATACGACACATTTCCTCCACACAGATTCAGTTCACACGCTGGAGTAAGGCCATCGCACAGCAAAGTGTTAGCACGCTTTTCCATTTAGCAGCGAGCGAATCGCGTTTCCGAACTTTGCTAAGAACGGACTGTAAACATTTCAACCCTTTGCTCTTTTTTTTTAATCGGGGCTCAGCTGGAGAGACGACTGCATAAACGAAGGGGGAAATATCCGTGTGGCGATCCTGCACGTGCAGCCTTCACGCACCCGCCTACATTCGACAGTATTTGGTTCAGAGATCTGGAGAACTCGGTGAAAGAGACTTGTAAGACTAATTTGGCACTTTAAAAAAAAAAAGTTTTATTTTAGCACACTAAGCTTGAAGAAGGATCCACCACAGACTTCAGAGTCTCCTTTAACAAACCCATATATATATATATATACTGTATATATACTTTTTTTGCTGTGTGAGCTGTCAGCCTCACAGCATGCCTTCATTTATTTCAGTATTAATACTATAGAGCAGCGATAAAACCTCAAACGTCTGGGCAGTTTTTTTTGTTTTTTAGTAACACTCAAGCACAAAAAAGACATTGCAGCATTTCGGCCTTAAAGCTGAGTGTGCACACAGCTTGTTAGCATCGACCCTGTGACCTTTCTGTTACAATATAAGAGCCTTGACAGAGAACGCTTTAACACACCAGATAACCAGCTGATAGACTGTGTGACTGTGTTAACTTGCTCTTGTGCACTAGCTGACGATACTTTACATTGCATTGTGGGATTTGGAGTACAGTCGCGTACGTGCCATGGACATTTTCTGTTCCATCGTGGCCATTTTGGATGTTTGAAATGAATATTCTGCACATGCCGTGCATGTATGAAGTGTTTCATAGTGTGAAAGCATGAGGGGGGTGTTTCCTCGAACATGCTGCTGAGGTTCTCTGAAGGCGTTTTTATGATTCACAGCTCGTTGTTGTCGGTGTTCAACGTGTCTTTAAGTACTTCAGTTATACTAAAAGGCCTCTCTGGTACATATCAACCAAGCGCTGCCATTTTCTTGCCCAGCAAGAGTTAATCGTTGCTTTGATATTGCAAACGTCAACTTTTCAAACCAGAATTTGAACTCGGCGGATAAAACAAAAACGAAACAAAAAAAACGTCTGGCTCCTTTTTCTGAAGGAGCGTTCAGTTCACGCGTCCTCCTCACGCCGCGCTCTCTAAAAAAATCATCTCCGCGTCTGTCATACATTCTAATTTCTTGAAACTGTAAACGAACAAACGAACAAACGACAAAAAAGATGAATCAAAAACCGGAGGAGTCTGCCAGCTGTGAAAAATAACGTCGCAGTTCTGCTGTAAAATAAGTTACAAAAAAAAAATTGAAATAAAAATCTTTGCGTACAGTACTAAAATCCTAAACTAGACCTTTCGAACTTAAGAACCACATGTTAAGTCTATAAATATCTTTACAAATATACACGTTAATTATTCAAATAAACCTTTTTTTGATTAAATGATTTACACTTTCATGACAGTGTCTTCTAGATTGCAATGCTTCCATCCTAAAAACAATACTTTAAAAAATGTAATTTTTTGTCTTTTAAGTACATGGCTGTGGACAGCAATATGATACATATTTGCATTTATATATTTACAATAAATCATTTTCTAGATACATAAAAAAAAAAATCCCAACAACAACCTCTGAACCTTACTGTATTAATTATGAATGGCCCTGAAGCTTCGCCTCACGTCTGATGAGGAATTTGTTCCATGATTAACACAAAACTGTGTTTTTTGTTTGGGATGCGAAAAAAACGTGACGATGGCGTATGAATCATGAGAAAACACATATGCTCATGTTGATCCTCTCTGTTGTTGTTGAACGTCTCCTGTAAAAGCTGAGACAAGTTATCGTGTGTCTTCGGAAGAACGAGTCCCATCGTGGAGTTGATTCTGGTTTTGCTGGTATCTTGTCAGCGGATTTTTCTTGAAGATCTCGAGTGTTTATCGGGATCCTAAAGGTCCTCGCCTACTGGATCACCAACCAGTCACCGACCAATGCCCTTCATTCCCTCCACCCACGTCCCTTTTTTCAGTCTCAGGAGTTTTTTTTATCCCAGTAGGCACGGAATGGTTTCACCCCACAGATTGTCCGTAACAAAAGACTGGCCCAAGTACAAAAATATAATTTCATTTCTGAAAAGAACACAAACATGGTTCAACGGCAAAAAATAATCCTTCAATGTTTCAAGAGTCCCTTGGGAGGAGGAGGAAGAAAACTCAGTCAAAGAGGATTTTCGACCGAGACTTTAAGACGAATCGAAGAGCTGAAGCACTGTGGAAGTATTGCATGCAGACTTATTTCCATATCTTGAGGAGCTTGAGTCACTGAGAGGTGTATGTTAGTCACAGAAACTGTGAGGGGAGGGGGTGAAAGTCCGACCGACCCCCCGGTCGCCCTCCACAGTTCAGGTTTTATGTCCTAATAACCCCGTTACTGGGGAGCTGTTTGGGAAGACAGGGCTCGTCAGGCAGCGGGTCGTGGGCGAAAACCGAGTCGTCTCCTGAGGAGCAGGTGCTGTTGGAGTCCTGACAGGTGGGCGAGTACTGCTCGAAGGGCACCGCCAGGTCCAGGTACTCCTGTCAGCGGAGAGGTCAGAGGTTAAGAAAATCAAGTTTTACTGTATTTTTAGTTCTACTGTTATTATCATAGCTGAATGTTTCCATCTCACATAATTACGGTGGCCGGGAACCCTCAATGCTGCAAATAAAAGAAACGCTGCAAGCAAAAAGAAACAGCGCTGCAAATAAAAGAAACGCTGCAAACAAAAAGAAACAGCGCTACAAATAAAAGAAAAACAAAAAGAAACAGCGCTGCAAATAAAAGAAAAACAAAAAGAAACAGCGCTGCAAATAAAAGAAACGCTGCAAACAAAAAGAAACAGCGCTGCAAATAAAA
This sequence comes from Collichthys lucidus, assembly GCA_004119915.2. Taxonomy (NCBI): domain Eukaryota; kingdom Metazoa; phylum Chordata; class Actinopteri; family Sciaenidae; genus Collichthys; species Collichthys lucidus. The sequence continues at coordinate 30,844,900 of CM014095.1, forward strand.
GAAAAACAAAAAAAAACAGCGCTACAAATAAAAGAAACGCTGCAAACAAAAAGAAACAGCGTTGCAAATAAAAGAAACGCTGCAAACAAAAAGAAACAGCGCTACAAATAAAAGAAAAACAAAAAGAAACAGCGCTGCAAATAAAAGAAACGCTGCAAACAAAAAGAAACAGCGCTGCAAATAAAAGAAACGCTGCAAACAAAAAGAAACAGCGCGTTTCAATTAAGAGTTATTGATCTTTTTACCGAAGTGCAGTAGCCAATAGGGCACCTTTCTCTATCTCGTAATTACGATGTCAGGTGTCTAATTTATTTTTTTCAAGTGAATGCAATACGCTTCTGTACCCCAGTAATTCACTTCCGTTGTGGAGCAGCGCTGTTTCTTTTATTTGCAGCATTGAGGGTTCCCGGCCACCATACATAATGAACATTTTTAAATTTCAGTCGTACAAATAAACACAAACAACATTTTAAATAAATCCTGCATCCTCTTGTTATATGCTGAATATGTGACACAAACACATGATCTTTTCTCTTCCTGTAAAACATTAAAACATGTTCGATGGCTGCTAACGTCTCTTTCGTCCTCCAACTTCTGATCTAACAATGTGGGTGATTTAAATCCCACTTGTGACTGAACTCCATCCATTTATTCTGTTTCCCTCAGAGATGTGTCACATTACAGAAGATGAAGTCGCTGTAAGTGTCTGTGTTTTGTGAGTTACAGCGGTCCAACGTGGACCTAAAGCATCCTGATGTTTCCATATTATCAATGAGCAGCAGCTGTGCGGGGAGGGACTCACGTCGGTGGAGGTCATTGATAAAACCCGGTCGTGATCTTCTACCAGCTGTCTGAAGGTCGGCCTCTGTGATGGCACCGCATGCCAGCACTCCCTCATGATCATGTACCTGAAACAGCCACATGAAGGTCACTCTCAAATCAAAACCTACATTTGCAATAAATATCTTCAGATCTTCGATGGACTGTTTCCAGAGATTCGTACTGGTCTACTTGATCTGCAGCTGGACTGCGATGGTCTGTAATTAAAGTTAAATCGTTTCTGTTTTTTTCTTTTTAACCAGTTTTCATCTGTTGTGTTTCCAGCTGCAAGAAGACACTTCTGACCACAGGTTACAGTGAATGGAAGTCTTCAACAACCACAGAGAGGAGGAAGGAGGAAACCCAAAGGAGCATGTACGATAAGTTACAGTGTTTCCAATCAGATTTTCAGTATTTTTTAAAGTTCTAAATTAATGCCGATTGACTTTTTAATGATTTAATTCTATTTAACATTCACCAAACTTCAGTGACTACATCAATTTAAGGCCCTGGCTGCAGTACAGTGTAGGAATGTGTCACGGATGACACATTTAATTTATAAAAGTAACATTATGTATCATATTCTAATCAATAGGTCTACTGTCTTTTTACTTTTTTAACAAAACAAAGTATAATTGAACTGTGACTCGTGGAGACACCTACAGTTCATGGGTGCAGTTGGCAGGTTTGTCCATCCGATGTCCCTCCTTCAGCAGCTTAAAGAGTTCCTCTACCGGGATTCCTGGGTACGGCGAACCTCCCAGGGTGAAGATCTCCCACAACAACACCCCATAAGACCACCTGAACACACACACACACACACACACACACACAATGAATACATTAGAGGTCAAACACTCACGGCCTGAAGCAGCTCCACAGATAAACCAATGAGACCGGTTGGGGAAATATTACATATTGACCGTGTGTGCCGCAGCCGTTTTAAGAATCAATCTGACTTTCTTATTGTCGGGGTCAGTCAGTCGATCAACAACTCTTCCTTCGAGCCAAAACACAGACGAGTGAAGACAGAGGAGAGATTTAATCACACAGACAGACAGGACTTCCTCTGCAGCCTCGTTGTTTTAGGGCAGATTCACACATTGATGATTCAACCCAGTGATACAGATTTGTTATTTATTTTATTTTACAGACAATCTATCAAATCTGATCAATCTTTTCTGCACAAATGTATTAATCTTTAAATAAGTTTGTGCTTCCAAAGAAATCCGCCCTCTCTTCTTCTTTCTTTCTGTACCAGCAGCTCGCGTTTACTTCTCCTGCATTACCCCTAAGCGGCTAAACGAAGGAGGGTAATCAGATAATGGCGGTCTATAAGCCAGTGTACCATTGTTGGGCCGTTTGTCCGGTGAATCAGAATCAGACCCCTCCTCCTCCTCCCACTGCAGCGCTCAGCTGGCTTAATCTAATTATCCACGCTCCGGTCCAGAGGGCTGAAAAACAGCCGCTACTGGCTGAGCCGGCGAGTCCTCCGAGCAAACAGTGAAAACGTGAAAGGAGACTGTGAAAGAGAAACGTCTATATCCAGAGGGAGGGAACAGAGACAAACTGTTGTAGTGGAGTTCAGATCACAGTTTGTGTTCTGGACAGATTCAGGACGAGCAGCCGCACGCTCAGGCTCTTATTATTCAATGCTAGTCACAAAGACATTAGCTGGTTAATAGGAGGCAAACACCTGCAGCAATAAGAGCTGAAACGAATGTGAATGAAGTTTGAATTTAAAGAATACTGTTTTTTTTAAAGGCTAGCATCTTATTTATCTTCAGAATTTAACGTGTCGAACCAGCTCCTGCCTTAAAAATCCCACAAAGACTCATCGATCGTCGTATCCTATCGAAGTCGTCCCCGGTGATCAGGCCGAAGGTTCTCCTGACATGGCACCACCATCATCGAGTAACTAAAGACGGCAGCTAGCCTCCGTCTGTGGAGCAGCTCAGTCAGCCAATCGAATCAGCTGTATCACTGTAGTAATCGACTATAGTGAAGTTTGGCAGCCGATCCTGCTTCACGACATCGATGGATGTTTCCATCTTTGTTTGGACTTATCTGGATCTGGATGGTAAAAACATCTGGTTGAACTATATCACAACATATGTTCAAGCTGTGATGCACGGATAATAATGCCATATGCCATAATGCCATGTGGTGCCATAGTTTTAGAGCTTCCCTAAACCTCCCAGCATCGAGATCTATTGTTCTACTGATGCATTTATTCGTGGCGTGACTTTGGTTTTTACTCTGAACGGGTTAAAGTGTGCGGTCAGGTTTGTTCTTCACAGACTTCCTCACCTCCAGGTTGAGATCTAAATTTCTGAGCAGAACCTGTCACTTGTAATCACAGCATGATGTTGCAAATGACTCGCAGGCTGTTTGTGTGAATCGACACTGTGAAAGTTCAAAATGGCTCCCTGACTGTTCTCACCGCCTGTTCTGCTTTCAGAGCAGTAAATGTTTGGAAGGCTGCGCGAAGCGTCACGCCAACTGTGCAAAACTTTCCCTCAGATCCATCCCTTCTCTCGCTGTTTGCTTGTTTGACAGCGAGCGTGTGACAGGTTTGCTTTAATGTGTTTTCGTCTATCCCGGCGTAACATATATCAGTAAAAACCATCACAGGTCAAAAGTCAAAGTCCCCCCGGGTGTGGAGAGTAAACTGGCTGCAGAGCGACTACTGTATAAAGGGAGGAGGAGGTTTGGCGGGAGGATCGACTCTGTAATCCAGACCTGCTGAAATAACAGAGCAGGCTGATTCTCCTCTCGGCCCGTTCCCAGTCTAGTGTAATCACACGGCGAGCCAGTGTTGACAGGGGCCCGTGTTTGGCTTGGATGGCTGCGCTGGGGACACAGCGTCTGGCTGCAGCCGCCGGGGGTGGAGGGGGTGGAGGGAGGAGCAGTTTACAGATGGAGGGGCTTCAGCTACCACAACACAGATTGACTTTGTGACCTCCTTGTTTAAACCGGCCTTTCTTCTCCTGATCGCAGCCAACACAGGAGCAATCAGAGGTTGCGTTTATTTCCACTGCTTCATTTGCTATAGTTGTTGTGGCGAAGCTCCCGGAGGAAAACACCTTGTGATAAATCCACTGACCCTCTTATCTCTGTCTGTTCTGGGGCAGGTTGGATTTACGCTGATGAAACAAGTAAAATGTCGGAGCTCCGTTGTGTTTCTGTCTCTCTCTGATGTCGTGTCGGGAGATTAAAGAACAAACGCGGCGAGGAATGTGGAGCCGCTGATACACGAGGAGCTCGGGGTTATCAGGCGAGCGCAGACGACAGCGAGCGGGAGATGTTTGGTGAGGGAACGCCGAGATTCCATATTCGCACGCACAAACTCGAGCTTTTGATGCTAACGCGCTCGGTCACGATATTTCAACACCCGGATTCCTCCGCCGTGCAGCGGCTCCACATGAGTGCGCGGTTGGCATGCGACGGTCGGTTTGTGCAAACTCACACATCGCTCTGGTGCGTGTAGACCCGGTCGAACAGAGCCTCCGGAGCCATCCATTTCACGGGCAGACGACCCTGCAACAATAGAGACACAGCAGAACCGCTTCAGTCAGCGGAGCCGTTCTGTACAGAGCAGACAGCAAAGCATGGACACAAACACAGATCGCCCTGTCCTGCCATGACTGTCTCAACCACATCCACAAAGTATCAAGTCTATAATCTTCAAATACAGTTCTGAAAGTTTCATTACTGCAAGAAAAATCTATTAAAGATTCATCATATGGATGGTATAAGTATGAATCTTCTTCATTTTCACAGGTAAGAAACTCACTCGAGCAGAATATTTAATGTCCGTACATCCCTTCATGCAAGTCTGACATCATTAACCGACACAAAGACTCCTGACGGAGTGAGACTCACGTTCGTGGTCTTTTTGTAGTAGTCTATATTGTGCACGTCTCTGGCGAGACCGAAGTCGGCGATCTTCATAACGTTGTCCTCCGTCACGAGGACGTTCCTGGCAGCCAGGTCTCTGTGGATGCACTGAGGGAAGAAGCACAGACGCATCAAACACACGTCGACGCGATGCGCTGCACGTTCGTTTGCATTTTACACGGTGACCTTCACTCAAACTCTTGAAGCTCATTCTATCTCCTTATTGCAAACCATTGACCAACATTATAACTTGACTCCTGTTCACACTGAGGTGGTAAGTTTAAACATTTATTCAGCAGACAGTTCGCTGGCTGGTCTGAAATGCCCCAATTCATTCCCGTATTTTCTTAGGAAGTTTAGAAAGGTGAGCACTGGCCAGAGCATTCTTATCTTGGACGTCTTTTTATTTCCTTTGGGATAATAATTAAGTTTCTCCAGAATCACACATGCATCCGCACACAGAAGCGTTTTGAGCAGCAGCGACAGCGTCTCGGCGGCTGACCTTCTGCGAGGCGAGGTACTCCATGCCTCGGGCAACCTGGTAGGCGCAGGACACCAGATCTTTGAAGGTGAGCTGCTCGTCTGGGATTTTACAGGTGTCGAAGGAGTAGTCCATGCCCGGCGGCCGGCGCGCCCGCAGGTACTCCCTCAGGTTGCCTTTAGAGGCATATTCCACAAGGACATACAGAGGACCTGCACGCAACACAGAGCACACAGTCACTCTCACAGCACGTCGTTAATTATCATGCTAATCGTCTCCGTAATGAGCCGCGGCCTCACCGTCCTGCGTGCACGCTCCGAGCAGGTTGATAATGTTTTTGTGTTTTCCAATCATCTTCATCATCTCCATCTCTGACACCAGGTCCGACAAATCCTTATCCGTGGCATCGTCTGAGACAAACAAAACAGAACGAATCCGTGATGAAGCACAAAGATAAAAATACTTCAGTCTGAACACAGGACTGTAAATTATTTTGTGTACAGGAAAGCGGAAGGTATGTGGACAAAGAACGACAGATTGTTTCTGATTTCCTCCATGAATCACGGAGCAGCATACCATCACTGTCACTGTCAGGGCCGTGCATTCCTTCCTGCAGCGCAGCCACAGTCACTAACCTTTCAGCATTTTCACAGCGACAGTGAGCGGCTTGTTGGGCTTCTCCTTGTCGATGCCGACAGCCTCGGCCATCACCACCTGCCCGAAGCAGCCCTCGCCCAGAGGTTTACCCAGAGTCAGCCTGGAAACAAAAAGCAGGACAGTGTCAGAGCTTTGAATTTCTCTGCGAGCACTGTTAATTTCTCAGTTCTGAATGAGACTGATTTGACTGCCAAGTGCAATGAGCGTGGAGGAGGGTGTCGCGGTGACCTTGATGTATTGATGGCTCACATGTTTTTGCAGCACAGAACGGGTACAAGGACAACAAGCTCAGTATCTGTCAATTCTGAAATATGTTTCTTGGCAGCATAAAAAAAACAGGCCGCCGTGTTTTCTCCCTGACAGGTGATGAATTCAGATCTCAAAGAGATTTTTCGTTTCCTACCGTGTTCGAGGAAACTCCCATTTGGGGTCAGAGGGCAGCTCCAGCTCCGACACGTTGGCGAGCATCGGCCCGTCGCTGGACGACAAGCGGGCGATCCGGACCAGCGGGGTGTTGGAGTTCATGGAGGAGTTGGAATCCAAGGACACCTGCTTGGGTGCAAAAAACAAACTGTTATAGTCTCTGAAAAGGACGAGAGGATGTTTGAAACAAGCAGACAGAGAGAAGAGAGAGAGACGAGCGTGACCTTTGACCCAACAGCTGCCGGTCCACGCTCCATACTGTGATCTGCGCTCATCATAATTTTAAAAAATATCAATTTTATATTGAAAACTCTGACTGGAGCTGCTGTCAATGCCAGATCACTTAACTGTAAAAAGTCTGATTGATTTTAAAAATAAAAGACAAGGCCAATAAAACAGAAACTGAAACTGTGAATGGAATTAAAACAAAGATTTCCTCTGCAGAGAAACTGGAAGAACTTCACGTACAGAACATCCAGCTGACCCGAGTTAGTTTCTCGATGTAAAAACAACATCGGAGGACTGAATAAATGACTGAACAACTCGGATTGCTTTTTGGCAGTCACACATCTCAGGACCAACGTCAGAGCTCCGAGTTTCTCTGAAAAACAGCTCGACTTCTGACGCCAGCGGTGACTTTTACAAACAGCCGGCCTGTGGCTGTGCACAGGAGGAAGCAGGCGGTAACAAAGACAAATGAAGGAGGATGCAGAGGTGGCGAGCGCACGGCGAGGCGGGACGGACGTCTCGATCCATCAGCGAGTTCCATTCCCAGACCGGCGGTCCTGTCGCCGAGCCGCGGGCTCCACGTCCTCCCACCATTTATCTGACTGCTGCTTCTGATGAATCTGTTTGTGTCGCAGTCTGCCAGCTCAGGCCCTTCAGGTGGGGTCCTGAAACAAACATGTCCACTTACCAGACTTCCCTGCTCAACTCCTCCACTGGAGGAAAATGAGAAAAAACAGCCCTGACCACAATTTCAGAGGCACGAAAAGTAATATCTGATAGAACATGCCAGGGGTTTATGGGAGATTTACTGAGAGTTATGAAAACGAAAGGAGAGAAGCACGAGATTAGCTTTACAAAAACTAAGCAAAGATTAGAGAAAAATGCAATAAGATCTCTCTTTGTGTTCCTTATAAGAGCATTTATGTGAAAGTATTCAGAGGCTACAATTATCTTTCAAAGGACGAGCTTCAGACCTGATACAAGCCTGCTTTTATGCAACAATTAGAAAAAAGAGACATCATCCAGCTGAATCCCGACATCGGTGTGATTTGTTTTCCAAGAACTGAATTACGACTCTTGAGTCACAGTTTTCTTTTTCTAAAAATGCATCTTTTTGCATTTTTAGGATCACAACCCTTCAATTAGGAAGCTGAAAAGCTGGAGCTCGCACAGAACAACCACACGGCGGCCGCGTCCTGCAACACACCGGCGGGCGAGACGGATACCTCATCTACGTTTTAGACGTTGGGATGATCTCTGCGTCCACAGGCACAAGATGCAAGCCGTTCTGGGACCAGAAACCAAAAGAAAGAGAACAACACGGCACTGTGTGGTTTTTGTTTTCTGAAGATTATATAAGACAGAAGTAGTAAGAAGAGAAACAGAAGGTCTGGAGCTCAGAAAGAAGTCGTCTGAGGGAGAGGGCAAACTAATTAGTGTGGAGAGGGAAAACCTGCAAAGGAAAGGTTCTCTGGCCGGGTCTTCAGAAGACTTTTTCCCTCCTTGGACATGTCTGATCCTCATTCCTGTTTTGACTCAGACGTGTCCAGGTCCAGCCACTGATGGATGTTGACTCAACTTTTCTTTTTTTCCTGCCCGTCTAGCGAGCGCGACCCCCCCGAACAATCCTGCAAAGCCAAAGCTTCTCCTGAAAAACATCATTCCTACCATCAGCGGGACGGAGAATTAAACTGATTTCTTCATCTGACGAACCTGCAGGTGCAGAATTTAGTCGACGCTTCTACGTGTCGACCAGGATCCTCAGATCTGCGTCAAATTATCATCAGCTCTACAAACTCGAGGAAAATCTTTCCAGAGAAATTCAGCCTTCCTGATTTTTTTCATGCTCGGTTCAGTTTAGTCGGTTTCAAGCTGCAGCAAATATACAAACATGAAGTGGTTCAGTTCAGGAGCTACAGCTTCCATCCATCTATTGTCTGTGTCCTCATTAGAGGAGCTGGAGCCTCTCCCAGCTGACTTCCTGCCGCCCCTACATTAAACTCCTATTAGATGAGGAGATTGATACCTGTCCCTCCTGTTTCCAGTCTTTATGTTAAACTAGCTCCTGGCTCCAGCTTCCTATAGAATCTAGAAAGCAATTAAACAAATGCACATATTTCTATGTTCCTCTTAAATGAGTTTTCTCCTGCTCTGCATCCTGTCTGACCTCTCTCTGCTCTTGGACTCGAGGCTCGTCTTGAATGCGTCCTTGAGACACGATGACGTGAGGAGCTGTGCAGACTGCAGGCGGCGGCCGTGCAGCTGCTCCACTTCATGTTCCTCTCCAAACAGTTGAGGGGCGAGTGTGCGTTACACAGAGAGTGAAATCTAAGACTAACACTGACAGTCACAGGAGGGCATAAATATCCCCGCACTGACTGCGCTCCAAGATAAATGTGAACACATGTCACCAGCGCGATGCCGTCCAGCGTCCGCACAGCGTCATCCAAACAGCGGGGCGAGATGCACGGCAGATAGCCGCACAGTCACGTCTCTCAGCTCGCGTGAGTTCTGTCTCACTGTGGCACTGACGCAGAAAAATTGCACCATTTTTCCATGACTCTCCATAACTAATCCATGGTACTTCCTCGAGTTAATAATATTACTCCATCCATCCTCGACTGTTGAAGGTTGTTTTTCAGAAAGAGAAAACTGCTGCAATCAAAGTGTTGAACAAGTTCCTGATTCCTGGTTTTTGATCATTTATGATTTTTCCCAACTCTGCGGGGATGTGCGTCTGGAATACCTGCTGGAAAAGGTTTTCCAGGAATTCCAGGACTCTCAACAACCTGTAATGTCTCCAAAACCTCCTGATGAAGCCAAGTGAGTTCACTGAGATGTTGATGAATTAAGAAACACTGACAGAAGCACCACAGCGCCTTCGCTTTTTCCAACACGGTTTTATAGGAAAAAAAAAAACAGACTGTGACACGATTTCAACACGTTGGATGAGAATTATTATAAAATCTGAACTAAACAGACAGAGAGAGAAGAAAAGGGGGGAAAGTGTTTATACGAATCTTGTATCTACTTTCTGTTACCTGTCTCTTGAGGGGGAACTTTGACAGTTTCTGCACGGGCGGCGTCGGCAGCGTCTTCTGCGTGGTCATCCTCATGCGGCAGAGGACGACGATGACCACGGCGAGGATGAAGAGCACGCAGCCGGTCACGTAGATGAGGATGTCGGCGTAGTAGTCCTCCTTCTCCGGGCTCACTGCTTTAAGGAGGAGGCGACCACATGAGACAACAACATATTGAAATAATGATTTTTTCCACAACTAAATAATTAAAATGAAATATTGCTTTGCTCAGTAGCACGTGGCAGTTTTCAGAAGAACATCTATGGATCAAAACAGAACGTAGCTTTATCCTGCAGCAGGTAATTGCACCTGTGACATGCTTCTCCCCAGGGAGGTAATTATTGTGTTGAACAGCTCACACACAGAAACGTCTTTAAATTGCTTCGTAGCCTTGAGACATTTCAAACAGACGATCTGCTCTGATTAAAAAGCGTCTTTCCATGCAGGCCGGATTGCATGTTTGCTTCGTCCAATTAAAGGGGTGATAACAGCGCCGCCGCCGCGCACTTAAAGCGTGTTAACAAGTAGCAATCTACGATAATGTACCATAATTAGGTTTAAAAAAGAACGGCAAAGACCGTGCTGCAGAGCAAAACATGAGACAGAATCATGGTTTCATGGAGTGTAATGACATTTAAAGGGGAAAGAAAAGGACGATCAGAGTCCAGAGACCCAGAGAGAGAAGAGGAATATACCTGGAAGCACCGTCAGCCAGGCAGAGTGGTAAGTATAGCCGATAGAGTTCCCTGCCAGACAAGTGTACTCGCCCGCATCCTCAAAAGACACATTGGTCAAGAAGAGAACCTCTAGCTCCTTATCTGTGGTGTTAATACCAGCCGTCTGTGGAGGACGAGAAGGGGATGAGATGGAGGAGGGAGGAAAGAGAGAGAGAGAGAGAGAGAGGAGATATTGTGAGCCCAAAGCTTCTTAGAGGAAACACCAAATGTACCCTGAAGGAGAGGACAGGAGTGAGTGAGCTCTGGAGGACTCAGGACTGGTTTTATTCTGCTGACAGCGCCGCCACCAACACCTGGAAACACCCAAAGCTGCACCGTCACCACCACGCTGCAGAAGAAGCCGGTTTAATCTAAAAACAACCCTTTTTACACTGCAAAGAATTATTTCCTGTTACGTCCTCAAAGTTCTTGCTGTCAGATTCTTTAACTTTGAGCTCTCCGAGGGACAAAAATGATTTGATAAGATGAAGATCAGTTTTTGCAGTGGTCATTTTTTCAGGTTGTTTTTACGACACGTTTAAATTAAACCAGCGTAAAGTTTACCTGATGAAAGCAAAGACGATCCCTTCACCTTCACCTTCACGAGCGATCCTCTCAAAACATCTTTGAGCTTCACATGTGGAGCGTGGCATGTTTTTAAATGTTTCGTGGCCGTATGTCTCGACAGAAAGCTGCTTTTATATTTTCGGTGTGCCTCAAGGATCCGTTAGGGAACCGCTGCTTTTCTAAAATAAACTTGTTTTACCCTTGTTGTAGAAGATTGATTCATGAAGATTCACTAAACCAAGATAGAATTTAAGAAGTACATCATAAAGACAAGATTTATCCACTTTGCAGCACTGCTGAGATCTGTGGTTACATGTATGTATAATTTTGAAATTACTTAAAAAAGGGACGTCGCTGCACTTGTGGCTTTTCGCCTTTGACTAATGGTCGGTGTGATGACCAGTGGGGGAGTTTGTTTCAAACCCGCTGTCTGATGTGGCTTGGCGGGGGCGGGGGGGTGGCGTACTCTCCTTCCCCGAGGCCTCGGTAATGAACAGTGACATCCAGACCAGCCATGAATCAGAGTCCTGCTGCATGCGTTCATATGAAAGCACATTAATACAGCTGGAGAATGCACTCCCAGGGAAATCAATACCGGTCTGTGTGTGTGTGAGGTATTATTTGATCGGTGGGGGGTTTTACGTGTGTGTGTGTGTGTGTGTGTGTGTGTGTGTGTGTGTGTGTGTGTGTGTGAGAGATTTCAGAAGTCATTGCAGTAAATGAAGGTGTGAAATTGTGTTTGTTATTGATCAGGAAGGAAGACAAAGTGGCACCGGGCGATAAAATGGATGATAGCATTTAAATCCAAGCCGAGGGATGAGTGTGTGTGTGTGTGTGTGTGTGTGTGTGTGTGTGTGTGTGTGTGTGTGTGTGTGTGTTTGTGCGCGAGCCAGTGAGCCAATCAAACCAAAGAGAAACCAAGAGGAGCAGGAGGAGACGTGGCAGAGGATCAGGCGTCGCCCTGAGCTCAGGATTTACCTGCTCTGTGTACCTTAAGCCAGAAAGCGTTTTCCGACTTGCCTACAAAGTTGGAGGCTCGACACCAGTACTTCCCGGCGTCTCTCTCTGTCACGTTGGACAGTTTCAACTTACTGCTGGCCTCAGTGTGTTTACTGACAACACTCTGTGAAGGGAAAAGTGAGAGGCACAGTGAGGCCTTTACACACTCATACACACTGCGAGCAGACACACACACACACGGTTTGTGTTTCCAGTTTAGCATTCAGCTTTTACACATGAGCTTTAAAGCATTACAACGGCAGAGCTTTAATATTGCAAACACACACAGTAACACACACGCTGTCTGATGGGAGATTAAAGCCATTACAGTGTGTCAATCAGTGTGTGCACACACACACACACACACACACACACCGCTCGTGACAGGCTCGATGAATAATTAAACGGGCAAAGCGCATAAAGGAGAAAACAGATCATGTTTTATGATGATTGCTTAATGAACATCCCGGGCTCGGCTCCAGACGCCGCCTCCCTCTCCCTCCCCTCTCACGCCGGGGCGAGTCGCTCATCGTTAACTTTTTTTTTTTTTTCCAGGCATCAAAAGAGCGATTCAGGCAAGAAAAGAAAATCCTGCATGACCCCCCCACCCACCACCCACCACCCACAGCTGTATTTAACTCCTGCTATATGCCACACATGAGATGTCGCAGAGAGTCTGAATGAACTGTGGTGGAGCCAGAGAGAGAGAGAGCGAGAGGCACACACACATCTCAGTAAATACTGTTTCAATTATGTGGTAGTCGAAAATAGAGCATGGAGCCGCGGTCTGGGCTGAGAGGCTCGCCCCCCCCCCCCTCTCGCTCGCTTCGGTTGGCCTGTCTTTCTCCTCTTTCTCTTCATCTCTCCATCTTTACCCCTCTTTCTCTTTGCGTGTCGTCTCGTTCTCTCACTCCAGATCAGTTTAATGCAAGTGAAGGCCACGGCACGCAGAAGGTTAAATAAACCGAGGACGTCTTGTCATGAATCCATTGTTTTATTTAACTAGGACACAAAAAATAAAGTTTCATGGATGTTTGAGTGAATCAGCTTTGAAAGAGCTAGGCTAGCTGTCCCCTCTGCTTCCAGTCTTTATGCTAAGCTAAGAGCAGATCACAGCAGTGTCAGTCTTCTCAACAGTTTCCCCTGAGTCTGAACTTTCATGCCAACTGTTCACAGCATGAATATTCTTCTTTTTTTTAAATCTAATAAATGATTAGAACTGATCAGACGCCGGGTCCCTCCTGCAGGTTCATTAATTAAAGCTTCATCTGCAAAACAATGCAGCACTGATTGAAGTGAGAGTCTGAGGACGCTCCTCCACCTTCATGTCTTTATTTATTTGCTGAATGACGTAGAAATAAAAGAAGGAACAGATGAAGCCGGCGATGTTGCAGATTCCACGTCTGAAAATACTTTTTCTGTCTCCTGTCACTCTCTTTCTCTCTCGTCTCTTGTTTCAATTTCACCTCTTATTTCTTCCGTCTGCCTCCCTCGCTCCCCCTCCCACTCATTCTCTAAGTCTCTCTTTACCCACCACTCTGTCACACTCTCTCTCTCTCTCTCGCTCGCTCTCCCTGCTGACTTTGCCCTTCCTTGTGTTCCTCCACTCATTTTTTCCATGGCTTTTTTGGGTGCCTCTTCCCTCTCTTTCCTCTCTCCTCCTCCTCCTCCTCCTCAAACCACGCGACGCAGCACATCTGACGGCAGCGGCGGTTAACAGAGCCCGTCTCTCTCCCTGCGTTGCCGCCACCGCGGCAGTTAACTTAGTCCAAACCAGATGTTTGTTTTATTCCCTCGCTCTCTCTAGAGGCAGAAAAAAGAAAAAAAGGGAGAGGCCAAATAAGAAAGCAAACAGGCCTGCTCGCTGCTTTCGATGGGAGTCTTCCTCTCTTCACTCCAAATAAAAAAACACGCCTCACAGTGGGTTCAGGGTGTTGTCCTCCTCGGCGAGGAATGATTTCTATATTTTCTATTCCTGAACGCCAACGCAGCACGAGGAGACGGTGACACCTCCAGGAGATTCTCTTTAGCAGGAGCAAAGACGATCTGACGCCTTCCCGCTGCTCTTATTTAACCGTGATTTCATGAGGGAGTCTCTCTGCTTTTAAAGAGCGACCACGTGACACATGACAAACATCATTCCAGTCGGGCGAGACAGAAACAAAGCACATCATCGATTTAAGCTTCATCAAAGTTGCAGCAGGTTTTTTTAAAACACGACCTTTATGGTGGATTTATGTGTCCGTCAGGGTGCTGCTGGCTCATAAACCTGTTTTTGTTTATTTAGTCTTCTTATCTCTCAGAAAGCAAAATGAAGCCGTCCCTTCTTATCGTTATCTTCTGTTATTGGTGTGAAAGTTCAATAAATAAAGTTCAGGGAGAAATATATATATATATATATATACACGCATGCCGGCCAATAACTGATGAGATCAGCCTCGTGTTTCGTCATGTACAGATTGTTGATAGAGAAAACAACGTGGAGCCAAATGAAAAAACGCTCAGCGATTCATTTTCAGCAGCTAAAAGTAGCTTCAGCAATAAACCTGGAGGGTGTGACCTCGATGGAATAACCCGGGCGTGTGCTTCCAGCTAAAGACACCGGGCTGCTGCCTGACTGCTCAGGTGAACTACTCGTTAGTTGTCATTATCATTATCATCACATTTAGGTTGGCAAGTGATTTATACCGTTGGTATTTTGGGTCATGTGCAACACAAACCTATTGTCTGGTAAAATCCTAAACTCCATTTCAAAACAAGGAAGGAAAAATATATATAATATATAATAATATATATAATAATAATACAAAAATCCACCTTTAATTATGATTTAATTGACTTTAATCTACCTAGAATTAAGAACATGCTTCATCTCCGCAGCAGCACAGGTGTCACATATAGGAACAGGAAGCCCGGCTGTAATTCACACTGAAGTTATTTGCTTAATGAGTGTGTATTTATATAAGCTGCAGCACGTAGGAAGGTGCAGGTGAAGCTTTTCGTTTCCGTAATGAAGGTGCAGCGTTCGAGGAACGAGCTCGTCGATTACACGCCGCAGTGAAAAGAGCCCGCGGGCCCTGCGGTACCACCTACTGTAAAAACTCATTAAACAATACATTTAGGGGAAAATTATTAAAAATGATTAATTATTAATTATGAGTGAATTATCATAGGTCGAAGTCGACTCCAGGCTCGAGCTCGTTAGAGCGCCGGGCCGCAGACCCACCTTCAGGATGTTGACGTAGGGAACGCCGTCGGGGCTGTAGCGGCTGCCGTTCACCTCGATGTGTTTGAGCCACTGGATGTGCGGCTGCGCGTCGCTGTACACCTTACAGTGGAACTCCACGTCACTGCCCAGCACCACCGTCTGATTGGCCGGCAGCCCCGCCTGGAGGATGGGCCTGTGAGGGGAACGCTCTATAGAGGAGAAAACACGGGGTCAACCGCACGACAATGTGGAGGTGAGCTTCAAAAATGTTCCTTCAACAAGTCTTTGTTTTTGTAATGTTAATGAATTCATGGTTTACCGAGCACATCCAGCTGGTACGTGTGGGTGATGGCGCCGTACTTGTTCTGCACCACGCAGGTGTAGTTTCCCCGGTCCGACGGCACGGCGCTCTCCATCACCAGACTCCACTGCTGGTGTCGCAGCTGGAGGGAGGAAAGAGAGAAATGTTTGAAGAAACATCAGCTTGAGTTTGGAGCCTGACAGACGTCAATCAATGATAAGACGCAGAATGAAGTCAAGTATATGAAGAAGAACATTGTGGAAGCAAAGCAGACGCCTCACTAACAAAGACCTCCTCCCTCTGCTTTGAGATCCTCTGGTGTCACACATCACAGAGCGGCCGGGCTGGTAAACATGAGCGGTGCCGTGTGCAGTTCATGTTTACCGAGGTGCAAACATTTCTAACTTTAAACCTCCTTTTAATAATGGCACGCCGGTTGATGCGGAGCAGATGTGATCAGCAGAAAACAACAATGTGAAATGCTTTGACGGGAAACAGTTCTTGGTGCCCGCAGCCGTCGGATTAGTCGTCTGGTGCAGGTCATATTTTATACGAGATGTTTTTACACTGAGGATGACAGGAAGAAATGAGGCGGGACATGCCTAATAATTCTCAAGACGCGTGATTGCTTAACGAATCGCTAAACAATGATGGCAAGGGGATTAAAAACCGAGAGCCACAAAGCCCAAAATGTTTGAGCAATCAGTTCGACTAATTGAAGTAATGATACACAGAACATTTCATATGGGATCATTTTCATAAGAGCGCGCTCAGTGAAGTCTCTTAAAGGAATCTGCAGATTTTTCTTTTTTGCACCTCCTGAAATTGGTTCCACTCTGCCAGTCAAGAGCAATCCATCCCTGGAGAGTCGAAGGGTAAATTTTGCGTAGTAATTCAAAGCAGGTGTGGCTGCATGGCGGCGGCAGCAGACAGATACTAACTTGACAGATTCAGAAGCTGCTCGGAGGCTGAGCGAGCGGCCCGGCCCGGCGAGGCGAGAACAGAGAACCTGCTACGCATCGATAGGCAGAGTCTCCACGGGCCAACGGGGGACGACCTCCGCAGCTTAAGTGGAAACATGCGGCGCAGATGCCTCCGCCTCCGCCGCCGTGCGACATGCATGGAGCGAAGTGAAGGAGGTCAGAATTACTAAAGATGGGAGTGAGTGATGTCAACAAAGAGGCTTTTCAGGGTGGAACACTCAACATCACCTGCGTAGGAAAATGTGTCGACCCAGAGAGCGCTCAGTGTTTTCACAAACGTTTAACCCCACGCGATCGGCCGAGCGTGCCAGCCATTCACAGGACGTATAGAAACACAGATACACGCTCTCCTCCCCTCCTTCTCCTTCTGTCTTACAGTATACACTCCTCCACTCTCTCCCCTCTTGGAGGTGCATGCGGAAAATAATGTAGCAGTGTAAATATTATGCCTGTGTGTGCTTTTTTGCAGTTGCGTGGTAACATAGACCAGGCGGCCCGCTCGACGCTGGCAAATGGTTTTTCAGAGCCGGCTGGCTCCACCCCGTCTACCCCCTCTCAGAGCTAGAGGAGTCAAACTGAAGTCAATGGCTGCTCTCATGAGCAGATGAGTGACGCCTTCTGCTGCGGTCGCTGAGCCCAAAAGAGGAGGCAGGGAGGAGGGGGATGAAAAAAACACAGCGAGGGAAGCACGGGGAGGGAAGCTGAAAGGTGGTAAAATAAGAGCTGGAGTCGATGCACAGACGAGGCCAAGACCACCAACAGAAACTGCGATCAGAGTCTTATTCAGGTCTTCATTTCATAACAACTCAAAGCCTCAGAAGTAGCTTCTAAGCACCGCTGCTTCGAAGCACTTTCACTTCTCTTGTACTTTTGACCCCTCTGCATTTATCTGACAGCTGCAGTCACCGTGCACGTTCTGGTTTTCACATTCAGCTTCGGGCAGCCATGGCTGCCGTCAAGGAAAAAGTCTTGCACGTTGCCACTCGGGGCTTAACTTCAGCTCCATAAAACACAAATGTTTGACACAATCTGTAGAGTGGCATGTAATCCTTTAATTTAATCTGACAGCATGAAAATCGCCCAAAAAACTGGAGATACAAGATTTATAGCCTAGTTTTTATCTCCACATTCTGAATATATATCACCAGTCCACGGCGTTCACTCGAGGGGAAGTTCGGAAAAGGGGAGACCTTCAAAATAAGAGCTTCTCGGAAACACAGTATACTTTGGATCTTCTTACTTTGACCCATTTCAGAGCAAAAGGAGAAAAGACGACTTGCCTCCTTGTTACAGCTGCTTTAAGTGTTAACTGTTAGATGCAACACACGCTCAGTGTAAAATGCAAAAGCGAATCATTTGTGGCAATTATGAACTTTGACTGACGTTTCTACTTGAACTCCCCTTTAGGCACATTTAATTATTTTCTCCATACATGCCACTTGCTTTTATTACCATGTTACACTGCCTAACCCCTGTTGAACCTGCAGCATTAGTCCCCAAACGTGATAATCCCATCCATTCCAATCACGCCAGATTCCAAACAGAATTAAATTATTAAGGAGCTTACGTTAGAGTCATACGAGGCTTTAAAGGTTTTAGGGCTTTGGCTGTGGACCTACAGAAGGGCACCAGCCATGGGAATGGACACGCAGTCTCACACTGCAAGAAGTGAGACATTACAGCAACACAGAGGAAAAAGAAATGAGGAGTTCAGGACTTTTATTGAATTCTGTGTTTTGTGTGAGAAATATCTTGACACCGACAAACGTATCTGTCTTATTTTAAAGATATTTAATATTTGTGCTCGCCTTGCAGAGCCTGCCATGGAAAACATTGAAGTTACCTCACCACGCTGGCAGATCCTTCACTTTATTTTAATCAAAACAAGAATTCACGACTCCGCTGCCAGCTTAAATGGCTCATAGCGACGCAGACATTTTTTGCAGTGCGGCAGTTGTCTGAGAAAACACAGGAAGCTCTGCTCCCTTTATAGTCCAAACCCTCCGTCTTCACCTCGCAAAATAGCCCTGTCAGAACCAGCGGGGCCAGTTACCAGAATTTATGACTGTGTCAGAGCGGACCAGTGGCCCGGATCTGTGCTACCGTCTAATTTGACCCACAGAGAAAGCGGAAGCAGATAGAAGCGGTCCTGAGGGCTCTGGCTATTAAAGCTGGCAAAGTTTGTAGGTCTGAGTTTGGCTCCACACGCCGCTGCACCAACCCAGAGGAGAAGAAAATTGGAAGTGGAAAATGGGTAAAAAACCAAATAAACAAGATAATCTGTCTTTAGATATCAGTATGTATTTGGATAAAACGACAGGGGAGACGAGTGAATGACCGTGTCAGGTCTTAAATGAAAAAGGAGTCCAAAAATAATCTTAGCAAAGTGTAGGAATTCCTACGCGGCCTACGGAGACTCACAATCCAGGCTGTGTTAAAACCTGGATTGAAAAAAACAAGGATTTAAAGTGCTTAAAGTCTTAAAAAGTAACAGTGTGGAGCCGGTTTAAGAGCCCTGCCTTGGAAACGCTTCAAAACACGGATTGAAGAATCAGTTAAGCGCCGAGCGACCTGGACGGAGTCAAACACAATAATTACATTGTCAACTTTTGTCTCGCTTGTGCCGCCGCGGTTTAGCATGAACACAATGAAAACCCTTCCGCCATATGTGGCAGCACACAACAGCATTGGCTCTGGCTGTCAAGGACTCAATAGGCTGCCGGCACGCCCACCTCTCCCCACCTCCATCTGATGGCTCAATAGAGGAGCGACCTCTGACCTTTAGGCCCTGCCCCTCCACAATGAAGGAGGCTCCGGGCGGCCACAGTTGTCTGGGGACGGCGCACAATGCTCCGGCACGTCGCCCTGCTGGAATTTTATTTTCCATTTTACAAATGAGCCACACATCCTATTTACCGTTTCATTTAGTTTCAACAAACGTAGCGTTTAGTTCTCTGTGGTGCATTTCAATGCACTTACAAAGTGCCTGTGAGATAGAAGTGAACGTCTAAACAACCTGCAGTGGCTCATGGGAAGAAATACACTAAGGATAGTGTACGACTACGTATATGTCTGTGGCCTGACGTGATAATTACACAAAGAATATTTGGTGCTGAAGCCGTTCATGATTTATTCAGCTGCATAACGAGAAACACGTTACTTAAGAGTGGCTGATTTTTCTCAAATGCAGCGTGACCCACGACAACAAAAACTTCTAGGAGACAAAGCACCGAAACATGCTCATCCTGAATAAAAGACATTTTTTGAATCGGAAAATAATGAAACAATAAAAGCATCATAATCACTGGACCTGTCATGTGACAGAATCAGTGTCTTTATCCTTTGTGTGTGCAGCTCTCCTTCCTCGCTTAAAAAAAGCACATTTATCCTTGATTACACCGTCGGCTTCAGAGAATGAAGAAGCTTTTGGGTCCATTGAGACGATCGCAGGACAAATCACTCTCACAACACTGTGGAAAGTCTGACACGGTGCCACATTCAGGTTTAAAATAGGTGCAGACCAATCCGCCTGGAAGCTTTGTCACATTTCAAGTGAACCTGATGAGACTCTCTCGATACATATATATCTTCACATTGTGGTGAGTGTAACTTCAGGCTGTATAGAAGCTGACACTGCAAAGAAGGAACACGGAAAGGACACTCTGAACCACTGCGGGGTGAAGACAGCAGGCAGGTAATGGACCCTAATGGTTGCTCAGACAGTAACTTCCTCTCATACGAAGGGTTCGGAGTAAATGACAAACTTTGCTGGTATGCGGCACCGAGCGGAGTGAACCAGCATGGATCCGTCAGCAGGTCACAGTTTACAGCCACTCTCGAGAAGCGTGTGACAAAAAAAAAAAAGACGCAGCTCGGAAATTAACCACGGCTGTCAAATCAAAAGTGATCGGGTCATTTCAGTACGGGTGCCGGAGGAAGACGGCTTCACCTCGAGGACCCCGTTGGTGGAATAGAGTCTTTAGAAGGCCATTGTCAGGCTGTCAGGACTCAGGGTGCCCCCCGACCCGCCGCCCCATCCACCCCTAACCCTGCGAGATGAACTCATCACATGCAGATGTGACGGAGGACTGAGGAGGACTGAGGAGGACTGATGAGGACTGAATGTCTGTGCTGACAACAGATCGCTGCTTTGTGTCTGTGACGTGTCCGACACAATGACGATTCAATCTTTAGTTTGAATCCTCAAAGTTTGACGACTGAGTCTGAACCGATGAGTCGAATATCGAGACGCGGCTCAGAATGAGTTTCTAAAATAGGATGGTAGTTAGCATGAGCAGCATTTTCCACCATGACTGAAAGAAACAAAGAGAGACAGAGACAAAGGACGCATCCATCTGACAGGTGACCTCAGCAGACAACAGAGAACGTGTGGAAGAAAAATGAGGTGATGACATAATGGCATTAGGCACATCACTCAATTTTATTAAAGATAATGTGACTGTGCAAATATCTTTCAGAGCAAAATGAGTCATTGAGCCCAGCCAGTGTGCAGGGAGGTGGTGGTGTTGGGGTTAGCAGAGGTTTTGACATTAGGACGGGGGTGACACCGTTCACCCTGACCTCCCCCTGAAGCCGGGCCGTGTCAGAGGCTTGTCTGTCAGCCAGCAGCCTGGTTCTTTAGAGGCTGACCTCTCCGTTCACCTCCCTCTTGGTCATCAGCGGCCACATGGTGACCGGCTAACTGGATTTAAAAAAACAGGAGGGACGGACGTGAAGACGCCTCGATGAAGACACAGAGGGAAACGTCTCAATGAACGTCACCTCCAGTGTTACATCTCCATCTGCGCCTGCTTCAACACAAACTTGTATTCTGACTTTTTTTCTTTAATGTGGTCACCGGTCAACATGATCCAAGAATTTTAAGTAGCTGCAGAGCTACACTGGTTCCAGATGAGACATGACATCAGTTTAATTATGCATTGAAATCATAATAAGGACAGAAATGATACACAGTTTGCCTGGAGGGATGGATTATGGGATGTCTTAATAACTCAAAATCATCTTTTGCAGGAACATTTAAAGTTCTATAAAGCCCGGTTAACTGAAGGCGAGCTCAGTTCTGCAGGACGAGATGGGGGACGTGGTGAACAACAAGATAAAGTTGTTTCTTAATGAACCGATCTCTGACAGTCAGCACACACACACAAATATATGTGAGCAATGTCCTGTTTGGTCGAGACACTTGAGTTGGACCATGAGTTCCAGTACTTGGGTGGCCACAGTGGTAACTACACCCGAGGCAACGGCCGGTGCCAAGTTTGACCCGCTGAGCTATACAGAGCGGAAAATGTACAGGAATTCATCTTAGTGGCTCGCTGACAACTCCTAATGTCACAGCTCACACTGACACGACACAATACAAGGCCAACTGGACCTCACGTACGCTGTAAGAGGCTTACTGTGCATACTCAGCTATACATGTCGCTCTCTAATTATACATTTAACATCCCGTAGGAGCATGTGTTAAAGCAGGGGAGCGTACGAAATGTCTGCTGCTGCAGAGGGACATAAACACAGCGGTAAACACTGCACAGGGCCGGTATCTGAACATAAAGACTTTGCTGTGCTATGAATTTTTCTGCAGAAAAGAGACACACAGGGGTGAGAACAGATGGAATAAACTGCTGAAGTGCTCTGACCGGTCAGTCTGGGATTCAAACTCCAACCACAAACTTCACAATCAGCAGATCACGCGTACTAAACACGTTAAAAGTTTCTGTCGGGAGCCACTTCAGCGTCCTGAGTGCTGGTGACAGGTGTGTGTGAATCTGTGTGTGTGTGTGAGAGAGAGTGGGGACAGAGGGAGGGAGACAACTGCTGTTGGTCTGCTGGGAGCAGATGTTGGAGATCTTTGTAAACTGTTAATAGCTGCGGGATCTCATTACATTTAACTCTTTAAATGCCAAAGCTCCGCTGGGGAGAAAGCGTCTCTCACTGCCTCGCTGCGACGCCCGACACATGTCGACTCTGCCCGAGGTTCAAGATGCAAGTTCAGAAAAACCATTTCAATGACCGCCGTCATGTCAGGAGTTTCTGCAGCCACGTGAATGTTTGATAACAGGTCGCTGTGTATGAAGCTGGATTTGTTGCTTAATATCACGTTTAATCTATTTTTTGTGTTTTCATTAGATCCCGATATGAATACGGAGAAACACTGACCTTTAAGTCAGAGGAACAAATCAGACCTTAATTGCTTTTTTCCTGTAAGGTTGAGTTTTAAAGTGCCGTGTCAGGGTCGCTCTGCTTTGACACACAACAGTTCAGTTTTGAAAACGTGAATTGGAGTCGATGCTTTTAAACTGTGCGAACATATTAAGCGCCGAGAGGAAGGAGAGTCAGACACAGTGCAGAGCGATCCTGGAAGAATTTTACATCTCTGGGCAAAATTGGAGGATTTATATGTCATTAAGTTTGAGTTTATTTTCAAGCAAAACACACGTTTTGACTGTTTGAATTCCGATCTCCTTACCACACCGAGTTTGTCTTTTAATCCTGCAGCTCGGGGCCATTAAAGGAGCACAGAGTAAACCAAGCTCTGTTACTTTAAGCAGTGCCATTCCACATGAGAGCTCAGTGTTTAGAGCGAATCCGATGACAAAACCGAGTACAACAGCTGTTTGCTGCGCCGCATTACTGTCAACGCCGAGCTATCACGCGAGCGTGCGTGTATCTCTATACCGCTTCTCTTTTCAGCAACGTAGCTCGACCCTCTAAATTTATTCCGGTCACCTCGGCGCGGCCCCGAGTCCTGCTGGGGTGAATTTTCTGACCTTTATTTACCGTGAGAAACTTCAGCGAGCATGAGCCCTCTCTCAACACTCGTCTTCACACTCTTCCAGTTATAGAAATTCACACCAGGGAGCATCGCAGCACTCACGCTGATCTACTGACGGACTAGCGGGGGATTAAGATGCCTTGCTAAAAGGCACTTTGAGGGCAGAGCTTCACCTTTTCTAGGCAGATTTCTCTTGGAGCCGGTTTGAGGATTAAAATCTTAAAATCACAGCGCTGCTCTCGTGACCTTTCCGCGTTAACATGCTTGAAGTTCCCTCACCTTGATGCCTCCCATCCTCTGTTCTCCCTTAAACTCTTTGCCGTTCTTCAGCCAGTGGATAGTCGGCATCGGGTTTCCGGCGGCGGCACAGCGGAATTTGACGGTGTTGGCGGCTGGAACGGCCAAGAGCTTCTTGTCCATCCGGTCCGGCCTGGTCCAAAATGGAGCCTCTGTTGGTGAAACACAAAACATAAGAGTTGCGTCAGTCACTGACAAACAAAGCCTGCGCTTTACTAGGATAAAAACATTTAACGGATAGTTTAATACAGTGCTGAAGGGTCGTTTAAATAAAACTCAAGTATTGAGTCATTGGAGACTTCCACGTCAGGATTTGAGATAATCCACGTCAAAGTCCTTTCAATGGAAATGTGATATCAGCCGGCCAGAACCCGAGACTCAAATGTTTTTGGGTCGGGTCTGAAGCATTTCTGTAACTGGAATCTGAAGCGTGTTTTTATCCCGACAGGCCGGTCCTGAGTTGTCCCCCTTTCTGGGGTATTCTTAGATCATAGACGTTTTGATGAAGACCCTCCAGGAATTCACTGTTACATGTTTTGGTAATTGCTAAAAGATGGCACAGACGGGGAAACTTGCTCCTCTGCCCTGTCTTCAAATTGGTCCATCTTGGATGAGTTATGTTACTTTGCCAGAACAGATGTGAGGTTGTGCTTTAAGTGGAGGTCTCTGATAAACAGCACACACACACACACACACACAGTACCTGCACTCATCTTCCTCCAGCCCTTCTGTCTTTAGAGATACAGTTAAGTTCAGGATGCGCAAACGGCGTAAAACTCAGTTTGACGGGGCACGAAATGGAGGCGTGAAGCGTCACGAGGACCAAACAACGCTCATCATCATCTTCCACCCCTCCGTAACAATGCAGCAGTTCATTTGAATCGTCCCATCCCGAGTTTGGAAACCTGTCAGGGCGATTTATTGAGTTGTATTGAGAAGACGGAGGACAAAGAGAGTGAGAGAGACCCATTGTTCCTGCTGTGTGAGAGCACTGAGGCATAGCTCGCTCACTCTCTTTATAGGTCTGTGTGTGTGTGTGTGTGTGTGTGTGTGTGTGTGTGTGTGTGTGTGTGTGTGTGTGTGTGTGTGTGTGTGTGTGTGTGTGTGTGTGTGTGTGTCAGGACAAAAGCTGGGGAGGTGGCTGACCGGTCATCAGATGTCTCTTTTACTTTCTAAATGCAGAGAAAGAGAGACGAGCTAATTAGCATCTCAATGTCTGTGCGTGTGTGTGTGTGTGTGTGTGTGTGTGTGTGTGTGTGTGTGTGTGATCAAACTCGGGTCTCACCCTCGAACACCACATGGACACATGGACAGGTTTATATCTCGTCGGGACAACCCAGGTGAGATGTCAGTCAAAGAGGTGTTGCTGTAAAATATCACCTGTCTCTGATCTGTTTTATATGTGTGTGTGTGTGTGTGTGTGTTTATCACAGTGTCTGATATATTCCTGACACACACACACACACACACACTCTCTCTGGCTCCTGTCATCAAACTTTGGCTTCAGCTTCACAGAGTAATCACAACCAGATCGAGGGAGCGACTCAGCGATGAAAGACACAGACGTATCTTCTTAGAAAGAAAACAAACCCAACGCGACTTCACTCTGTCAAACACACGATAAACTGTGTGTGTGTGTGTGTGTGTGTGTGTGTGTGTGTGTCTGTGTGTGTGTGCGTTTACAAACTCTAATGGAGCAGCTGAACACAGCTCCCTGCTCGAGTTAGAGACTCCCCAGCTCGCTAAGACAAACGCTCTGCACGTGCAACCACACACACACACACACACACACACACACACACACACACACACACACACCTTAAAAGGGAATTATCTGTTAGATTTCATTACTCGTCTCCGTCTGAGCGACACTTGGCGCAGCGTGCGACGCCTCTCCGAGGAGTCTGAACACATTGTTTTCTTGGCATCGTGATCAGCCACACACACTCGGTCAAAGAGGAACACACTGAGTTTTTAAACAGTCTCTTTCCTGATGTGTGGTCCTCCCTCCTCCTCCTCCTCCTCCTCCTCCTCCTCCTCCTCCTGTTGCTTGCTCCTGCAAACACCTTCCTGCTGCTGCTGATCCTTCAGCCTGTGTGGATTCAGCTCGGGTCGTGGGTGCTCATTTTCGTCTCCATGGTTTTGTCCCAAAAACACACTTTACAGTTTTTAAGGTGACCTTCAGTGGCTGAACGCTAACTGCTGCTTTCTGCACCAGATCATCTGTCCGTCAAATCAGCATCAGCTGTGAATCTGTAGCCGGTGCACATGTTTCTTTTGTCTGTTCATCTTCTGCTCAGTCCCCAGCAGAGACACCATCACCGTCGGTGAATCAGTCTGTTTGAACCATTTCACGACAAAACGCTGCAGCTTTGAACCGAACAACCAAAATCATCCAACCGCTTCCAGACATCACGGCTCAGAGAACGTTTCAGGGAATCCAAAGGCAACAATCAAAACTAAAAGTAATTTATGGAAACAAGAAAATGTTTCAGCTGCAAATGGAAATCAGGGATCAGGGGCGTCTCTCTCCACCTTCACAGACCTCCTGAAGACCTCGTCTGCAACACTACCAACATCCAGAAAACAGATTATTACTTAACACAGACGTGATCTTCTTATCTATATTTATATAATAGTGCAACAAGAGATTTCTTTCTGGTGCTTCTAATATGAACATGTGTTTTGTGGCATCAAAATAAAAAATAAAATTGCAGCAGTGGATATCTGGATTTCAGCTGTGGACTCCTTTCGTGCTCAGCAACACACAGGAATCCCGTCCCGTGTCTAATTGGCTGGATGGTATTTCCTCAGTGGGATTTTCTAGGAGGAGGCGAGTAGCAGGGAGGGAGGGGACCGGAGCAGATACCCCTCAAACCCCACAGGGACACGGGGGGTCTTGAGATAACCCGACCCTGCATGGATACACAGTCGCTGTAGTGGAAACTGGTTTCTGTCTCAGCTCAGCAGTATCATGTCCACCTGTCAGTCGCGGAGGGTTAACCGAGGAGGGGAAACTCTCCGGGAGCCTAAAAATACTCGAGTGTTGTGCTGTTTGTTTGGTTTCTGTCCGATGACAGACTCCATGACGGAGAACGCTGAACGCCGACAGAGGTCAGACTCTCCATACGGGGTTTGATTACAGCTACCGGTGATACGGTTAATCCTCTGCAGCGGCATCCAAACTCAAATGAATTGACGGCCAGCACAAAGATCAGCGTGCAGTACATATAGGTTCTGCACACTTTGCAACATCTGCTGCTGCTTAAAGAGCCGAGTGATTTTCCTTCTTTCCTGGAGATGCGATCAGTGTTCAGACTCGGTATCAGGAGCTGATGCCTTCGCTCTCTGCGGGTGTTCGTCTGTTTGTTGTCTCAAAATTTGAACTCTGATGAAATTTGGTGGAAGAGATCCAGAATTCTTTTTTCCAATCATTCATTTTCTTGCAGAGTAAACCTTCCCATGAACTACTGCACTTACTCGAAGGAGGGAAACTCAGGCACAATCTCATGATTGTCTGCCACTGTGTGTGTTTTGATGCAGATGCAGATTGAAATGCTCTAAATGCTTTCTGTTATTAGAATGACAAGTTAAGAGGACTTGGCAGCGGTGAGTGCCGTCTGAGTGTGATTGCATTTTCTTTGTTTTTGGACTCGGCTTTGCCGTCACACACATAAAAACATGCAGCACCCTCCTGCAGCTCCCTGCTCACTTTTCCTCTGACTCCTGGCTCTGTGTTGCGGGTCGGAGGAGCGTGACTGGTGGCTCTGTATCAGTGCAACAGCAATTAGCTGGAGCAGGACACACCGCGGTGCCGATCGCCACGGCACAAGGCCCTTCAGCGCTCAGACACCGATCTGGGGAAAAGGAGGAGGGGGGAGGTCTAATTGTGTAATTGTATAATTTGCCCTCGCTGACGCCCGCGAGCACACAGGCAGATTTCATTACAGATTACACTGGGGCTCTTTGAAGGCACGCTGCCCCGCAGGGCCTGCAGGGACTCAAGGCAAACACAGTCGGAGGAATGGCGGCCGCGGAGCAGCGTAGCGTGGCCCGGCGTCCGGCTCTCTGCTCTGCTGCCAGGGTAAACAAGGAGGCTGCATAGCTCAGGAGCACAGCACAGCACAGATTAGGCTCTGTTAACACACACACACACACACACACACACACACACACACACACACACACACACACACACACACACACACACACACACACACACACACACACACACACACACACACTGCCCTTTCACTTCACACAAGCTCTGAGTGTGTACACCGCTGTCCACGCTGCAAAAAACACCCAATCTAATAACTCACACTCATCGTGTGAGGGCGGACGATGCTTCCAGCGCTGACCTTTGATTTGCTCTCCTGTCAGGTCCACGTGAAACTTTCAGGTCAGAGTACTTCAGGACGATTCAAGTCCAAATACATGAACTCGTTTCTCTCATTTACTGCTGTGACCTGAAGAAAAACTCTTAGTTTGTTGGTAATCGTCCAATCGTGGCTGAGCGGTGCCATCATCGCTCTCAGGATCACCTGCCCACATGCACATTTCATGGGAAACTTTCCCCATTCTTTCCCCCAATGTTTCCTTGTTTCATTATCATTTAACTCACACAGCTTGAATGGAATCTATGAATCTATGAATCTATGAATCTTTCTGCATCCTGCTGCGTCTCAGAGCGGACGTGTCAACCTCACAGTTTGGTCATTAACAGTGCGTCATGCGCGTGAAGGCCGGACGGCGAACCTTCGTCTGCTCGAGGTTTTTTACACGTGAACTGGAAAGATCCAGAAGTCACACACACACACACACACACACACACACACACACACACACACACACACACACAGCTGCTGACTTTCCTGAAAACTAAAATCTGGTGTGAATCTCACAAACTGTTCGATAATATCATTTGTGCGTCTCCGCAGGATTTGCTGTGGCTGTCGGGCAGGCGTCTATCTGCTCTGCCTTTTTTCCCAGAAGGCCTTGGGAGACAGCTGAGCGAGTTGTGGAGGCTGCTGAAGAATGAGCTCATGACTGCAGCAGCCTGTCTGTCTCTCTGTCTGTCTGTCTCTCTGTCTGTCTCTCTGTCTCTGTTTGTCTCTCCTCTGAGAACACTCAGCTGTGGCCAGCAGCATCACTTCAGCTGGCAGCTCCGGCGACAGCTCCGAGTGACTCAACTCCTCAAATCTTCTCTTCTCTGTGCCATCTTTCTTTCTTTCTCTCTCGCTCTCTCTGCAGTCGCCTCTTTCTCGTTGTCAGTCAGCAAAAATGTTTTCCCTCATTACTGCTCCCTCTCCATTACCGTCCTCCCTGCGTGCGGAGGTGGACGTCTTTCCGCTCGCAGACAGGGACTGGCCTCGTCACATGGCTCCTTCCGGCTAATTAGCGGTGGCTTAGCGGACATTAGGCAGCGATATGGGGTTTAACGTTTCTGGGCTAATCCCTCTGCTTTTGGCCAGGAAATGGGAGCCTCGTATGTCATGAGGTGGACTCACATCCAGAGATTAAGTCTGGCAGTCTGAGGCTATTTACTGGCATTGGATGTCTGCGAGTAAGCTGCAGCCACTTTGAAAACGCTCCATTCAAACACACTCAGGTTTTACATTGCAGGTGTTAAGCTGAGCACAGGAAGCTTTGAGCAGCGTTACTCTCACAGTCCGCTCTAATCTCTCTGATAGGAGCAGCAGCGTTGTGCGAATATGAAGCCAGATTACATTTTTAATCCTCCAACATCCAAAAGTGAGAATGCACTGAAACAAAGACTGTTAACAGATATTCTGTGATATGACGAGGATAAATCAGGAATATTGATCTTTATTCTTCTTGTTCCAATCAGCAGCTTCACTGTTTGTGGCAGTCTGAGCTTCCTTTGTTTGTATTTCCTGCCTCCTACAACACAGAGGAAATATTTAACATAAAGAAACGCAGCAGCTCTCCTGAACCTGTATTTTAAGGTACTGTTGTATTGTGATAGTAGAAACAGTCGACGCGCTGCAGACACCGAGCTGAAACTGATCAGCCATCGAACACAACAGACCTGCACTGAGCCGACAGTCAGCCTTTGTTCAGACTGAGAGGTTCATTCAGCTGGATGATCATGGTGGAGGCTGCAGCTCGTGGTGCTGATGAACTGCATTGTGTTTTACTGACAGGTGAGATTGGATGAAACATTAAAGGCCGAGACACGTATGAGACGATGAGACTTTGATTTCAGTTGGACACTCCACCCCTGAAACTCTTCTATATTTGGCTTCTGGCACCAGTTTTGTGAGGCGGTTAAGGTGGACTGAGACTCTTTGACACCGCTGGCACGTTTTTTTCTGTTTTCCACTGACGGCTCCAGCGCACTGTCAAGACTCGTCTGATCCAATTCGATTGTGAGTCATATGCAAACAGAAATACAAAGTTAAATTCATGAATCCAAAATATTTCTGGAGGTTTCTGCGTCAGGCTCTCTATCGTCTCCTTCGCTTTGCTTCTATCCCGTCATCCCATCCTTTCACCATATTTCCATCATTTCATTGCTCTTATTTTTTTCCTCCGTCTCCTCTGTTTGCTTCCCTCTCGGTAACAAAGGCAGCACAGTGTGGCGTCTGGCTGGTCGAGAGCCCGCTGAGGGGGTGGAGACGCTCTCCGTCTCTCTGGAGTGATGCTGGCTGACAGCGCAGAGTGTGTGAACGTGCACGCCATCCCTCACCGCTCTTTGTTCACCTGCACCTGAACTCGGCAAAACAGCTCCACATCACATCCCATCACAGCGCAGCGCAGCGCAGAGCAGAGCGGGGTGTTACCTGCCGGAGAACCGGCGGCTTTTGATCTGTGCGATGGCGGCGTTTGGTTGAGTGCTCTGGGGAGACGCTTTAATGTGAGCACAGCGAGACAGCGAGCGAATCCCAATTACAGATATTAAACTCTAATCAGCCGCATAAATCCAACGAGAGCCGTGGAAGTGCCAATAAAAGCACTTCTGCAGACAAAACCTTTTATCACGACGACACGTGAAATGAGTCCAGGTTCTAAAAAGCAGATTAACTGTTGACATAAATGACGAGATCATCGCTGCAGCAAACACTCAAACACACACTGATAATTTAGGATTAGCAACACCAAACAGTCAGCAAGGCGAGCATCCTGCTGCTTTATAACTATCAACTAAATTAAAGTTACAGTCAGAGAATCAGAAAGTTACATTACATTGTTTTGTACTTTTAAAATTAATAATCATGGTTTCTAAAAAAATGAAATGTGAAGTAAATTAAACTGCAGATCCGTTTAGTGAGTCGATTCTCACTCGTACGGAGATAACACTGTTTCAGCACCTTCGTCTTTTTTCAATCTACTGGAAATAAAGACGTAGAAAAATGAAGCAAAGCTGCGTCTTCATTCAGCGCGTGTGTGTGTGTGTGTGTGTGTGTGTGTGTGTGTGTGTGTGTGTGTGTGTGTGTGTGTGTGTGTGTGTGTGTGTGTGTGCGTGTGTGTGTGTGTGTGTGTGGCAGCAGGTGCTGCACATTAAGCTTAACGATGTAGCTCACGGAGCCTTAATGAAACTCAGCTTGTGTTTTCCATGCACAGAGGTAACAATTAGAAACCGACTCTCAGTCAGTGAAACGTCATCTTTGGTGGTTTGTGGTAAAAATATGACGCGCAGATGTCTGAGTCTCCATTTTAAATCAAAGTTCTGTCGCTTTGAAACTCTGTGAGATAACTAATTAGTTTTTAGTTTAAGACTTTCTTAGACAAAACAAAAATAATAATTAAGAATTCACCATTTCCATTACCTCCATCTTCTGGATCTTCGTCATAATCTTCATCATCACCAGACGACAGAGAATCTGGAGGGGAAAAGACAAAATGAACGAATGTTATTTTACGTCTGCACTCGTTCATCTGAATAAAACGTCTCTGTTCCTTACATAGTAAGAGGGAAAGTTGAGGATTTCTATGAGATATGGACAACTTTTCTTATTTTTATGAATAACATGAATATACAAATGCTGGGAACAGATAAGTTACCAACACCCCTGCAGAATGGCTTCAATGTTGTACCACAGCTGGAGAACTGAGGTTAGGAATAGGGGGAGAGAAACGGGATGGTGACCATGTTTTATAACTCTACCTGAAACTAATGAGTATTATTTTTATTATCTATTTATTTTTTCCTCCGAGAGGACTGTTGGTTATTTGAGGGTGGGAAGGGATTGGGAGGTTTGTTATAGTTTGTTGTGTTCATCATGTATTGTTTGTTGAAAACGACCAAAATACAATAAAAAAAGTTTAAAAAAAAAGTTTTTGTTCTTTTCACTACATGAACTTGTGTAACATCAGATAAGACAAAAAGTTCATCTGGAAAGGTTGAAGACAAGAGAGGGAAAAACAAAGCAGCATGTGAAACGCTCAGTGGAGCTTAAATGGTGTGTGTACACAAACAAGTGTGATTATACAAAAGTGTACACACACACACACACACACACACACACACACACACACACATTAAACGTGACTCTGCTCATTGAGAAACTCATGAATGAGTCTATAGTTCTCTGAAGCGTGGTGGCTCGCTCGGATATTACAACCAAAACATTTCCACAGACGTTAAAAATTAGAGGGTCATTAACGCGCACACACACACACACACACACACACACACACACACACACACACACACACACACACACACACACACACACACACACACACACACACACACACACACACACACACACAAACAAACAACTCTTCCTATCTGAGCTGTTGCTTGCGTTTCAGATGGCGTCTAATTATTCTCCAGCCGCAGATCTGCCTGTTTGGATCGGCTGCACGTCACATTTTCACGTTGTAATTATTTTTCGATGTGACCTTGAAGTTTTCTGGTTCAGCTCTGCAGGTCTGCTTAATGAGAGCCAGCTGTTACCTCGACAACCCCGGTGACTAAAACTGCTCCTGAAACAGTCGACTAGCAGGTTTTTAGTCTGACACCTCAGTCAAACACTCTCACATGCTCGTGTTCAGGTTTCAGGTTCACCATCTTTGTTTAGATCGTTGGCATGTTAATATAATTAACACTACACACAAAGTGCAGCTGGGGCAGGTTGGGAATTGTAGTTTCTGCAGGTATCTGCTCATTAACTGAAGTACTGGGGAGATATTTGAGGTTTTTCCTGTTAGTTAACATTTTATAAAACAACTTTATTGATGAATATGGAAATGAACTAATGCAGAGATCAGATCAGTCAGATACAAACCCCAGATTTGCCAAGCTGAGCTGACTTTATCTTTTTCAGATACAGAAAGATGAATGAGCACACACAGTCTAAGAAATATATCACGGAAGAGGAAGTTGTGATTTTCTTTGTTAAATGTTTCCTGGGTCAGTAATGAACCTTCAGACTCAATAAAGTGTTTCCGCCGACAGTCAGATCTGTATTTAACTCAACTTTAAAGGAGCAGAAGTTGGGTTTGTTGGGTAACACAGGAAGGAACAATGGATCAGGCGCTGGTGCCAGAGACTGTTTAATCTGTCCCAGTAAATTTGGAAACGATTATCCGAGCACAGCTCACTGTTTGCTTTGGCTCCAACGCCTCCGTAACTGTGTATGCACACGACATATTCACTAGTTTCAGTCAATTATGCGATAACCCTTCCAGATCATGATGCTGCATCTACAAAAACGGAATAAAAGTTTCTCATTTTCACACATTTCATGTTGCAGATTACGTCTTTCCTTCACATCGCAGCCTCCTCCATGTGTACCGGGTGTGTGTACAACGCGAGCTGGCCCACTCGCCGCCGCCTGGACGCCGTCCAGGTGCTAAATCTGATACCGCTCCTAAATATCTGACACCTTACTCAAATATTTGAGGAAAAACACAATAGTCCGTGTGTGTTTTAGCAGAGCTGAGGCTCTGTGTTTGGAGTAGAGGGAGGAGAACAGGATGTCGCTGCCACACGCTGTAAAAAGTCTGATTCAGACGCTGTGAAACGTCCGACAATGGGCTGCGATGAATTCTCTCTCTCTGCGTGGTTTTTGTGCTGGAAGCCAACGCAGTTATTTCACCTCGATGGGAGATTTGAAGGCTGACTCTGAAAGATGGATGTTTTTAAATCTGTGATGTAGGGTGGGTGTGTGTGTGTGTGTGTGTGTGTGTGTGTGTGTGTGTGTGTGTGTGTGTGTGTGTGTGTGTGTGTGTGTGTGTGTGTGTGTGTGTGTGTGTGTGTGTGTGTGTGTGTGTCCTCCTGCAGCCTGGAGATGATGTGTGAGTCCAGGAGGAGAAGCTGTCCACCTCTGATCAGTTCTGGAAAAGGCCATTTTCTCTCCAGCTTGCAGCCAAACGCATGCATCTGTGTGTGTGTGTGTGTGTGTGTGTGTGTGTGTGTGTGTGTGTGAATTCTCTCATTTCTTGCCACCCCATCTGTTTTCAATGATGAAATGTTTGGAGCTAATTGCTTTCTAATTAGCTGTCAATAACAGCCTCAGCTGGTGTCCGTGAGTTTTACGGGCGAAAAGCCGCCAGACTTTTAAGCTACTGCTCGCTCCTTTCTGACCCCCCCCCCTCCTCTTCCACGCCACCCACACTCCTCACCTCCTCCCCTCACCTCCTCCTCTCACCTCTTCCCCTCTCCTCCTCTTACATTCCTATCAGAGCTCTGTTTGCATCACACACTCGTTTGAGACTTTACTCATCCTCTCGTACGATAATGAATTTCACCTTTGACTGTGAATCAGGAAGGGGAATCTGTGTGAAACTTGGCTGGGTGTTAGCCGGTGAAAGTCTGTGCCAGTGTGTGTGTGTGTGTGTGTGTGTGTTACGTTGCCACGGTGACTGATCGACGATGTTCATTCATAGAAAATAGTTTTCTTCTCTGTCGATGTTCTGTGAGCTGCGGTGCCTGTTTCTATCGGAGCTCCACGAGTGACTTTAAAAATAGTTTTTATCTTGTTACTGAAAATCTGATTTGTTTAGTTAATTTCATTGAAGTCCGAACGAATAAAACTTTAATATTTATATGATGACCTTTGTCAAACAGCCATTTGTCACCTGTATGTACCATAAAGTTTTACTAGTGACCCTACAACGCCTTACAAAGCATAACACTTCTGATCTGTGGGGAACTGAATATTTCAGCGCGCTGCGTTTTTGTTGGAAAGCTCAGTGTTGTTAGCAGCATGTTGGCTTGTGGATGAAATCACAGGTTATGGCAGCGGTGTGAATATTAACCGAGAGCGGTTCAGCAAAGGTTTGCGCTGTTTTCCCTCACAGATTGTTAAACTTGAAGGATTTCTGGACGATGAGGGATGAAAGTAAAATGAGAGA
Source organism: Collichthys lucidus (assembly GCA_004119915.2). Taxonomy (NCBI): domain Eukaryota; kingdom Metazoa; phylum Chordata; class Actinopteri; family Sciaenidae; genus Collichthys; species Collichthys lucidus. Next base: position 30,879,683 of record CM014095.1, read on the forward strand.
AATGAGAAATTTGGGATATGAATTTGTTTAAAATCTCACTGCTGCTCTAACATGCATCCAGCCTCCCGTCCGTAGTATTTCTCTCCCCCTGGCTGTGAGGACCACAGGTTTGAAACCCTCACCTGTCACTCGCAGGGTGTAGTTGAGCAGCGTGTTGCTGTGGGCGAGCCGGCACGAGTAGACGCCCGAGTCCTCGTACGACACGTTGATGATGTGCAACACCCTCTGGCCCAGCCGCGTCCGGTTGCTGGGCATCAGCCCGGTGCCATCTTTGTACCATATGACAGGCTCCGAGTGGTCTTCCAGGTCACATGCCATTTCCAGGTCGTCCCCCATGCCCCGGACATAGTCCTCCAGGAAGGCTGTCTCACTGGACACAGAGTCTGCACACAAGAAGAGGACATACAGAGAGGTTTCATCTTTCTATCTGCAACATGATTCAATCTTTCTGTTGGAAACTTGACTTTAATAGAATAAACATCAGGATCAACAATGTGAAGAAAAAAACAGACTCTCTACCTGCAGAAATCACTTTTCTCGCCGACAGGTAAATTTTGTAGAAGTCTAATAATTAAGGGTTTAGGATTTTGTGTAAACACCTTCTTACTTTTTCCACAGTGTGATTAAAAGGCAAACTCCGTCATAAAGTTTTCTCAGTTTAAGAAAAGACCCCCCTCCTCCCGTGCAAGACAAAGAGGCAGTGATGCAGAATTAACCGCCGACCTGCTGGCGAGCTATCAGCTAATCTGCCTCTGGAAGTCAGAGTGAAACTTTTTATACCAGCACGGCGACGGAGACAGATCTGGGCTGTGTGGATATGAACCTCCCCTCCTCTCCAACCTTCCCTGTCAAACACCAGCTCATTTACTCCAGCAGCTCCGTGCGCCAGCTCGGTCAGAGCCAGGGAAAAATCAACATGTTTACCAGCTTCACTGAGGATGCCGCTGGAGATGGAGCGACACGTCTGGATAAATCAACACAGGGTGCCCTTGTGCATCCTCACGTCCTTCATTTGGAGGTGTCTCCTCATCCAGACCTCAATTACACATCACGGCCGTCATGCAGAAACAAAAAAAATACGACCTCATGTGCGCTCCGGTCGCTCTGGCAACCGTTCAAGGGAACGCCACGATGTACGCAAACACAAGGACACACACACGCATGCATGCCTTCACATATGCAGGCGTGTAGCACAAACGACCGCTGTGAAAGTCTTTCAATGAGCTGCACACAACACGCACTTTGTCTGCACACACAAACGCACACCCAGCCACCCATGGGAAAGACTGAATGAGGTGTGTTAAAGCGTGATTTATGACGGCGAACACACCCACTGTTGACCCGCCGAAAGGCCGGCGGCCTCACAGACGCTCGCTGACAAGCAGCGAACGTGAACGCAGCCCTCTCTCTCTCAGGCAGCCTCGAACTGAGATTAGGAAATTAGAGTTGAGAGGCAAGGTTGAGATCAGGAGCAGCCCGGACGAGACGCTCTTCACGGGGAATACGTAATAGGCGCCCTGAATTATAGATGCTCTCCTTCAACGTGAGGCAGGCTGCCGGCGCGGACCGAGGCGAGCCAGAGGAGAGCGAACGCAGGAGGAGGTGCTGTTAATGCAGGAGAACCAGCAGGTAACCGGGTTTCTGTGAAACACGTCTGGATGCCGGAATATCATCAGTCCACCAACACCAAGCAACAGAGGCAGGAGGAGTGTGACCACAATGGAATCAGACAGGCCATTACCAAAAAATAAAAAAATAAACTCTTCATTCCTCATTGAGATCGAAGAATCCTGCGTCTGAAATTTTGGGAATTTTACAGTTTTCACTAAAAAGATTTGTGAATTTAGTCAAAGGCACCTAGACGTGTAGCATACAGTAATATGTGCTGTTGGTTATATCGTCTTTGACCTCGAAATCACCAAATCAGAGCTCATTAGAATATTTTTTGAGCTCATCTTGTCTTAACAATAAAAACCTGAATATGCAAAGTAAACACTAGATAAATGTAACGGAGTAATTATCCTCAGAAATGCACAAAAGTCTTTGAACTCCTTGATAAATGTGCAGCGTGGTGTGCCACATGCATGCAGGGAAAAACACGACGTCCTGTTCTTCTTTGTCAGCCTGGGATTCTTCAGACGTGGAGACGCTCTCTGACTTTCTGCGGCTCTTAAACCGACTCAATAGATGAGTTGTGGGTTGAATTGTTTTCTCTGTTTTATTACAGCCATTAAAACTACTGGAGATGTGAAGTGAGTAGCGTGTCTGTGCGCAGCCTCTGGCTCTGACAATATTTACAACTTTTTTTTTTTTTAAGCAAAAAGGCTCATTCAGGGAAAGAAAAACAGCGAGGCGACGCGTACAGCGCATAAATTCAAGCCCAGCATGAACATGCACATTACTTACGACCTTCTGTGAAAGAAAAGGAGAAAATGGGTCTTAGAATATCTTCAGGTCTTAAACATGGGGAATTGGGCTTTATGGGGTAGATATAATAATCTCCAGAGACTCGTAGCTCACTTTGGCTTTATGGAGCCCGAGCACTCGAGCACGGCCTCCTCTGGCAGCTCTGAATGAAGACTGACTGTTTCTTTGTATTAGCCACAGATTTCCTGCTTAGTTCCCTAAATTACAAAAGCATATCTTCTTACCTAAACTTTATGTAACCATGCACAAATCTTCAGTTTTACATCGAGAGGTTTTGAAATATTTCCCTTTAAACAACTACCACTATTTGTTGAAGCATATTGTGGCCTCTTGGATTAGACATTACAGCTTATTTAATTATGATTTGTTAACAGCAAAGCAAAGCAAAGCAAAGCGTGTGTGTGAAGCTGTAAGAGGAATATTTTCGCTTTGATCCTGGGAAAATAGATATGGAGGAAACGCTGGTGCATGTTCACACCGCCAGAGGCCAAACAAATGCAATTTAATGAGCGAACAAAACAAAACAAAAGATATATCCCTCATACGTTAATAAAAAAAATCCATTTCTCAGGTGTCGCACAAAAGAGCAGAGCCGTGTTTCTGTGGTCACCGTCGATGGCATAATATCCGCTCCTGCTTTAGATCCTGCACTTTGAAATGCAGATTTGAACGTGGAGGGGAAAAAAAGCTGCTTTGAATAAAAGTGGATTAGGTTTGAAAGGATTCTGCAAAAAGGACACGAGCAGCCAATGAGCTTCAGCGGAAACGTCCTGTGATGCACGGATCTCTGAAATGTGCTCATGTAAGTGTGTCACAGAGAAATATGCTGAGAGGAATTCCTAATTAGCACGCTGGCACTTTAAATTCCTGAAGAGAAAATTCCAGCTGCTGCGTGTCCGGCTGAGCAGCTCCGAGGTGGGAACACGTGGAACTGAACGAACCTGAAACAGGTCTCGCTCAGTCACCTCCCTCTGCATGTGAGCAAAGGCTTAGGAAAATCCAAACTGGGCCAGCGTGTCTCTTGTGGTTCTGCACATCTGACAGCTCGTCTTAATGAACCAGAGTCCTGGAAAGACTCAAATCAGGTTTGACCACAGAAAGTTTTGCAGAAAAGGAACTGTGACCTGCATTTAACTGCAACCTGCTCAGAGGTGAACAGCATCAGTCAGCAGTGCTACCTGCTGAACGCACACACAGAGGGCATGCAAACACTTTGTGCAGTGGCTGTGTACGTGCTGAAGATCAGGAAGTGGAATTTCCTTCAATATTTCAGACACAGTTGAAGCTTCTAAACTAGTCATGAGACTGCTTTGCATATTTCAACCCACATTAAATTACCAAGGAAACATGGATTCTGTGTTGTTGTTGTTGTTGTTAGATATAATAGCATGAATATGTTAGACTGAGTTTAGTCTGGGACTATTTCCAGCTGCAGAAGTGGTTTCCTAAAGAATACTTCCATGCAGATGTTCATTAACCTTAAACAAGGTCGTTTCCATGCCAAACATAACTTCATGAAAAATCTTTGAAACAATATTCCGACCATCATCACAGGAGACTGAAGCTATCGACAATCCGTCCTCTGTGATATTTATTTTCTAGCTAAAATCAATAACAACACACAGACATGATCATTGCAAAACAACAAAAAGAGGAAAGACGTAAAAAAGAAAATTAATTAACGATGATGCACGACGATGTTCTCATTATTCGCTGTGATCGCCCAGCGGAAGACAAACTCCTGTACTTCACTGGACTTTTTTTTTGCTGTTTGTTATAAAAGAACCTGGTGAACCCGATAATCACAGAAAGCTCAGCTGCAGCGTCCTGGTGCCGTCCAGCCTCTCTTATCAACTTCTAGACACTCCTGCTGCTGGTTTCTCGTCCGCTACGGCATGTGTGAGCTATCTGTGTGTGTGTGTGTGTGTGTGTGTGTGTGTGTGTGTGTGTGAGGGGGTGGGAGCACTCTCGCCGGAACCTGGAGCCAGCTGGAAGCAATGTGTGATATGTACTCTTTGAGTGTGTGTGTGTGTGTAAATGTGGGTTCTGATATGTGTGTGTGTATCTGTCAATGTAAACGTGGAGCTGTGTGTGTGTGTGTGTGTGTGTGTGTGTGTGTGTGTGTGTGTGTGTGTGTGTGTGTGTGTGTGCTGTACAGGCTGGACGGTCACTCCATAAATCAGGGGCCCCTGCCCTCCTGGCCCTTCCTGCCCTCTCGGCTCGATATCATAACAAATAGCCCTTCAGAATAATATAAAGTCTCTTTGAGATGCGGCGTCCGTTTAACGCGCCGCTCACAGACTCCATCTTTCTCTGCGCGTCTGAAGAGGTTTATTTATCCTCTACAAACTTCTCCAGGGGCCGGCGGGCAGGCTGCGGCCCTGAGGGATAAAAAGACCTCTTTATGTGGGAAGCCTTTCCACGCCTGCCTCTCTAACACACACACACACACACACACACACACACACACACACACACACACACACACACACACACACACACACACCCACACACACACACAGGCACTAACTCATACACACCCACTAACTGAGGGATTGCGTGAGGGATCCTGGTAGAACAGGAAGAAGTGTAGACCAGACCGAGGAGCCGTCGCCACGGCTGCCGTCGTATCAGGTCGCAGGAGGGAACGTGGACGACGCTGAGCTCGGTACTTAAATTCAACTTATGCTCGTTTTAACAGTGACTGAGCATCTGCAGGCTGTTAACAGAGCCGTCACATTAACGTCAGTGAGTCATAAGATACATTTCTTTCTTTCTGAGCAGATATTTAAAGCTACGTTTTAAGTAGGACTCTAAAAGCTCCTAAATCTGATTTATCTTCAGGGTCAAATAAAGAGTCATAAAGCTTCTGGTGCAGATTCATCTTTAAAAAAAATTTTTCTCTACATCACTTTATAATAATAATAATATAATAATCCTGCACTTGATTTGACATGATTGATTATTTAGACAGTGAGATAAAGCTTAAACTTCTGCTGTCAGCTCATTTCCAGCTTTAACACGTCTTCTACATATTTTATCACCCTGATGTCACTGTCCAAGTTTTTGACATCAGTGTTCGATTGTAAGGGAGGTAAAAATGTAAAAGTCCAGATTAAAGTTAAAACGTGAGAACTGTTCTGACTTTTCTCGATGTGTGTCCTGAATGTCACATGTGTTAGAAAAAGACTGAATCACGTCGTCTGTGTGTTTCTGCTTTTAAACTTCTCGCTGACTGATCTACAAACTTTTCCTGTTGGACCGGGCCGCTTTGCACAAAGAGGAGCATCCCTGCAGGTTTACACGGGCTGTCAGGAAGGATCAGAAACACTAAAAGATTTCAGGACTCTCTTTCTTCAGAACACAAACCTTTTTAAAGCGTATCTGCATTTAACCCTCTTTTGAAAGTGATGGACTCCAGATGTTCCAGACAGACATTCATCTTCATAAAACTTCCTTTTTTCCTCCTCCTCACTTCACTCAGCTAATAACACAACAATGCCATGTCTCCAACATCTGCAGAGTGGGCTGCTCCCAAACCAGTGGCACAACAATTCAGCGATAAATGTTTTTTTTTATTGCAGGTAATTAGTTGTTTGCTTCCACTACTGAAAAAAGTAAAAAAGACCGGACTCTCCTTTTTTTCTGTTTGAAAGAAGCAAATAGTTTCCACGTTTCTGTGATCACTTACGGCCAATTAGTGCAAAGCCGGGGTGTTTACAGCACGTCTGTGCAACGTGGTCAACTTCATCTGTGTAAACTCTGCAGTGCAAACAGATTAGAGCAATCACAATGTGTCTCCGTGCAACTCGCACAGAGAAAAAGACCCGAAAGGATCATTCTGATTCACCACAACACTGAAGCAACGGCTGAGATCCTGGAAACACGGCAACATCACGGCAACGAAACCCAACACAGGGCAACAAAACCCAACACAGGGCAACAACACAGGGCAACGAAACCCAACACAGGGCAACAAAACCCAACACGGGGCAACAAAACCCAACACGGGGCAACAAAACCCAACACGGGGCAACTAAACCCAACACGGGGCAACAAAACCCAACACGGGGCAACAAAACCTAACACAGAGCAACAAACCCCAACACAGGGCAACGAAACCCAACACAAGGCAACAAACCCCAACACAGGGCAACGAAACCCAACACAAGGCAACAAAACCCAACACAGAGCAACAAACCCCAACACAGGGCAACGAAACCCAACACAGGGCAACAAAACCCAACACTGGGCAACAAAACCCAACACGGGGCAACAAAACCCAACACGGGGCAACAAAACCCAGGCAACAAACCCCAACACGGGGCAACAAACCCCAACACGGGGCAACGAAACCCAACACAGGGCAACAAACAAGATTCAGTTTAAAAATCAGTTGAAAAGTTAAAATAATTTGAATGAACTTGAATCAAAAATTCACTTACTATTAGCTGGCTAATATACGTAAGGCTGTAGCTTGAAAGTTATTTATATATTTGTAACAGGAGGAATGTTATTTTATTTTCCAAAGGTGAACATGAGAGTCTGATACGGTTTACTCGGTGAGGAAAATCTTATTATTACCTGATAAGAGTAATGGAAAAGATAATAATATAATAATTGTAATAAAATATTTATAATAAAGAGCTGAGGACACAGACAGACAGACAGACAGACAGACAGACAGACAGACAGACAGACAGACAGACAGACAGACAGACAGACAGACAGACAGGTCCAGAGTGTGATGTCCTCCACAGCAGCCCGTCTGTTCGCTGCATCCCGCCAACAGATTCTTTTACTTCTGCTTCCTATGCTGAAAAACGGGACCGGCTGCCAACCGCTTGGCACCACGACACCCAATCAGACAAGCCAGCGTCACATGACCTTCAAACAGGATCTGTGCAGCCACCACCACCAACCATGACCCCCACCCTCTCCATAAAGAGCACATTTCTCTTCCTCCATTTCACAGCTATGCCAATTGTAAATCCTGCTCTTCCTGGAAAAGCTCGCTCTTCTTTTTTCTTTTTTTTTTTGCAATGTGCAGTGAAAACCCTAATCTCTGTTTAATATGGTTTGGCCGGATGTAAATACCTTCGGACAATGCCCTTAATCTGGGCCAGCCTGACAACCTCACACCGTTGCAGGGAAGCCTGCCAGGAGGAGACGGAGAGAAAAGAGGGATGGCTCTGAAGGAGAGGAGAGAACAGGAGGGAGGGCGGGTTTCCCCAGCTTGTTGCCTCCATTCTTCTCCGAGCTGAGCCGCGCTTTATCAAAAGAGCCTCTAAAATCAAGTTAAAGATGGACGTTGCCTCTAAACATCCCGCCCCGGCCTGTGCCAGCCTCCTCCTCCCTCTCCACCCCCCCCAGTGCGTGGCCCTCCGCTCGGCTGCGCTAACGAGCATCGGAAGCTACTGTACGTCCAGAGCATGTTGGCAGCGTCCAATCGTCTTTGCTTCTTTGCTCCTTTCATACCCGCATCATCACCCCCACCTGCCCTCCATCCCTCCAGCCTCAGAATAGGGCCTGGGCTTGGTCCATGGTAATTGTCATTCCAAAGACGAACTGGCCTAGTTTCAATTCAACAGACAAGTGTAAGAAGCTCGGCCCACAAAAGCCAGGATGTCTGCGAAGTGTGTGTATGTGTGTGTGTGTGTGTGTGTGGGGCTACTATACAACATAATTACACATCCCTCACAAACACGTAGGAACCAATCCGATTACAAGGCGGCTTTTTTTTTGGACGTCTGAGTTTCTTTTTCTGCAGAGGTGATATTTTAGGAGTCAGCTGTGCTGTTTATTGATGTAAGGCCACTGTGGGGAAGCCACATGACTTCACACAGACACTTTGGAGGGAAAACTGACGCTTGGTCAGCACCGCTGTATCCGGACCGACCTGCTGAATCAGGGAAGTGATCAGGAAAAAACTAAAGTCTGAGCTGGATCTGGAGGAAATCTGTAACTTCACTACTATCTGTTGTTTTCTAATGAACTCCTCATGATGGTAAATGTTGATCTTCTGTGATTTCATGTTTTAATGGCATTGGATTAAATGTTCCCAAAGGTCAGGGTTACATATTATGTCGTTCATTTCTTGGAAATTTAATTGGGAACTTGTTTTTTCGATGAGATAGCTGGATGTCAATGTCAGTGTCTGAAAAAAGAAAAAAGTAGCAGCCAGTCAACAAGAGAAACCACAGTTCAGGGGACATCCAGTGTTCAAACTCCAAATTATGTGAATTAATTACAAAGAGTTAATTGATTGACTTCAAAGTGAATCTGAATGTTTGAATGGAGAGACATTAAACAGCTGATGGAAACCATCTCTGAACACAGTGACACCGCACGAGGAGGCGCCTGATTGAAATGTTAAACTTTGACCTCCGCTGACCCCGCCCCCTGCCCTGACCCCCTCACACACACACTCACACACACACACACACACACACACACACACACACACACACACACCACACACACCTTGTGATACTCTCCAGCTGCGACGTGTACGTGTGAGAAGTGACAAAGACATCAGTGTCATGGAGTGTATCAATGTAAAGGGAACCCTGGTCTTTTTTTAACTTTTGAACACACACACACACACACACACACACACACACACACACACCACACACACACACACACACACACACAGTCGGTGTGTCGGTGCATTCATCGTATAAGAG